>MCFH01000010.1:802500-1203965 GCA_002104945.1 Piromyces finnis
GAGTACCACAGAAAGTTTTAGTGGTAGCATTCCATTTCATATTACCCTTACATAAACCGAAATCAGTTAATTTAATATGACCTTCAACAGTTAACAAGATATTATCTAACTTAAGATCACGGTAAATAATATCCTTTGAATGGAGATATTCTAAAGCTAATAAAACTTCGGATAAATAGAACCTGATTTTTTTTTTTATAAAGATTATATTATTATTGTTAGAATATATAAAAAAAAAAAAAAAAAAAAAAAAAAAAAGTTTTTGTAAAGTTTTTGTATATAATTTAATATTTTTTAACTTTAAAAAAAATACTTAATGCTATTTGAAACTTACTTTGCACGAGCCTTGTTGAAACCCTTCTTTCCAATATGAGAAATTAAATCACCACATTGACAATATTCCATAACGAAATAAATTCTTGTAGTAGTAGAGAAACAAGAATGAAGGTTAACTAAGAATGGATGATTAACTTGAGAGGCAGCAAGGAATGCTGATTTTTCATTCATCATACTTTGAACTTCATCATCTTCAATAATAGCTTGCTTCTTTAAAACTTTAATTGCATATAATCTCTTTGAAGTCTTTTCTTCAGCTAACATAACCTACATATTTTATCGTATAATATTTAATAAAGGGTATTATTTAAATTTTATATAAACTAAATTTTAATTTTTTTTTTTTTTTTTTTTTTTTTTGATTATATTATTTTTGTATATACAAGAGTAAAGAAAAAAATTAAATATATAATTACCTTTCCAAAGTTACCACGACCCAAAACAACCATAAAGTGGAAATCGTTGATAGTAACCTCACGTTTTTTAAGAGTTGGAGGTGGTTTTCTAATTAATGTCTTATGGTGACGTTGAAGTTCAGCAACTTGGTTACGTTTCTTTTCACGTTCAGTTTTTTCAATAGCTGCTGTAAAGCTTTTAACCATATCCATTGATAAACCACACAAGTTTTGAATGTAAATTTTACAGCTATGATGGCATATCATATTACATTCACTACACTTTAAAATACAGTTTTTACCGGTTGGTAACATTTGACCACAGTGGGAACACCATGATGTTATTATATTACTAGCCAACTTGAAACGATGTGGTATATTGTATTTGGATACAAAAATAGTGAGTGGGTCGTTCTTTTTTTCCTCCATTTCACTATTAGTTTGTGATATACACTTTGAAGTAATTGTTGCCACACAGTGTTGATGAACAGCATAATTACATTCCGCACATTGTAAACCTGAACCACTTAAGATAAAGCCGCCACACATTGCACATTTTAATACACTTGAAGTTGATTTACCAAGTTTATGTCCAAATTGATAAATTAACATCTTGTTAGCAGCCTTACGACGTTGAATACCTGGACGGAGAGTAAGATAATTTCCATTAGCTCTCATGTATGATAATTGAATAATTAATTCACCAATTGGTTCGACTTGAAGAGCAAATGTATTATCATTTTTATTACCGCTTTCTGCATATTTCAATTTTAAAGCTTCTTCTAAATCAGATGATTTGAACCATACTAAACCAACAATAGATTTTCTATCATTTTGGAACACAATTTCAATTTCAGCATCTTTAGTTGCCATGATATCAATCTCATTATTCCATTGGAATCCTTTGGACATTAAAATATGACTGATAGTTCTACCATTAACATGAATTATGGCAGAAAGTTCAGTATTAACATTTTGAATACATATGAATTTCATTTGTAATTTACCCTCATTTTGGGCATTTCTAATACGACCAAGAGTTTTAACTAAAGTATGGTGTTGTGGAGCTTTGGAATCTTCTTCAATTTCAACAGGATATTCTGTTAACATAATATTTAATATTTAATATATAATAATTTGTTAATATTTTATTATTTTTGTTTTATAAAAAATATTAATTTATATTATACCTGTTAAATCTTTTTCAATAGGTTGACCCTTATACATTTTTTCGTATTTTTGTTTAGCAGTTTTCAAGCATTCAATCTTTTCGTTACTTTCCTTCAAACGCATTTGAGCTTCATTGTATTGTGTTGAGTTTTTAGGAACACCAGACATACTAATAACATCAATGGCTTTTTCAGAACCAATTTTATATTTATTTTCAATTTCTAATTTTGTTTGGATTTTTTTAATTCTATGTTCTACCGCCTTATCATCTAAATCTGTTGGAGCTGTAATAAAATCTAATGCATTCAAATTTGTAGAACTAACACTTCTTGCTGGTATTTCTGGTTGAGTACTGGAAATAGCAACAGGTGCTGGTGATCTTGGTGGGATTTTTGGATTCATTTGATCAGTACTTTTAGATGGTGGTGGGATTTTAACTCTTGGTGGGATATATATACCAGATGCGTTAGCATTTGGTGATACGGATTGTCTGGGTGAATTAACAGCTGAAACTTTTGGTGACTTTAAATTAGGTGAAGAACCTTGTACATTAAGATTTGGTGATTTTAAATTTGGTGAAGAACCATTAACACTAAGGTTTGGCGAATGAACTTTTGGAGAAATGATTTTTGGAGAAAGACCACTAGGAGAATGAATACTTGGTGAGTTTGGTGTATGACCAGTGTCACTTCTTATAGATAATTGCTCAAGCTTGTTATTAGAGTTATTTGCGGATGTTGTTTTCTTTGGTGTATATTCTTTTTCACTTTCTTCATCTTCTTTATCATCAGCACCATATATATCAAGATAAAGTTCAAGATTGTCATCTTGTTCTGAACCGCCATCATCTGAGTATATTGACTCATGCTTCTTCTTTTTACTTTCTTTGGATTGAGTTACTTTTTTATCATTATAATCATTATAATCATCGTCATATTTCTTGCGATCATCATAATCATCGTCATATTTCTTGCGATCATCATAATCATCATCATATTTCTTGCGATCATCATAATCATCATCATATTTCTTGCGGTCATCATAAGCATCATCATATTTCTTGCGATCATCATAATCATCATCATATTTCTTACGATCATCATAATCATCATCATATTTCTTGTTGTCATCATGATAACTATTATCATAATTTGTCTTTGCTGGTGAAGTTACAGTTGATTGAATTTGGGATTGATGCTGAGGTGATTGATATGACGTTGGTGCTTGTGACTGTGTTTGAGATACATTAGTACGTGATTGATGAACTCCAGATGCAGCTGAACGAGTTGGAATAACTGGTGGTTGAGAAGCTTGAGTACGTGGACCATATGATGGAGCCGAGGTTGGAGCCGGTGTACTATAATTAGCATTCTGAGAAGGTTGAGAATATGTATTGGCTTGATAATTATTTGATGGAGGTGGTTGAGAATATGAGCCTTGATAGGTATTAACAGGTTGAGCATATCCTTGAGAATAATTTCCATTATTAATTGGTTGAGCATAACCTTGTGAATAATTGCCATTGTTTATTGGTTGAGCATAACCTTGAGAATAATTACCATTATTTACTGGTTGTGCATAACCTTGAGAATAATTATTATTGTTAATTGATGTAGCATATCCTGTTGAATAATTGCTGTTTGATTGAGCTGCATAACCTTGAGAATTACCTTGATAAATAGTTGCTCTATTTTGTGGTGATCCTTGATAACCTTGTGGTCTATAATTTGGTTGACTATATCCTGTTTGTGGAAGAGGTGGAGGTTGACGATGAACTGGCTGTATAGATGCTTATATAATAATATTATAATTCCAAATGAATATAATTTATTAGCTTTGCTTTTATTAACTTTTAAAATATTAAAAACAGTGAAATATTATTTATTTATTTATTTATTTATTTATTTATTTATTTATTTATTTATTTATTTATTTATTTATTTATTTATTTTATACAACAATTTCATTATTAAAAATAGTTATATATTTTAATAGATATACACGGAAAATTGATAATGTTCAAATGACTCTAAAAATCAACGATATTTAAAACTAATAATATATAAACATACCTCTCACTTGATTATTCTGTGAATATACAGGAACTGATTGTTGTCTCGGTGGAGCACCCATTTGACTCTGATTACTTGCAAATGTTCTTGGTGAAGTTGGGGCTACACTACCAACACGAGATTTTGAACGAGGTGGTGCACCCATTTGCTGTTGTGGCTGAAGTCTATTATTATATTGAGGTTGTTGTTGATATTGAGGTTGTTGATATTGAGGTTGCTGATATTGTGGTTGTTGTTGATATCCATTTCTTTGATTTTGCAATTGCTGAATTTGATTTTCTAGGTTTCTAATTCTTTTATCTTGTTCAACAATTTCAGGTCCATAATCATAACCTGGAGCACCTTGTGTATTTCTTCTTAAGTTAAGTAAATCATTTTTAATTTGGTTTTCATATGCAATTGAATCTTGCAATGTTTTTATTTTTTGGTCAATCTTTATAAATTATTCATAAAACAAAACAAAACAAAAAAAATAAATAAATAAATAAAATAAAATAAAAGATTAATTTTGATATGTATATAATAAACACAAATTTAGTATTATTATTACCTCATATGCAGATTGATTTGAATACATTCTTTAAATTTAAATAAATAAATAATTACTTTAATAAAAAAAAATAGATAAATATTGTGTTAATATATTATAATGTCAATTGAAATTCTTTTTATAATAATTAAAATTAAATTAATATTTTTTATTTTTTATTATAAAATATCTTATAATAATAATTCATTATAAAAAGTATAAAGTTAAGCACTATACTATTTAATTTTAATTATTTTATTAAAATAT
Source organism: Piromyces finnis (assembly GCA_002104945.1). Classification (NCBI taxonomy): domain Eukaryota; kingdom Fungi; phylum Neocallimastigomycota; class Neocallimastigomycetes; order Neocallimastigales; family Neocallimastigaceae; genus Piromyces; species Piromyces finnis. The sequence goes on from MCFH01000010.1 coordinate 807,270, forward strand.
TTGAAAAATTATATTTGTTTTTATTAATTATATAAAAAAACCCGAGAAAAAAACAATATAAATTTTAAATTAATTGTAATATATATTATTTACTTTCTATTATTCTATAAAGTAATTTATTGCTATATTAGACTTTATTATTATCTATTCCTTTACTGTTTTATGTTATTTGTTCCTTTTTATATATATGGATAGATTATTATCAAATATATTTCTTTCAAATAAATTCTCTTATTGAAATAATTAAAGTATAATAAATAATTATTTTATAATAATCCTTTTAATGTTTTAGAATTCTTATATTTGATAATACTATATTATTTGGTTAAATATATATAAAAAGGATGTTATCTTTTATTTGTATAAAAAAGATAATGAAAAAAAGTGTTAAAAGAATATAATATAAAAATAAAAAATATCAAATATTCTTATAATATTATTAAATTTTAATAAGGTTTATTAAATTTTTGAAAGTAGATTCTATTATCATTTATAGTTCAAAGATTTAATTTTTGTAATTATTAAGATTTATTAAATTTTTTTGAAATAAGTATTTTTAATACTTTTTTTTTTAATGGAAAATACAACTATTTAATATAATATATGATATAATTAAATAATTTATAGTATAATATTATTTGTATTACATTGTAATATTAAAAATTTTATTTAATAATAAATAATTATTATATGTTTAAATAAAATAATATTTATTTTTTAATATTTATATTATTTACAAGTTACAATAAATAACAAACAACTAAAAAAAAAAAAAAGAAAAGATAAATTAACTATATATTTTCAGAATGCATAAACATATTATTTATACAATACATAATTAATATTATTTATTGTATATTTTATTAATAATTATAATTAATATTATAATTATTAATAACATCATTAGATTTATATAATCTTACAAAAGAATGGTTCTAAAAATTTTTTTTATCGATATTGGTTATTACTTAATATATTATAAATTAAATTTGTATTAATTAAAATTTTAATTTAATAATTTTTAATAGGCATCTACATAAACAATTTTTTTATATATTTTTAGGTAATAATGTTAAGGCATAAAAGTTTTATATTTAAAAATAATTCACTATATATATAAATAGAATTAAATATATTTAGACATATAAAAGATTTAGAAACTAGGAATATTATATGACTTTTTAATACACTTTTTTTATGTATTAAATAGCTATATAATTTTATAAATCCGCATGATATATTTTGTAATTAAGTACAAAATAATATGAAAAAAATTGTACTTTTTTTTTATTAAATTATATATTTGTTATTTGATTATAAACCTTATTTTTTATACAATAATGTTGTATTCATTTTATTATAAAAGTAACTTTTTCTTTTTTTGAACTAAATAATATGTTTATTTAAATATATTATTTAGTTTAAACAATAAAAATTGAATAAAGCTTTTTTTAAAGTTATATTATTGATTAAATTAACAAAAATAAAAATTTAAATAACAACAGAACACGTGAATATTAATTCATAAAATATTTGATAAACAGAATTTATGTAATATTTTTATATTTTTATGTATTAAATTACTATACCAAAAAATTTACTATATAATAGCAATCATGACCCAAAAATATTAGTTCCTCCTTTTACCCATAGACAAAATTTTTAGGTATGTATAGATTAATTTAATCTAAATAATTGATTTTATAGACATATAAATAAATTACTTTACTTTTTTAAAGATTATTTTAAATGTTATTTAGTAAATATGAATTAAACATTTTTCATTTTCATTAATAAAATATAAAATATGATTTAATTTTTATTTTTTAATTTGAATAAAAATGGATTTTTTTTAATTTTTTTTTTTTTTTAAAAAAAAAAGAATAAACAAAAAATAATAATAATAATAATAATAATAATAATAATTTAAAACATGTAAAAGATATAATGTTAATGTTAAAATGTATTAGGGATAATATATTTATCATATAAGATTAAATTACAAAAAAAAAAAAAAAAAAAGTATTAAAAAAGTATTTTTGAAAATGATAATAAATTATAATATTAATAAATTATAATATTCTAAATTTTAAATTTAGAACAATTTAACGTTCTCTGTCACCCGTAACTCTCTCGACAGGCCATTATGTCTCGGTTACCAAAAATTTTAGAACCAAGCCAAAAAGATATCCATGTAAGTAAAAAAATTAATATGTATAAATATATATATAAACAAAAAAAAGGAAAATAATTAATGTCAATGAAATAATTGAAATTAATAGGATCTTTTAGCTGCCCAAGTTCACTTGGGTTCAAAAAATTTAAACTTCCAAATGAAACCATACATTTGGAAGAGAAGAAATGATGGTATATTATAATTAAAGATTTAAAATAATAAAACATGTCTATAAATTTGTAAAAATATTTTATAATTTATTAAAAATATCTCCAATTGTTAATATAATTTATAAGGTACTCACATCATCAATATTCAAAAAACCTATGAAAAGCTTGTTTTAGCTGCAAGAATCATAGCTACTATTGAAAATCCTTCTGACGTTGTTATCGTTTCTTCTCGTCAATATGGTCAACGTGCTGCTTTGAAGTTTGCTAAATATACTGGTTCTCAAGCAGTAGCTGGTAGATTTACACCAGGTACATTTACTAACTATATTACTCGTTCATTCAAAGAACCACGTATTATTATAACTACCGATCCAATTGCTGATCATCAAGCCATTTATGAAGCCTCTTATGTAAATATTCCAGTTATTTCATTATGTGATGCTGATTCTCCACTTCGTTATATTGATTGTGCTATCCCAACAAATAATAAAGGTAAGTATGCCATTGGTTTAATCTTCTGGTTACTTGCAAGAGAAGTTTTAAGACTTAGAGGAGAAATTTCACGTACTGAAGAATGGGATGTTATGCCAGATATGTTCTTCTATCGTGATCCTGAAGAAATAGAAAAGGAAAACGCTACAGCCGCTACTGAAGAAGTAAGTATTATATTTAGTTTATTAGTAACTATTATAATGAATAAAATAAATATATATAATATTAATAATTAAATAATTTTAAATTAATTTTATAAAAAAAATTAATAGGAAGAGAATGTTGAAGTTACTGAAGAAGATGAAGGTTTTGAAAATGGTTCTGTCCCAATCAATTGGACTCAAGACAACGCTGGAAATTGGGGTGAAGAAACTGATAATCAAGAATCAGCTTGGTAAATCGAATCTTTTTCCACCTAAAATACTGATTAATTTCTATATGAAATTTAAAAATACATATAAAAGAATTATATTTAAATTAATTTTGTAAGAGACCATTAATAAAAATATAATTTTTTTTAAAAATATAAATTCACATTTATATATATAAATCTTTAAAATGAGAAAGTTTATTACATTTATGAGTTAAAAGAAAATGAAATTAAAAATATATCCTTAATTTTAATAATAATAGTAGTAGTTTAAAATAATAATATATATTCTTAAACTACTGGTAATCTTTTTTTTTTTGGAAAAAAAAAAAAAAAAATCTTTTATATGGTTATTTAATTTTATTTAATTCTTTAAAATAATTATTATATAATTGTAAAATTATGGTAATTAACTTATTCAACATAATGAAGTCCAATATATAACAATATTAAACATTATAATTGTTTAGTCCATCCAAATAATCAATTATCAATTATCTTAGCAAAAAACATTCAATTGTCTCATAATATAATAGTAATAATAATGTTATTAGAGATAATAGAGATAATAATGCATAATATTAATAGAAAAAGTGATTATTCTAATATTTAAAATTTGAATACCTATTATTGTTTAATGAAGGTTAAGTTATTGAAGCTATTAATAATGAGGGAATATTAAGTGCATAATAATTATTAAAGTTTGTAAAAAAAAAATTTTAGTCACACCAATTTAATGAAGAATACTTTGCAAGTTCAAATTGAGATAAGTACTTATAAAGAATCTAGATTTTTTATAATAAAACAAAATCATGTTTTATGTTATTATCTATAAGTGGTCAATGCGGAAGAAATAGTATAATGACATTTTAACTTTAATTACATTATACTCATTTTCTATCTATATAAATAATATTTAAGTTATCTATGTTAAAACATATTTTACATATTGCTGCTGTTAGAATATTTTGAAATCGATTATATTTTACTTGTATAAATATTATGTATTTATTAATATTATCATATTATAATGAATTAATGAATTAATATCGTATTTAATTTTGTTCAAAATTATAATACAAATTTATTATTTTTTTGGTATAATAATTTATAAATTACATTAAATAAAATAAATATTAAAACACAGTAGTTATAAAAATATTTATTTAAATAATAATAAAGGAAATAAATAAAATTAATATTTAATATAAGATATATAAATAAATAAATATAAAATAAAAAAAATCTAATTTAAAATTAAAATTCTATGTAAATGGTCTTATTAATTAAAAAATAATATTTCTATTAATAATTTTCATTATCTCATACACCATAAACAATTGTCTTTTTATTTCATTCATCTATTATACTGTAATTCTGGTTCGACCCCGCAGATGTCAGTGCCTGTGGATTTTCCAACTGGGTTTGCCATGGGTTGGGTTATGATATTCAGGTAAGTATAAATGAACTTTCTAATTTACTACTATGATAATAACACTCGTCTAGCCGGCCTGAGAGGGTCTAGTGTACATGGTATATTCCAAATTAGAATTTAATAAGTGGTGACTTAGGCTATGCCAAAAACACAAATTATTCCTTAATCAATTTAAGTGTAAACATTAGGGGGCGGTTGACACGTGATTAAGTTGACTATAAGAGGCTTAGCATTGTAGTTGTGAAATATCGTACAACAACATTCATCTAATGTACATGAATTAAGTGAGCGTCGAAGCTGAAGAAACAGTATGACAGACCAGGAGGGTCACAACCACCTAGCAATAGGAATGAGCCAACGTTTCTCTAAGAACCACCATTGGGGCTAACTCCAATCGATGGGAGAAATGCACTCGGAAGTTAAAAAAAAAAAAAATTATACTGTAATGATATACAGTTATGTTTTTAATATTCTTACATAAAATATGAAGATAGAAAGTTATTGTATAATTCATCATTATCTTTTATTATTGGCATTATAGGTATTATTTTTGAATAAAGTGACCTCCATAAATATATTTTTCATCTGGAAATTCTTTTTCCGTTATTAAAATAGTTTTATCATTTGAGACATATTGTTTAATGTATTTACTTAATTTAGCAATTGAAATAGAATTTTTATATACATAGAAAATATAACCTGTACAAAAGTATCAAAATTGAACAAATTCTTTTCTGAACTTACTACATATTCATACTATATTGGATATTCATCAAGTCTTATACCATCCATTAAGGATTGAAAACCCTTTTGATTTTAAATTATTCTATAATAGTATTTTACTAACTTCTCCGGTATCATATTGACAACATGAATTAACTCATAGATTTTATGTCAATTTTAATATTTTATATCCTTTAATAAAATAGTTTAATAAAATTCACAATATTTCATAATTACTAATTAATTTTCAATAATTTTTTTATTAGAGTCTTAATAGTTATTTGGTTTATGTATATTGAATTTATCATTTACTTTTAGGTGGTTTTCCTTCCTTTTATGTATTTGTATTGTGCTTAATTATTATTAGAGTTCTTTTCAAGTATTTAGTCTTTTATATATTATCCAACTTGAGTTTTAATTTATTCTTTCTATATGTTAACTTTAGTCTCTATATGTTTTAATTATTTACAATATTAAACAAGAGATAAATATTATTTTCTTGAATTTTCTAAAATCACTGTAAATTTAATAGAAAATCGACGCCATTACATTCTTGAATGTTTGTAATAAATAAAGGATGAATCAATGTCATCTGAATTTATGGAACCCTATCTATGAAGGTGTTATACCATTATTGATAGGACTAAATTAAATATATGAAGGTCTTAAACTATCTTTAATAATAATCTATTAATATAACTCATTTCACACTAAATTAAAGCATGATAAGTTATTAAAGTGTTGTAACAATGAATTAATTCATATATAATAAATTAAAATTATGAAACATAGTACTCCAAATAAGAATATAAAATACATAATTGAAAGTTCGTTTAATTTATTTTTTTTTAATATATAAAAAATTAAAATTAAAAATAAAAATAAAAATAAAAATAAAAAAAATATGTTTAAATAAACACAAATGAATAAAAATTGGGTTTAATGTATTCTAGTAATTTTAATTAAAGTAAGAAAGCCACTATTTTACTAAAGTATAATAATTGTATTTGACTTCCAATGGAACACCGAGTCAAAGATCAAAATTTTATCATGGGACAAAATTATGATCTCTATTGGTTGCGCTGGCCCTCCTGGCCTGTCTTACTGTTTCTTCAGCATTGACGTTCTTGGATGTTGTTTCATACCTTTTGAACATTGACCATTGCTGGCCAATAGCAAAAGGCATGATTTTGGTTAGAAGTTCCGCTGTTACCGTCAAGAATGGTGTTTCTTCGTTAGTGCCAGATTGAATCTGACACTTGCAAAGTTCTCTCAATTCCATTGAATTGTAATTGATATTGTTAAAACTTCTTCCCCCAAGAAGGAATTTAAATATTTTACTGCACACACTAGAATAATCATACACATTAATATTCACTGAATTATTAGAACTATTACTATTATTAACTAAATTACAAATTACTATCTAAATTAGAAATATTATATTCACTATTGCTATCATTACTAATATTATTATTTCTACTACTACTACTATTATTATTATTATTATTATTATTATTATTACTAGTGTTACTATTATTACTACTATTGTTACTATTACTATTAATATTATTGATATCTCTACTGATATTAACATTTTCATTATTATTGATAGGACTGTTGGAATTACATTGACTGAAAAAATTAATAGCTGGAATATGGAATCATAATGTTTAATACGGATATCTCTAAATGTTGGACAATCTAATAATCAATGCTTAATACTTTGAACATTACACTTACAACATGGACAGTAGTTAAGACAAATTAGATCAATAAATTTAGCAGCTACTCTAGCATCCAACTTGTATCCGCTTCTTGCTTTCAATAGCCAGTAGAAGCCATAGGCAAACTCTGGGTACCCGTAACATAATTTGATAAAATCTTTGTTTCAATAAATTTATTATCATCATAATATTGTGCTTTGATTGAATTCCCTTTGAGAGTCCTACTTGATTTGCACCACGTGTATTTTCTAGATTTAGGAATGTAATTGACAAGGTATGAGATAATATAATTTGAGTTTTTCCATTTGTTATATCTAACTAACCTGAGCTAACGCACATTTGGCTGACAATGGAGGAATATTCAAATCTTTTGAGATAGAATACAAAGATATAAACGATACAGCTTTATGAACTCCGGTAACCCATCGTATTCCCTTTTCAACATGTTTCTGAGCAATCCTAGACCTAGCTTTGTTGGATCCAAATAATGGTTCAAAGTATGAAACTCTGCTAATCACTTGTGAGTTAAGTACTAGTTTTTTGAAAGGAATAGGAATATTAGGATTTCTTAAGTGTTTACTGCTGAAAAAAGTCCTTTCAAAACTTTGTTATTAAAAATTTTAATAACTGATTTAAGGGACAGATTCTTATCAAATGGAACACCATGATAAGTGTAACAATCAGTAGTTGGAATGGGTTTTCCTGCTAAGTAAAATGTTGGATTTTTCTTGTTCTGATTTACTATTGATTCAGGATGAATTACCATCGTTGAACATTTCTGGATACCAAATTCCATATCATTATACAAAGCCATTCATTAACTCTTTTTAGCATCTTTTTTAAGCATCCTCTTGATGGAGCACAAATAAATATATTATCTGCAAAAAATCCACCACAGCATCGAATGTCACCTAAACTGACTCCGAGATCTTCGCACTCTTTAAATATATCATTAATAAAGAGATTAAAGAGAATAGGAGAAAGTGGGAAACCTTGACGGACTCCTTTCTTCACATCAAAAGATTTCGATATCAAATCTCCCTTCTTAGGAATAGAAACAATACTGGATTCATTCCATGAGTTGGGGAAGTCTCCATCCCAGATACGGTTGAATAATTTAAGAAGAAAATTTAAACCATAAGCATCATTATCTGAAATGTCATTACCAGAAGAATTATTATCTGTAGCATTATTATAATCATTACTTGATGGAATTAATGTTTTGTAAAATACAATTGGAATACCATCCGGACCTGATGTTTTATAATTTGGAGTAAAGAGGATAGCTGACTTGACTTCATCAATAATAATATCTTGGTTGATATCTCATTCATCAAGCATAGGGAGTGAAAAATGTTTATTCGTTGGTTCTTCATACCAATGCTCCAAATCAAGACTTTACACCACTTGGATCAGATGCAAGATTTTCGAAATTTTTTTTTTTTAGACTAGGAAGAGAATACACATCTTTTATTTATTTACTTATTTAATTAGTGATATTACATAATATTAGGTGATAATACATATTGATATTGATATAATAAATAATAAATAAAAATAATAAAATATATATAAATAAAAATATAAATATAAAAAAATATAAAATAATTATTTAAGTTGCATAAAAGTTCAATGAACTCTGCAATTCGTATTGTGTGGGATTGGTCCCTACCTAATAAATTAAATGAAATAAAAAAAAGAAGTAACATCAGGTATGATAGTGTGGTGTCCATTAAACTCTCCCATGAGTTCATAATGTTTTCATTCGAATTTGAGGAAATACTAACATTGAACACTGTGTACGGAACATTGGAAATGTTCCTTTGCCATATCGGTACGACGTCGGCGCTCTTGATTACGTTAGGTGTCTTACTAAACCTATCAAAAAGTAGCTTCATAGAGCTACTAATGATAGGGATTGTTTTAGTAAGAAAAGCCGCGAGACCCTCTACATATGGAACATGAGACCCTGATGAACTGTAAAGCTGTTCATTCAAATGTCTTTGTTCCGCCTTATCGATTTGTAGCTCATCATAAGCTAAAGTTCCACCAAGAAGGAACGTAAAGATTTTCGAAATGATTTTTTAAACTTTCGTTTAATTAAAAAGAATTTAAATGTAACAGTTTTAATTTAATAATTTTTGATTATATTTAAAATAATTCTACAAAAACTAAAAAATGCCAGTATAAATTATCTAGAAAAAAAAAAAAAAAAAAAATTACCACTTATAATTACAAAATATATTTTATTTTTAATTTTTTTTTTTTTTTTAATCCTTTTATTTTTATATTTTCTTTTTAAACATATAAACTTATATAAACTTATTTGTATTTATTAGAGAATAAAATTTATTTTTCTCTTAATTCTTTAAAAATAAAATAATATTTTCTACATTTTCTTTTATAAATAATTGCACTTTTTATATTAATAATACTTTTCATTATTTCTTATTTTTTTTATTTATTTATTTATCATTATTAAAATTATTCGTCTCTTAATTTCATGAAGTTTTGAATAGCCTTTGTAATAGCTTCAATTTCTGCTTCTAATGCCTTAAGCTTGGTACTGTTGACTTCACGAATTTCTTCTTTAACCTTAGTTTCATAATCTGGAACTTGAGTCTTCTTAAGAAGGCTATCATAATTATTTTGAGTCTTCTTTTGCTTCTTTTCAAGTTTAGCAATTTCACCATCAAAGTCAACAAAACCCTTAACAAGAAGCATGACAGTAAGATCTTCATTTAAGGTATTAACTGAACAACCAGCTGGAACTGGTTCACCCTTAACAAGAACCTTAAGTTCCTTTAATCCCTTAACAAGAGTAACTACAGTTTGATTTTGGCTTTCAATTAATTCAGCTAATTCCTTAGAAGAAGCAACAGTGTAAACTATTTATTATTTATAATAATTTTATATATTTTAAAATTTACAATTAGTAAAAATATATAATAATAATAATAATAATTTATTTATTTATTTATATTTACCAGTTCCTTGACGAATGTTGTATTCAACAACAAGAGAACGAGCAGCATGAATAACTTGGTTAATAGTATCAAAGTCCTTTTCAGCTTGTGGGTTAATTTGACTTTCGATCTTTTTTATATGTATATATAGTTTTAAATTAATAATTTACTTTTTAAGTACAATATTTAATAAAATATAACAATTTTATAATTAAATTACTTACAACAACTGGGTAAGAAGCCTTCATAATAGTTGGAATAGTATCATTTGGACGACGTGGTAATCTTTGATATAATTCTTCAGTAATGAATGGCATGAATGGATGTAATAACTTAAGACCAGCTTCGAGACAATTGTATAAAGTATTGCGCATAGAAAGTTTCTTTTCAGCAATACCTGGAACAGAATCATCAGCATCGACAACTGGCTTGACAGCTTCAACATAGACATCACATAATTCGTAAAGCCAGAAATTGTAAATTGCTGTAGTAGCATTCATTAAGTTAATAGTTTCTAAGTTTTCAGTAGTTTCCTTAATAGCAGCGTTTAATCTGGAAATAATCCACTTTTCAACTAAAGATTCATTACCAGTCATCTTTAATTTAAATAATACAATTCATTAATTAAAATTATTGTTATTATTATTATCGTAATATATAAACAAAATAAATAATAGCATACTTCGTTGTTTTCTTTTGGCTTGAAGTCATCACCTAACTTCATTAAAGCAAAACGAGTTACGTTCCATAACTTGTTACAGAACTTACGATAACCTTCAACACGGTTAATATCTAAATTAATATCACGTCCACTTGAAGTGTAAGCACATAAGGCGAAACGAAGAGCATCGGTACCACATTCTGGAATACCATTTGGGAAATCTTTTTTCTATATAATTTAAATTTATTTATAATATTTTTAATATTTAAACAAATAAAATTAGTTTTTAATATATATTTTATATTAATATCATTAATTATTATATACTTACTTGTCCTTCCTTAGCCTTGGAAACTTCTCTTGGATCAAGGTTACCATTTTCAAGTCTAGTTTGTAATAATTCTAAGGAAATACCTTCAATAACATCAATTGGATCAATAACGTTACCTAAACTCTTACTCATTTTTCTACCGTGAGCATCTCTAACCATAGCGTGTGTGAAAACCTAAAAAATTTTTAATTAAAATTAACTCTCTTTATAATGATTTTATATTCATTTTTTACTATACATACTCTCTTGAATGGAACCTTGCCAGTAAGACGGATACCCATCATTACCATACGGGCAACCCAGAAGAAGAGAATATCCCATCCAGTTTCTAAGATGGAATTTGGATAGAAGATTTCCATATCCTTGGTCTAAAATTTTAATTAATAATATTTAATATTAATAATTATTATTATATTAATAACGATTCAATAATTATATCTTACTTGTTCTGGCCAACCAAGAATAGAGAATGGCCATAAACCAGAAGAGAACCAGGTATCTAAAACATCTGGATCTTGAGTTAAGGTAATTTTTTCCTTTGGAACATCTGGATGGCTTTCATATGCCTTTTGTAAAGCTTCTTCTTCATTTCTACCAACAACCCAGCTGTCATCCTTATCCTTTACAATTATTATATTATTATTAATGATTTTTTCAAAAATATTTTAATTATAATTTATGATTTATAAACAAATTAAATATATTTATATTTACTTCAAGAGGTTTTCCATCAATGTTAATTAAGTAAGCTGGAATTTGATGACCCCACCATAATTGACGTGAAACACACCAATCTTGACAGTTATCTAACCACTTGAACCATTCTCTTTCAGATAATTTTGGTTGAATTTCAATTTCACCATTTCTAACAGCATCAGCAGCAGCAGTAGCCATATCCTTACATTTGACCCACCATTGTGGTTTAAGCATTGGTTCAACAATATTACCTGAACGACTTTATGTTGTTTTATTTAATATTTACATATTGTTGTTATTATTATTATTATATCTATCGCAATCAAATTAACATTTTATTTAGTTATATTATTATAACTTACCCACAAATTGGGATAACCATCTTATTGTCTTCAGTCTTCTTGTATAAACCTAATTCCTTTAATTTTTCAATAACAGCTTCACGAGCATCAAAACGTTTAAGACCCTATTTATTATATTTTTAATTGTATAATTTTTAATCCTTTAATAAATATCCTTAAATATTCCAATTTATATTAATTAATTTTCAATACCAAAAAAGTATACTTACAGTGAATGGAGCACCGTTTTCATTAATTGTACCATCATCATTCAAAATATTGATGAATTCTAAATTGTGACGCTTACCAACTTCGTAATCGTTGAAATCGTGAGCTGGAGTAATCTTTACACAACCAGTACCAAAGTCACGTTCAACCATTTCATCACCAATAATTTGAATTCTTCTTCCATTGAATGGATGGATAACGTATTTACCAATAAGATGCTATTATAATAATATTTTGTTAATAAATTTAACAATTTACTTTATATACCAAATAAATTATAAAATTATATATTTCTTCATTACCTTATATCTTTCATCAGCTGGGTGAACAGCAATAGCAGTATCACCAAGCATGGTTTCAATACGAGTAGTAGCAACAACGACTTCTTCTTTAGTATCTTCAACTTGATAAGCGAAAGAAATTAAAACACCAAATTCATATTTCTTATTTGGATCATGATCTGGAACAGATAATAAAGTTCTACCTTCAAGTTCTTTATTTTCAACCTATATATTTCATTTTGAATAATTTTAATTAATATATTTGTTTTATTGGTATTTTTTAAATATAATAAATTATATATTAATATTATTTATAGTTACTTCTAAGTTAGATAAAGCAGTTCTTAATTTTGTACACCAGTTAACTAAACGATTAGAACGGTAAATAAGACCATCTTTGTGCATAGTAACGAAAGCTTCTTTAACAGCTTTTGTTAATTTCTAATGTTTTTTTATTATAATATTTATAATTAATCTCTATAAATATACAAAGGCATCCTTTAATAATTATTTATTTTCAAAATTAAAATCATACTTCATCCATAGTAAAAGCAGTACGATCCCAATCGAAAGAAGAACCTAATCTTCTAAGTTGTTGGAAAATGTGATTACCGTATCTTTATTATTAATAGAAAAAAAAATTAATTCATTAACATATTATTCTTAATCATTTTTTTAAATATACTAATTACATACTCTTCCTTCCACTTCCAAACTTCGTCGATAAATGGACCACGACCAAGGTCATGACGAGTAAGTTTTCTTTCTCTCATTAACTTCTTTTCAACAACAACCTATCGATAATAGTTTTATTATTAATAAAAATTAATTAAAAAACTCGAAATATCACCTTTACTATTAATAAATAAATATAAATATATTATGCTATACATACTTGAGTAGCAATACCAGCGTGATCACAACCTGGGTTCCATAAAGTTGTCTTACCTTGCATACGATTCCTTTTAATATTATATTATTTTTATAATATTATTAATATAATTACTAACGTATTTAATATAATAATTATCACTTACCAACGAACAAGACAATCTTGAATAGCATTAGTTAAAGCATGACCTAAGTGAAGAGTACCAGTAACATTTGGTGGTGGAATTGGAATCATGAAAACACCTTCTTTCTTTGGTTCTCCATTAACAAGTTCTGGCTTGAAGAAACCTTGCTTTTCCCACCATTGATACCAAGCAGCTTCAACAGCCTTTGGATTATAAGAAGCAGCTAAAGGAGCACTAAGATCTTTAATAGAATTATATAAAAAGTATATTATAATTTTAAATTATTAAACCAAATAATAAATATTCTTTACAATAATAAAATATTTATATACCTTTCTTTTCTCCTGGTTTTGTAGTGTTGACGAATTCTTCAACAACTTGCTTCTTTTCCTTTTTTTCCTTCTTTTCTTTCTTTTGACCAGCAGCAGCAGCAGCCTTTTCCTAAAATATATAAATATTAATCATTAATTATCTATTATTAATAAATTATTCATTATACTAAATTATTTACTATTTGACTATCAATTATTTTATCGTTTATATTATTTAATATAATTATTGTTTTAACGATTTAATAATTTTTATTTTTATTTTTAATAATTATTAAACATAAATTTAACTCATCGTTTTCACATTATTCTATATTTTCTAATAATTCTCAACAAAAAATATATTATAACTTAAAATTGAAAACTACAATGCTTTTCATATAAATTGAAATAATAAAATAAAAAATATATATTAAATTTTGTATATAATTATTATTTAGAAATTTACTTGTTGCTTCTTTTGCTTAGCTAAGAACTTTTCCATCTTAGCTCTTCTCTTAGCTTCATTTTTTTCTTGGTTTTTAGTTAATGGTTTCTTTTGTTCAGAATCAGCCATTTTTTATTATTTAATAATCTAATATGTAAAATAATTTATATATTATTTATTTTAAATTTTTTTAAAAAAAAATAAAAAAAATAAAAAGATGGTAAGTAAAAAAAAAAAAAAAAAGCTTCTGTATTTATTATATAATTAATAATTCTTTTTTTTTCTTCTTTATATAAATTATAGGCTTATTTAATATTTGTAATGTATATCTCAAAATTAAAAATAAAAATAATTGAAATACATTTATTTAATTTAAATCATAAATGCTTACATTTTAAATTGTTATTTTTTATTTATTAATAAAAAAGTGCAAAGAACAAAATAAAATCTGATTTTCTTCCGTTATTAAATAATTTTTTTTACCTTGATGCAGTAAAATAAAAAATAATAATTTAATAAAAATATATATTATATATATAATAATATATATTTTATATATATTATATAAAATAAATTACATTCATAAAATAAAAACTAATTATTTTAATATATAATCAACACAAAATTAATTCCATTGGCTTATAAGCAATTTATATTTTTTTTTATATTTTTTTACATACATATTTTAAATACGATACATTATTTTTGATACATTATATTGTTTACAATATGTACAATCCACTATTTTTTTTGTAACAAAAAATAATAATATATAATTCATATATGTATATAAATATTAAAGTATAATGTTTAAAGAGGTTTAGCTATTATAATATCATAAAATCTAAAACTTTCGTTATTAATTTATCAATTTTATTAAAATTATTTATTAAAAAAATATTAAGTAAAAAACATCTTTAAATCAATTTACTTTATTAAAAATATAAAGGAAATAGTATAATATTATATATTATAAGTAAAATAAAACTTTATATAAATATTCTCTTTTTAGTAAAAGGTTAGATTTAACAATTTTAAATTGTTTAGATTTTCAGTTTTTCCTTTTTATTAAAAATTTTAAAATTATATATAATTTTAATTTATCTTTTAATTTTTCTCTTTAGCTCTTTCTTTTTTTTTTTTTTCTTATAGTAGTATTAATTATTAATTCCTTCACTTAATATAAAATAAAGTTTATACATTTAAAAGGATTATTTTTTCCACTTCCTTAATATAATAATATTAATTAGGATATTTTCAAGATACAGTTAATAAAATGTATTATATAAGATTAATAGTAAATTTAAAAGTTTTTTTTAATTACAAAAAATAGACAGTAATGTTTTTATACTATTATTCAATAATATAAAACTAAGCAATGACTTCATTACTGTTGTTTTAATTATGATATTGTATTGTTTCATTTATGTTAATATAAGTTTATTACTGTTGTGGTGGTGGTTATGATTATGGTTGTAGTTATAATTGTTCAAACTTTATTTAAAAATTTATATTGATAAAATCTTTTAAATAAATATGATATTTTATTTAAAATGAGAAATATTATATAATTATAATTTTAGAGTAGTATTCTTTTTATAAATTTAAATAATTTTCTAATACTAAATTCATTATTATCTTATTTTATAATAATACAATCTTAATATATAATATTTTATAATTCATAGCAATATAATATATTTTTATTATATAATAATAGAATTATTATATTTTATATTATATAGTTTATTACTTACATTTGATCTCAATTGCATATTTTTAAAAACTATTGAATTTTAACATATATACCATGTGTAAATTTTGTAAATAAAATGATTTTTATATGTCATACATATATAATTTAAATATAATTTAAAAATTTCTTTATTAATAGAATATAGAATATATATATCATCCTTTTAATTATTATAAATAAATGATGACTAATATAAATATATGTAATATTATAAACAACTATTAACAATAAGAAATACTTATTAAAATATTAAAATATTTCTTTCTAAATACTACTACTACTATTTATAATAATAATAACAACAACAACAACAACAACAACAACAATAATAATAATAATAATAATAATAATAATAATAATAATAATAATAATAATAATAATAATAATAATAATAATAATAATAATAATAATAATAATAATAATAATAATAATAATAATAATAATAATAATAATAATAATAATAATAATAATAATAATAATAATAATAATAATAATAATAATAATAATAATAATAATAATAATAATAATAATAATAATAATAATAACAATAATAATAATGGCAATAGTAATTAATATCTATAAAACAAGTATAAATATATTATAATTAGAAATTTTACATAAAAAAGTAAAGTTTTTTATAATAAAATAGAAAAGATAACACATATGCTTCAAATTTTATTATTATATAGTAAGATTATATTAATACAATTATATATAGTAATAGTAATAATGAGAGAATAAAAATATAACTAAGAAAAAAGTATTCAAAAAAAAAAAAGCTAATAATACATAAAATAAAAAATATATATAATAAAATAATAGGAATAATATAGGAATAATACTTTAATAGTTTCTTTTTTTTTTATAATTTAATAATAGTTAAAATTTCAAGAAAAAGTTTAAATCTTATTTTATATACAGTATAATAAATTATATATAATAATTTTTGAATTTTTTTTTTTTTTTTTTTTTTTTTTTTTTTTTTTTTTTTTTTTTTTTTTTTTTTTTTTTTTTTTTTTAACTTCCGAGTGCATTTCTCCCATCGATCAGAGTTAGCTCCAATGGTGGTTCTTAGAGAAACGTTGGCTCATTCCTATTGCTAGGTGGTTGTGACCCTCCTGGTCTGTCATACTGTTTCTTCAGCTTCGACGCTCACTTAATCCATGTACATTAGATGCATGTCGTTGTACGATATTTCACAACTACAATGCTAAGCCTCTTATAGTCAATTTGATCACGTGTCAACCGCCCCCTAATGTTTACACTTAAATTGATTAAGGAATATTATGTGTTTTTGGCATAGCCTAAGTCACCACTTATTAAGTTCTAATTTGGAATGTACCATGTACACTAGACCCTCTCAGGCCGGCTAGACGAGTGTTATTATCATAGTAGTAAATTAGAAAGTTCATTTATACTTACCTGAATATCATAACCCAACCCATGGCAAACCCAGTGGGAAAATCCACAGGCACTGACATCTGCGGGGTCGAACCAGAAGCCTTATGTATGCTAAGGAAACGCCTTAACAACCAGGATAAAAACTGGAACGACAATAATTTTTGAAAAATAAAATTTATTTTAAATTTTATTTATTTTATTTTTATTTAAAATTTTTATTTTTATATTTATTTTTATAATATATAAGATAAATAAAAATATCTTATATTTATACTTTGTATTTATAAATATAAATATCAAACTAAATATAAATATATAATAATTATTATAAATATAAATATAATTATAATTATATTTTTAGTTTATTCAAAAAAAAAAAAAAAAAAAAAAAAAAAAAAGAAAGAAAAAAAAACTTATTTTTTATTATTTTATTTCTATTTCTTTCATTAATTTGTTAATAGTTCTTCATTTATTTATTTATATATTTTCAAACTTTATCAACGGATATATATCAGTAAATAAAATAATAACAAAAATAAAAAGAAATAAGTAAGGTCATTCAATAACGATATAATAAATATTTAAACCGGAAATATTAGTATTACAGCATATCAATATTGAAGAAATAGATATTGAATGTATATTAGGAGAAAGAATTTATAATTTAAATCAACGTTGTTCCTTTTGTTTTATTTTTGTTTTATTTTTTTTTATTAGTATTCGTTAATATAATTTAAAAGTAACATACATATAAATATTAAAAAAAAATAGAAAATACAATCTTATATACAAAGTATATTTTAATAAGTATTAAAAGAATACAGAAATATAAATATTATCAAATAGCATATAATATTTAAATATTGAAAGAAAGGTAATATATATATATATTTAATTAAAAATATACTTATATTTTAATACAATAATAAAATAAAATAATAAAAAAAACTAAAACATACAACTAGAAATAGCATTTATATAAAAATAATAATATATATTTAAAAATATATGTTATTTTATATTAATGTAAAATAAATTTAAATTTATTCTCAGAATTATTAAATAAAAATATAAATATCATAAATGTGCTAATATATATTATTTTTATATTACAAAACAAAAAACAAAAACAAAAACAAAAAAAAAAAAAACTTAAATAAATAGTAAAGAAATAATAAAAATAAAAAGTATAAAAGAAAATAATAGTATAAAATAAATGAAAAATCTATAAAAAATAAAAAAGGTAAATTTTATAAATATTACAAACAACATAGTATTTTAGTATTAAATGAAAAAAACTAATAACGGAAATTTTAATTTTGAACATATCAAATAAAAGATGGGAGCAATTTGTTGTAAATCAGAATCTATTGACTTTACTCAAGAAAGTAAGTTATTATAATATATTTGATTATAAGAAAAAATTAATAATGAAAATTATATATTAAATAATTTTTTTATATTAAAATAGTTGAGTTGTCACACTTTCAACTTCTACGGTCTGTTGGTAAGGGTGCTTTTGGTAAAGTAAGTAATTTTTTTTATGTATATTTTTTAAATAATTTTTTAAATATACATAAATATATATATATATTTTATAGAAATAATTTTAAAAATAAATTTAAAAATGTATTTCCATATTAGGTAAGAGTTGTACAACATAAGGAAAATAAGAAGTTATTTGCCTTAAAATATATCAATAAGGAAAAATGTATTAAAATGCATGCGGTGCAAAATATTATTCAAGAAAGAAATCTATTAGAAGAAATTAATAACCCATTTATATGGTAAGATATATTTGATTTTATAATATAATTTATTTTATTTATGCAGGCATATTTAATACATTGTTTATTTAATTAAAATAGTAATTTAAGATATGCTTTCCAAGATGACGAAAATATGTTTATGGTTATTGATCTTATGCTTGGTGGTGATTTACGTTTCCATTTAAACCGTATGCAAACTATGACAGAAGATATGGTAAAATTTTATGTAATGGAAGTTTCATCAGGTCTAGCTTACCTTCATGGTAAACACATTGTACATAGGTATGATCATTTTAATTGATAATAAATAAAATACACATTTTATGAAAATCAAATAAATTAAATCTAATATACATATTAACATTAACATATTATTTATATATCATTTAAAATCAATAGAGATTTGAAGCCAGATAATGGTAATAAAATATAAATAGAATTTATTTTATTTTATTTTATTTTTTTTTTTTTTGGGTTATATCATTAACAATATATTTATTTTATTCATTTCAATCATTATAGTATTATTATCAGAAAATGGTCACGCTCACCTTACAGATTTTAATATTGCTGTTCACTTCCAAGAAGACCAACCATTAAAGGCTGTTGCTGGTAGTATGGCATATATGGGTAAGATATTTATAAAGAATTTTGACTTTTATAAAATTTTTTATGAAAAAAAGTAAAAGAAATTTAAAATCATTAATAAATATCAATTTAATAATCAAAATAGCCCCAGAAGTTCTTAGTAAAAAGGGATACTTCTCTGCTGTAGATTGGTGGAGTTTGGGTGTAATGATGTATGAATTACTTTACGGAAAGGTAAATTTATTTTCATGAATAACATAAGTATTTCGATAAAATTATAAATAATATTCTAAAATTGAATAAATATATATTTATAAATAATTAATTAACAGAGACCATTTAGAGCAAAAACTAATCAAGAATTAACACATGCAATTATTCATGAACAAGTTCAATATCCATCTCATTCATCAATTTCATCAGAATGCATAAATGTTATGAAGGCTGTAAGCAATAAATTATTATATTAATAATATCGTAATGAAATAATGAAATACATTATAAATGTGGAGTAATAAATATTAGAATATTAGTCATTATATTACATGATATTAGATTCACACATATATAAAATAATGAAACTTAATATTCCTAAATATATCAACATAATAATGATATATGAATATAAAAAACCATAATATTAATAGAGATCCATAAAAATATATTTTAAATATGCTTTCTAAAAAACTATAATAATCTTATATATTTCAACTAATAATTAGATTTTTTAAAAATAATTTAATATATTCAAACTTAAATTATTTAAATCTTAAAATTTTAAAAAAAGATTAATATATAAGGTTTTCGAATTCACAAAGAATAATTTTACAATTTTATAATATTAAATTTATTATATTATGAAATTATGAAAAGTTAAAATTTATTTATATATACTCAAACTCAAAATTAATAATAATAATAATAATGATAATAATAATAATAATAATAATAATAATAATAATAATAATAATAATAATAATAATAATAATAATAATAATAATAATAATAATAATAATAATAATAATAATAATAATAATAATAATAATAATAATAATAATAATAATAATAATAATAATAATAATAATAATAATAATAGAATATAAATATAATATAAATTCCTATATATTATAGCAATGTCATTATATAATTATATAATTATAAATATAAATAATTATAAAATGAACAACTATTAATATTAAATAATCTTATATATTTTTAAAATAGTTTATTGAACGTAATGTTCAAAAACGTTTAGGAGCTCTTGAAGCTGGTGGTTTTGAAAAAATTAAGACACACCCATATTTTTCTGATGTTGATTGGGTTAAATTAGAAAATAAGGAATTAACACCACCATTTATTCCAGATGTAAATATTTAAAATATATTAAAAAAAGTTTATAAAAAAATGTATTTATATTTTATTAATTAATTTATATAAATATAGTCTAAACGTGCTAACTTTGATGCCACTCACGAATTAGAAGAATTATTATTAGAAGATAATCCATTAAAGGCTAAACCACGTAAAAACAAAGATCATAATGCTGATGATCAACCACTAACTAAGGAACAAAAGATGATGGAAGAACAATTTGAAGTATTTAATTATGAAAGAGAAAGAAAGAATAAGATTAATATTGCTACAAATGATTTAGTTAATCCATTATCTGAAGAACAATTAAAAGAAGAACATGAAATGATGACACCAAGTGTTAATGGTGGAACTTCAGTCGATATAAAAACAACAACATCTACTACACATACACAAAACCAAACACCAACAAATGAACACGAAACTCAACATACTGAACAAATAGTTGAAGGATCAGAAAAATCTGAGGAAAATAAAAAAGTAAATGAATAATATATTAAATGAATAATATATATTAAAATTATAAATAGTAGAAATAGATATTATATATAAATATTTTTATTAAAAATTAATAATAAAAATGAAATAAATATTTATTTATTATTATCTTTATTTTCTCAAAAAACAATTAAATTAACAAATTAAAAAATATAATAATTATGGAAAGTAAATAAAAGTAATAATAAAGACCGATAAACAACAAAAATATTAACAATAATATCATCAACATAAATAACAAAAGTATTGTTCATTAAACAAATATATATAAAAAATACAAAAAGCTAATGAGTATTCAATATCTTTATTAGTTTAATTTCATACTCCAAAATAAAAAAAAAAAAAAAAAAAAAAAAAAAAAAAAAGATAAAAAAAAATATATATATAAAAAAAAATAGAATTTAAAATATAGAATAGAATTATAATTATTTAAATATGTTATAAATATTTAGTTTAAATTTCAATAGTATTATTATCTTTATAAATATTAAACTTTGTAATTTCAGTAAAATCATATGTTACATATAATAACAAAAAACAAATATCATAATCAGTATTTTTCATTAATTATTAACAATTAAGTAAATAATATATAAAATAAATATTAAATATAAAACAAAATAAAAGAAGAAAAGATAAAATTAAATTGGACAATAACAATAATAATAAAATAATAATAATAATATATCATTTCATTTAATTATTAATGATTATAAAAGTAATCTTATTTAAAATAATTTTATAAATAAAATTATATATATATATATATTCATATATTAAAAAAAAATAAACTAATATATTTTATTCTTTATGTATACTTTTTATATCACAATTTTTAATAATCGTTTTTGGGAAAATTTTTATTATTAAATGTATTAAATTATGCAATTAACAAATATTAATTATTTGTTATTGATTAATATTGGATTTATTTGCGAAATTGTATATTTAAATATGGAACTTATTATAATGTTTTATAAATTTGTGGCGATTTTTTTTTAATTATATATATATATATTTTTTTTTTTTTTGAAAATTTAACTTATTTTAATATTATGATGTTATGTTTGGCAATTAAAATTAAATATATTATTAATACTAATACACAATAAATATTAAAAAATTAAAAAAGAATGAAAAGGAACCATCAGAACAAAAAGAAGTTACTGCATCAAATTCAATTAATAACAATACATGTGTTAATGACACAAATGAAACAATTAATACAACAAAACAAGAATCATTGACACAAAAACCTGTTATTGACCCAACTGAAAATGAACCACAAATTGTAATAGGTGTTGAAGCTAATGGTCCATCATTATAGAATTAAAATAATAATATGAAATGAAATGATAAATATACCAAGCAAATTTCAAAAGTATATAAAAAACAATCAAAAAATAAAAAATATATAAAATATTATACTAGATACTAGATAATATAAATAAGAAAGAAAAAAGTAATATATTTTTTTTTCTTAGAGTTATATCAAACAAATTCAGAAAAAAAAAAAAAAAAAGAAAAAAAAGAAAAACAGAACAAAAGAACATAAAATTTTAATAAATTATATAATTGTTGTTTTTTTTTATTTTTATTATTTTTAGATTTTTATTAATTTTTTAATTAATATTAGTATGTATGTATAAGATGTATGTATGTATATATTTAATTTATTCAAAAAAAAAAAAAAAAAACGAAAAAATAAAAGAATTTTTAGATATAAAAATTATAAATTATTTTTTTATTCATATATATTTTAATAGTATTATAGTAAATTCAACATTAGAAAAATTTATAAGTTTTTAATGTAATTAAAAAATAATCAAAATAATAATAAAAAAAGATAATTTTTAAGTAATTTATTCTAATTTTCTTAATGTGTTTTTATTATACCATTGTATTATGAAAAATTTTATATATATTAGTAATAGAATCCTCATTATCAGTATCGTCACATCTTTTTACCCTTTTTCAAAATTTTCAAATAAATACAATAATCAATTCATCACTTACTTACTCCCTGAAACAGAAGTAAGAAAAACTATTTACGTTCCTTCTTGGTGGAACTTAAGCTTATGATGAACTATAAATCGATAATGCGGAACAAAGACATTTAAATGAACAGCTTTACAGTTCATCGGGGTCTCATGTTCCATATGTAGAGGGTCTCGCAGCTTTTCTTACTAAAACAATCCCTATCATTAGAAGCTCAATGAAGCTACTTTTTGATAGATTTAGTAAGACACCTAACATAATCAAGAGCGCCGACGTTGTACCGATATGGCAAGGAACATTTCTAATGTTCTGTACACAGGGTTCAATGTTAGTATTTCTTCGAATGAAAACATTATAAGCTCATGAGAGAGTTTAGTGGACACCACACTATCATACCTGATGTTATTTCTCTTTTATTTCATTTAATTTATTAGGTAGGGACCAATCCCACACAATACGAATTGCAGAGTTCATTGAACTTTTATGCAACTTAAATAATTATTTTATATTTTTTTATATTTATATTTTTATTTATATATATTTTATTATTTTTTATTTATTATTTATTATATCAATAAGTATTATCACCTAATATTATGTAATATCACAAATTAAATAAATAAATAAAAGATGTGTATTCTCTTCCTAGTCTAAAAAAAAAAAAAAAAAAAAAATCGTCACAGTTCATCAAACTATTTAAAAATAAACCTTTTTTGAAAATTTAAAGCCTAATCTTTTCATTAAATCCTCTAATTTTAGAATGATATTAATACCAAAATATATCAATTAGCAATTTTGGTTGCTACTTTATTCATTTTTATTTATACCTATAACTCATAAAAATAGTTTTATAATTTTACCAAATGAAATATTAATAACTAATAAAATAGTGTTAATATTATTAATATCACTTTAAATAAAATTTTAATATTTTTGTTACTAATGAAATTAGAAGTTGAAGATATTTTCTTTTTAATAATAAAAAGAAAAAAGCTATTATATGAAATTTTATTAATTAAATGCATTTGGAGAAAATATGTAATTATTACTATTGCTGCTGTTAATACATTATAAATATAGTTTTTATATTATTCATTAACTACATTTTTTTTATTTTTTTATTTTATTATTAAAAAATAAAAATTACAGTTCAACTTTTTAATTTTTTTTTTTTTTTTTAAATACAATTAAATACAAATAATAATTAATAAGATTTACTTTTTTAATTGTTTATTTTTTTTAAATTATATTTTTTTTTATTAAATTTATAATTAATATAATGATTTTTTTTGAAAAGTTGAATAATATTATTCCATATTTTTATACTGAATAATCTTGAATAATAATAACAATAATAACCACAATACTAACATTAATATTATTAATATTAGTAATAATAATATATTTAAAAATCATTATACTAACATTAAAAGTTAATAATTCATATTTAAAATTTTGAAAAGCAACTAAATTTTGATTATCATAGAACAAATTAAAAAAGAACAATAATAACGCTATAATAAATAATAAACAAAAACATAAGGAAATAAAGATGTTAAAATCTAGTAATAGTAGTTCCTCATCATTATATTCACTAGATAATAAAAGTAGTGATGAAAAAATAGAATACTTATTAAAACAGCAACATGAAGTTAAGCAACAACCACGAATTATCGTACCTCCTCCACCAGAATTGCCTGAATCATTTAGCTCATTTTTGACAAAGTAATTTCCTCTTTGGTTACTTTGCATTATTTAATTGATATATATACATTTTTACAATATAAACATATTATTTTATTATTAATTTGGTATATTATTTTTTTATCTTTTAATATAAAACATCTCCGATAAAACATTATACATCATGTATATATTTTATTTAGAACGATAAATCCTGGATGTAAAGACCCAAAATCAATTAGATTTAAAACCTTTCTTCATAATACATTATTAGATACATTAAAAAAAAGAGGATGGAAAGAAACTAACGAGTAATAATTTCTTTTTATTTTATTTTTAATAAATTATAATGTTCTATATATTTACAGAATTGTGTATAATAAAAATTTAAATATTTATAATACAAAATTAATATTATTTTTTTATATATTAAATCAAACGTTTTGGATTTAAAGCGATACAGAATGGGATGTATATTGGGCTGATATCCATTGGATTCATGAAAATTTTGATCATGTTTACTTACATGATAATCAAAGAATAAATCATTATAGAAATCATTATGAAGTAATTATAAAATACTAAATAATTGTATTAAGATGTACTTGTTAATAACATATATTAAATTATATAAAATATATAATTTAATATTATTTATTATTATAGTTAACAAGAAAAGATTTACTTGTTAAAAATGTGAAGAGAATGATTAAAACTGTCGAGAAAGAATATGGAAAAGCAGAAGCATCAAAATATCTTTTTTATTCTAATATTCATTTTTATATTATTTTTTTAATGGATTTTTTTTAAAAATAAAATTCTTAATATTAAGTGAAAGACCCTTAACATATATATACATTTGATTTTATTTCAACAAGTTTTGTTTTACCACAAGATTATGCTTTATTTCAAGAAGAATTTAGAAAAAACCCTGGTTCGATTTGGATTATGAAACCTGTAATGATCTTAAATCAGATTATATAATAATGATCATATAATAAATAAAATAAATAATAATATCATTTTTTATATAATTATATTTTTAAATATATATATATATATATATATATATAAAGGTTGGAAGAGCACAAGGAAAAGGAATTTTTCTCATAAATAAAATAAGTCAAATTAACCAATGGAAGAAAGATCCAAGATTAACTAGGTCAAGTTCAGAAAATCAAGATCAAGTTGAAACATACATTATTCAAAGATATATAGATAATCCTTATTTAATTGGTGGTAACTAAAATAAGAGATTCTTTTTTTTTTTTTAATAAATAATATATATATTATTGATTATTTTAAATAATTATATTTTATAATTAATATTATAATATACAGGGAAAAAATTTGATATTAGAATATATGCATTAGTTCTGTCATATTCGCCACTTACTGTGTATATACATAGAAATGGATTTTGCCGGTTTTCAAATTCAAACTTTACAATGGATACAAAAGATATATCAAATTTATGTAAATATTATTAATATAAATAGTGTTTAACAATATAAATAAATAAATTAAATATTTTATTTATAATAAATTTATATTAGATATACATGCAACAAATGTTGCAATTCAAAAAACTTCACCAAATTATAATGTTGGTAAAGGATGTAAATGGTTACTTTATAATTTAAGAAATTATTTATATTCAAAACATGGTCAAGATATGGTTGATACACTTATGACAAATATAGAAACTTTAATAGTTCGTAGTTTAATGAGTGTCCAAAAAATTATGATTAATGATAAACACTGCTTTGAACTTTATGGTTTTGATATTTTAATTGACCAAAATTTTAAACCGTAAATTTTAATTTAATTTAGACTTTAAATATATATTTAAATTTCGTATATATAATTTATACTTATTTTATTTTTATTTCCAACTTGATATCTAATTATTAAAGATGGTTACTGGAAGTTAATGCTTCACCTTCATTAACAGCCGAAACACATTGGGATTATGAATTAAAATTTGATGTTATTAATGATATGTTTGATGTCATAGATGTAGAAAAAAAGTAAATTTATTTTAACTTATATGAGTATTATATTAATATAATATATATTATATATCTAAAAAAATTTATTTTATAATAAATTTTTATAAATAAAAAGAGTACCACCTGAAAAAAAACCATTACTTAAAGTAGGTGGATTTGATTTAGTATATCATGATGGTCCAATTCAACATGAAAGAACAACAAATTATAAATCTTATTTAGGTATTTTTAAATTTTTCCCATTAGAAAAATATTATCTTAATTCAATTACTAACAATAATAATAAATATATATAAACCCTTAGGTTGCTACAAAAAAATACCAAAAAGAGACAAAAGATCCAAAAAACACGGTCATCATTTTACAAATATTTCTGAATCATCTCTTCAAAAATAAATACCTCCTATTATAATTTTCTTCTTATTAATATTTTTTTTATACTATTTTAATTACAATAATAATTCCTCTTTTATTCAAAGAAAAAAAAATTACACTAAACAATTAATTCAAATTATACATATCGATTTTTATTCATCTATCACATTTTTTATTTCATTTTTATAAATACAAAAAACTTTTACATTAATTTTTATATATAAATATTTTAATAATTTTAGATTTAACCATACCTATATAAATTAATAATAATAAAATAAAATTAATATTATGAATATTTATAATTATTCTTTTATTATTGTTGTTTTTTTTAATCATTAAATATCAGAGACTTAAATTTATAAAAATCATTATTTTTCATTAAGTTTGCAGAAAAAATTTTCTTCATTTCATTTAATGATTAATATCTTATATTATTGCTTATTATTATACCTTTTATTTCCTCCTTTTTAATATCCCAGCTTATTTTAAATCATTTTTTCAAAATCCTTAATTACTATATATAATAAACTAATAAATAAATATAAGTAATTTATATTAGATATTTATTTTCATAAAATATTAATTTTTATTTATTATATTATTTTATATAAAATATTTCAGAGACTTAAATTTTAAAAATCATTAATTTTCATTTAAAATTTGCAGAAAAAGTTTTCATCCTTATATTTTATAAATAATTCAATTCTTATATTTTTTAAAATTCTATTTCATTACTTACATTAAAGCTTTACTATTTTTCTTGCAACTATTATTTTTTTTTTAATAATTTAAAAAATAAATATTTAATGTCAAATTATATTTATACTGAAATTGAATTATATATAATATATTAACCAATAATTATAAAGAAAATATTTAATTTAAAGGGAATGATTGGATTAAATTAATTATAAAGATATTAGTTATATAATAATATAACTTATACATATCTAAGATATGTATTAAAAATACATTAATGTAAGCTACAGAATTGTATCTTACATTTTATTCTCAATATTATAATTATTTTTTAAAAAAAATTTATTTAATATTTGTTCATTTTTAAGTTTTAATAAGACAAGTGATATCAAAATGATAAATATTAGACAAGCAACTGGTAATAATAAATTATTATAAGATTCAAGTAGAAACATATATACATGCATTTATTAAATATATATAAATTAAAATAAGTTAATTAATAAGAGAGAATATATTTAATTTCTTTAAAATATAATAATCAAATTTGAATAAATAAAATGGATTTAAAATCATAAATTTATAAATTAAATATTGAATATCGGTAACTTGGAAGAATTACATAATTTTTTATGTTAAATTAAATCAATAAAGACATGATATAATTACATTAAATTTGTTATAAAGCGTATACCTCTTTTTTTTTTTTTTTTTTTTTTTTTTTTTTTTTTTTTTTTTTAAAAAAAAAGAAATCTTAATAATTAAAGAATTTAATTTATTTTAATTTTAAAAAAGATAAAATTTGTATATAATTATTATTATAATTAAATATATATGCTTTAATTTTAATTTATTTTTACTTATACATTTTTATTTCTTTATTATTTTTAATTAATTTCATAAACCAAATACAATATTACAATGTAAAAAAAAAATGTTGAATAGTTGAAGATTTATTACAAATGCAAAATTGTAATTTATGGAATCTTCCAGAAAATTATCAAATGAAATATTATATATATCACGAAGTTACTTGGCCTCAATTATCTTTTGTTGCTGAAGATCATGAAGGAAGAATTGTCGGATATGTCTTAGCTAAAATGTATTTATCAATTTATTTTTATTTGTTAATATTATTATTCAATAAATCCAATGAAATTACATTTCAATTAATTTATAGTGATATAAAAGTATAAAGATTTTAAAGCAATACCTTAATATATTTATATTTGAGAGTATAAATATAAAATATTAAAAAACTTAGAATTAAAAATAATTCAATCGTAATTAATTTTTCGATAAATAATTTCAAATAAAATAATATGGAAAAAAATAGGGAAGAAGATCAATCAGAGCCACCACATGGTCATATCACTTCTTTATCTGTTTTAAGAAGTTATCGTCGTTTAGGTCTTGCTAGTAGATTAATGGCACAATCTCGTAAATATTAATTATAATTATTTAAAAAGATAATTTTTTAAAATGTTTTTTTAGAAGAAAATTAGCATTTTAACTATATATATATTTTAAAAATAAAATTATATTTATATAGAAAAGGCTATGGCTGAAGTTTTTGATGCTCAATTTGTTTCATTACATGTAAGAAAAAGTAATAGAGCAGCTTTACATTTATACAAAGAAACT
This sequence comes from Piromyces finnis, assembly GCA_002104945.1. Taxonomy (NCBI): domain Eukaryota; kingdom Fungi; phylum Neocallimastigomycota; class Neocallimastigomycetes; order Neocallimastigales; family Neocallimastigaceae; genus Piromyces; species Piromyces finnis. The sequence continues at coordinate 837,436 of MCFH01000010.1, forward strand.
ATGAAGTTTGAGTAAGTTTTTATTATATTAAAAATTAATTTATTAAACTGTAAATAAAAAATTAATTATTTATTATTTAATGAATAATTAATTACTTAAATAATATCAGTGTTAAAGATATTGAAAAGAAATATTATGCTGACGGTGAAGTAAGTTGCTTATCTTTATATCATATACATATAAGCAATAATAATTTATTTTTAAGTATTCTAACAATTTTATTAATTTTCAAAAAGGATGCTTATGCTATGCGTAAAGATTTAATTCCAGGATCTGCCAATAATTAAATATGTTTTTTATAAAGGAATATAAAATGATATCTTAAAAGAATATATAATTTTTTTTTTTTTAAATTTTTTTAATTTATGTATATGTTAATATGTTTATAAAACAAAACTCGATTTTTTTTTTTTTATTTTATTTTTATTTTTTATAAGTATTATTAATAAAATAACCAGAAAAAAAAAAAAAAAAAAAAAAAAAAAAAAAAAAAAAAAAAAAGAGAAAGGTTTTATAAAAATGAAGGGAAAAAAATTAACTATTTAATTATTTAAATACTCAAAAGCAAAATAAATCATTTTACAGATTTTCAATCATTTTTCAACCACAATAACAAAAAGAAATAAAAAAAAAAATATCAAAAAAAAAAAAAAAAAAATAATCATATGAATATAAATAAACAATTATATTTGCATTTATACTATATATATTTTTTAAATGTGTGTGCTATATATTTTATAAGTAATATTCTTAATTAAATGAAAATATAAATATATTTTTTTTTTAATATATCTATATCTATTAGTTTTTTTATTTTTCTTGCTTTTGGTTCTAATAATTCTATATCATTATTTAAATTAAGTCTACTTCTCACACCAAATACTACTGATTTCATTCCATTATAAATGTAAAAAGGTATCACTGAAAAATACTTTATATCATCATCATCATTATCATAATTATATTTTAATAATTTATAACTATTATTTTGATTATATAAATCATATACTTCTATATCATAATCTATTTTTTCATATAATCTAATACTTAAATGTATAAAATATATATATATTTTTTTCTTTTTTGAATTTATATCTTTAAAGGTAAATCATCATTTGATGAAATAAATTTGTTTCTATTATTATTATAATTTTCATCACCTCTTTCCTTTTCGTCTTTGTTATTACTATTATTATTGCTATTAAATGTTTCACATGATAAAATAGTGTGTTTTATGGATGATAATATAACATTATCATTATTTTTATTATCGGAATTAAATTTCATATTTTGCTTATTACATTTTACAGAATCATTAGTAAAATGGTTATATGACAATTTCTCACAAACAGTATTTATTTTTTTATATAATGAAGAAAATAAAATTTTATTCTCTTCACTAGCACTAATACATTCTTTAATCAGATCTTTCTTCAAAAAATATTTTTCATTCTTCATCTGAAGTAAGTGGTGCTTTTCCAGTCAATAAATAATAAAGGATGTAACCAAAGGAATGGATAGATGAATAATATGATAATTGGTACTGTTCAGATTCACCGAGTTGGTTAAATTCAGTAACGAACCAATTGTGTTTTTGGGGTTTCTTTAATTTATTCATTAAAGAAACCGAGTCATTGGACAAAATTTTTTAGAGAAAATAATAGAATTAAATTTAAATAAAAGGAATAATTTTTTAGGCTATATTACAAAAAGAATTTCCTTGTTTAAAAAAAAAAAAAATAGTATTTAAGAATAAATTTTTATAAACAAGATTTAGCATTTATGATATTCTTTTTATTCTATTCTCTTGTGTTGATATATCATTATTTCCCTTTGAAAAGGTTTAAATATTTATTTCATATTATAACTTTGAAATTTATGTTCTGAAAAATAAACCATTGGATTAGTATATTATTAAAATGTACATTTAGTAACTTCATTTAATTATTTTCCTCAAGAAAAATAATTTCAAAAAGAATTGATTTTATTATTTTTTTTATATTATAACTTTTTCCAAATAAGCAAAATTTATGGATTAAATATACAAAATATATAGAAAAAAAAAATTTAACTATAAAATATTATAAATTACACTTTACCATTAAACTTTTACATATTATTATTTATATTTTTATATACTATATACTATACATTTTTAAAATGGTTTTATTTTTATTTTTGGTAATATTTAAGCAAAAATGTAAAAAAAATATATATATATATATATACTTTTTTATCTATTTTTCTTCAGTATTAAAAAAAAGATAAAAAAAAAGGTTATAATAATAATAATAATAATAATAATAATAAAACAATTATATCAATAACAATACCAACAATAACAATGATAAAAAAGGACTTAATATAGTTTATGATGTTATAATATTTTGCTGTAATTATGATTTCTAATTATTATTATTTTTATTATTATTTAGTTTTTTATATAATCTTTGAATTTATTTTTTTTTATTTATTTTTTAAAATTAATTTTATTATTATTATTATTTTTTTAAATAATTGATTTAAGGAAAATATTTTCTATTTATTATTATTATATTCATTATCATTATTAAAATTAAAAGCTGAATTGGTATTATTATTATTATTTTTATATTTTATTAATTATTAATAAAAAAGTTAAATTGTCTAGACTATTCATTTTTTTTTTTTTTTTTAATTATGAAAGTGATTAATATTTTTAATTTCACTATATACTTAATATATTCGCAATAAAAACCATTATTAAAATTAATAGGAAAAAGAATTATTTTTTGATTGGATTCCTATTTAAAGTAGAAATCATTTCAAAGATTCATTCTATAATTTATAAGATTGATCTTTAATGAGTTGTTCATAATTTGGAGGTGTTATAACAGGAAATAGGAATGGACTATTGTATGTAGAAGCATCATCTTGTGAAATTAAATTTATATCTACTGAAATAATTTCTTCTTCATCTGAGTATTCATCACTAGAAGATGATATGGATGATTTATTATATATTATAGATGTACTTTGATCTGTGGCATTTGGTATATTTTTGTATTCTGTAACTGTAGTTGAATCAGATGTACGACTAGTATCTGTTCCAACGGAGAAATCATTATTCTCTAAATTTACATGATGATGAGTATAAGTTGGTGTTGGGGCTGTAAAGCTTTGTTCCATACTACCGTCTTCTTCAATTCTACTTAATGGAGAATAGTTATTCCTTACCATAATTGAATTGTAGAATGAGAGTGGTGATGCTTTTCTCTGTATAGCTGTAGTTAAATGATTTGAGCTTTTTGGATATATTGGTGAAGATACTCCAGATGAAAGTAATTTCTTCTTTATGGTGTGGCTTTTAATTAAAGGCGAAGTATTATGATACATTACATCATACTTTCTTTTTTCTGGCATTCTATTTGATAATTTTGGAATGTTGGTGTTAATAGTATTTGTGTCTGATTCTTGACTTTTTGAGACTAATTTTGGCGATTCATTCTTGGTATTATTAATGATATTCTCATTAAAAATGAAAGAGGGAATTGGTTGTGAAGAAGATAATTCTTCATCTTCGATACTTTTATTTTCCTGACTACTAGAAGACTCAGTAGAAGATGTATCACGAATTGATTCAGTTCCATTTGAATAATCGTCTATGTTAGATTTAATAAACTTTGGTGTTGATTCTGGTGTTATATTAGGTGATGGGTTAGGCGAAGAATGATCAGAAAGTATATGAACCTTACCAGGTATAGGATGAAGTTTTCGAGATTGCATTTGAAGAATTGAATCTGATATAATATCACGTAATAGTGGAACAGTTGCATCTGGATTTGAATTATAATAGGAGGATGAAAATGATGACTTTAAAGAATCAACTTTTGAATCACCTTTTTCCTCTATAACTGGTTGACTATTTACAATTGAAAAGGGTGAAGTTGTCTTTAAGCTAACATTTTCTTGTTCCTTATCTTTATTTTTGGTATTATTAAATAATAATGAATTATTTAATGTTTTAGCACTATCTAAACTTTCGGGACTATGATTAAAATAATTTTTAGTTTCTTTATTAATTGTCATATCTAATGACAAATGATTTACAGTAATGTTCATATTATTATTACCAAAACCATTGTTTTGGTTATTATCATCTTTAGATTTCTTTGAAAATTGAGATGAATTTATATTTGATTCGGATGCATCAGTATTTTGAATAAAATGCTGTAAAGAAGTAGATTGACTTTTGCTTTCTGTAGTTTTATTTATACTTTGGGATGGACTATAAAGAGTCAAAGAGAATGAGGCTTCATTGTCTATATCATCTACCATTGAGTTCTTTTCTTTATTTCTAGTGTTAGTAATAATTGTTGGTGGACGCATTGATCCAGAATGCTTTCTTTTTCTATGTGTTGAAGAAGAACGTCTTTTTTCCTTTTGCGATGAATATTGTGATCTTTTTGGAACACTATCCTTAATACGTTGTGGAAGCTTTTCAGTTTCATTAACAGTATGATGTCCTTCTTTTACATCAGAAGAATAATTAGATGAAGAACAAGAAACTACTGAAGTAGACGATTTAAGAGATGCTCCACTCCATGGCTCTGAAGTATTCTTCTTCAAAACTGTTTTACTATTTTCTAATTCATTAGCTATATTATCACTTATACCTGACTTTGATGAAGATTGCAATGGAGAAGTAACTTTATTGTTGCTTATGATATTTGTATTAGAAGAAACAGCACTTATAGGGCTACTTACTGTTAACTTTTTATATGATGGAATAGCATTACTCGAATGATAAGAAAAAGTCGAATGAGTAGAATGTTCAGAAGTTGAATGTGCCAATAATGAATAGCTCTTACTGCTAAATGATGTATTCATTTCATGATTTTCATTTATATCTTTAATAGTATCATCTTCATCGTGATTACTTGATTGATTATTATATCCGTAGATATTTTGAACAGTTTGACTTGTTACTGATGATGTATTACTTTTAGTGGTAGGAAAAGAGCTTTGATAATAATAATTTTTATATTTGTCTAAAGCCATTGGCATTGAGGCATTTTGATATCTTTGGATTTCAGCAAAATTAAGTGAAGCACTAGAATTTGAATGCATATCATCATCTCTTGAAGATGCAAATGCTAAATGATTAGGTGGATTGATAAGTGAATGATGTTGACGACGATATGATTTAGGGGGTTTAGCAGGTTGATTCATAGAATAAAGAGATCTTCTATCAATTAAAAGATTATGACTTCTATCCAACTTTTCACCCATTTCTATTCCATAACCATTTGATATATTATCATCATCGTCTTCATTAGTATCAAAACTTTCATTATTAAAATTAACCGATCCATTAAAACTATTATTTAAAAACTTTAAATTAATATTTTCATTTTGATATTGACTATTTCCCCCATTGCTTGGATTAGAGTAGTAAGAATATATTGCACTTTTTACCATAGGTCCGCTTATGTTACTATTAATACTACTAGAATTATTTTCTTTTAAAAGATCAAATATTTTTTCTCTTTCTCTGTCAACTGCTTTGTCTTTTCCTCCATCATTATATTTTGAGTTTTTCTGAGAAAATGAAAAGCTAATATTATAATCAAAATTATTTAAGTTACTTGATGAACTGTTAAATGACTGTTTTTTAAACTCATGACCTTCTATTATATTGCTATCACTATCATAGTAACTTTTAATTAAAGGATTTATATCAGATTCTGATATTTCTTCAAACTTCATATTTTGAGATGTAGATGTTCCTGAAGATTGTGCTTTTCTTTGCTTATTTTTTTCTGGTCTTACTTCAAAAAAATTATAAAGACCTGAAAATTCCTTTCCTTTTCTTTGAGTATTTGTATTATCTATTTCTTGTTCTGAATCATTAATACTTGGAATGATTGACCCTTCTTTTCGAACATCCATATAAATTGATCTAGAAATAGATGATGAAGAAACAGAAAGAGTTTTCTTACTTGAGGCTGTTTCTTCAATTATTTCTTTTCTATCATCTTCATTTTCTTCATCTTCTTCAATCACAACAGATGAACTGATATAACTTGAATTACTCTTTTCTTTTAATTCCTTAATATTCTTACCATCTTCGACCACGTTACTTACATTTTTTAATGAAAGCGAAGGCAATTCATTATCTAATGGAGAACGTTGGTATGAAGTACGTTTTTTTGAAGGAAGTGGTGAAATAGAAGTACGTTTGGAATATGGGGAATGAGAAGGTACTGAAGTAGTATTAGAAGATACTGTAGAAATAGATGGTTTTTTATATAATTTTAATACTAAACTATTATGATCATTATGATCTGAAATTTCAGAATAGTTTGAAATCAATGAAAGTCTTTGCTTTGAATAATAACGAGAAGAGCGTTCACTATTTCTTTTATTTTCAGTTTTTATATTTTCATCAATACTATAAGTTAATGATGTATGCTTATCTCCATTATCGGATAACGGACTATGTATAAAATGTCTACTACCTCTATTATTTCTTTTTGCATTATTTAGGGAATCACTACTAGGGCTTACAGAGGAATTTAATGCTGCTGAATTCTCCAATTTATCAATAAGCAATGACACACGAGTTAAAGCAGAAGATTCATTTTTATCCTTTTCTTCCATTTCTTCTAATGTTTCTTTATCAGTTTTTTTCCATGAAAGTTTTGCAGCAGTGGCAGGTGATGGTGTATTCTCATATGTTTCATAAATATCTTTATTTTCTTCTATTACAATTACTTCATCATCAATTTTTTCTTCATCTAATTTACTTTCTTCATTAAGTTGATTTTCAATTTCGGATGTCATTACAGAAAGACGTTTATTAGAAATAAGACTAATTGGTCTTGGAGAAACCAATTCTTCATCTACAACATTATGTACACTATGAGCGCTTTGGGCACTATGAATACTTTGTAAACTTTGAATGCTGTGACGAAATTTTGTTTTTTCTATTTGATGCTCAGAAAGAATAGAACTATGTTTATCTATTAATACTGGTGTTAATTGTTCAGTATAAGAAAGATGTTTCCTAACCTTTATAACCTTTACTTTATCAGATGGTAATCTTGCTGATTGAGAGCGTAAAGCATTGGCTTCTTTTAATTCAGCCAAACTTATATTTGATAAAATTGGTTTTAATTGTTCAGTATAAGAACGACGATTTTCTACTTTTTTCTTCTTTAATGTTATTTCTCCATCTTTTTTAATGTTATCTTGATTCTCTTTATTATTATTATCAATTGAATTTCTCAATGATGATGAACTATATTTTTCTTGATTTTGAAGCAAAGATATTCTTTTATCATCTGAAATTATATCTGTTCCTTGGGTATCTAATGTAGTGTTTGAGAGCTCATAATGGCCATAACTAGATTTTTGTGCCATAGATTCAGTAGTTGCTGTAATCAATGATGTTGATAATGGTTTAGTTGTAAAAAATGAAGGGGATTCATCTTGATTTTGAATAAATGGGCTGTTACTAGATCTATTTAGAAGTCTATGTTTTGGCACTGTAGAAGAAGATTGCACAATGGAATTTGGGGAAATAGTTTTAGGTGAAATTTTATAACCATTTTTCGATGAATTTCCATATTTTAATCCAGAAGTATTTATTCTAAGATCTTCATGAATAGAAGAAATGACTTGAGGACGAGATAAATAACCTCTTATTGTTGATCTGTTTGTTGTTGTAGGAATATATGACATTGAGTTAATGTTATTTATATTAGTATTTGTAGTAATTGTTGTTGTTGTGGTTGTGGAAATTGTTGTGGCCGAATCTATTGGACTATTAATATTGTGATTTGGAACTTCATCATAGAATAACATATTATTATGGCTATTTAAATAAAGCGAAGGTGGTTGCTGTACTGCATCTTGCGCTTGATAGGCTATAGGATCTTGTAGAAGATTCAAAGAATAAGAAGATTGATGACGATAATTATCAGTTGTATTATTTAATGAATAATAAGAATAGGATGGCTTTAGACTATGAACGCTTTGAGTCGTTGTATTTATACTATTTAAGCTTTGATATTTATCTCTTGATTTTCCTTGCATCTCACTTGTACCTTCACTTATATAACTTAACTTATCTTTTCTTGTATTATTTTTATTATCATAAGAAACATAGTTTGATAATGATGTTATATTATCATCATCTTCATAACCATCAATATATGCTACTTTTTTAATTCCACCTTGATTTGTTGTATTATTTTCATTTTGAACATATGATAGGAAATTGTAATGTGTAGTTAATACTGAATTATTATTTGATGATAGTTGCCTTTCTTTTCCTCGTGTTTCTCTATATAATTCAAGCTTTAAGCGTTTTACTTTACGTTTATAATATTCCACATAAATACAACTTACTAACAATACTAATAAAATTACAACGATAACACCCCCGTAAATTAAATATGTCTTTGTATTATCTTGTTCTGGCATCATTTATACATTTAATATTATTTTATAAAAACTTAATTTAGTAAATAATAAATGCTTATTTATTTATATTGATATTCATTTATAAAAAATACAATTTTTTGAATATTTTATATTATTTAATTATTTTAGTTTTAAATAATTTTTATGATATATTGGTGATTTAAAAATACTTTTAATGTTTAATTATACTATTCCTTTTATTGTTAAAAGAATTATAATTGATATTATATATCTAATTAACATAAATAATAAAAATATAATTTAAAATATCTTGATATATAATATTTCGGATTTATTTCTATAACAAATTTTTCATATAAATTATTTCTTTACTTTTCAAAAAGAAAAAAATTTATTCTTAATTCAATAATAAGTGAAAAAAAGTTGTTTTTTTTTTTTTCCCGTTTTTTTCGATAATCTAAAATTTTATAATATGAAATATTTATACTTTTTGATTTTGTGTATGGTATATTTTTTATAAGTGCAATAAACAATTATTGAATTATTTATTAATAAATAATAATTCGTGATCCTTTTTTTTTTTTTTTTGAAAAAATCTTATTATTTGAATTTTGAAAAAATTAAAACATATATAGATATAAATATTTGTATTTTAATCTTTTATATTTAAATGAAAATTGTAATACTTTAAATCTATATATATTGTCCAAAATTTTTTGTTTTATTTTATTGTTACTTTTTTTTTTATATTATTATTATTTTTGTTTTTGTTTTTCTTAATAGAATTATCAATATAAGATAACTATTGAATTTAAAAATACCAATTTAATCTAATACACCTTTGTTTTTTATTTTTAAATAATTGATTTCTGTCATAAATTGACTTTCATTTACAAATTATATTTTTATATTTTCATTTTTTCATTTTTTTTTTTCTCTCTTCCAATTTTATTTAATAAATAATAATTATAATAAATTACTTTATTACAATTATTATTATAATTTTATTATTAATATTATTATAATACTAATAATACTATAATAAAATTTTGTAATATATATTTTTTTTTTTAGAAAGAAGAAAAATATAAAAATTAATTATTGAATAAAAAAGTTTGTACTATTCCACTAATATATATTTATTAAATAATTTTAATTAATAATTATTCTTACAAATATGATCATTAACTGTATCATTTTAATTTTTAAGCTATATTTGGATTTAATAATAATTGTAATAGGTGATAGAGGATGAATAATTAAATAGTTATTATCATTTATTAAAAAATAAGATTTATTATTCTTTTTTTGTACAATATAATTTTATATTGTGTATTATATTTTTATTATTAAAAATTCTTATTTTATTTTATATATATTAAACAGAGTTTGTATTACAAATTCTTTTTCTCACTGGTTTATTTATAATATATAAAATATAGATTAATTTTTTAATATAAATAAATAAATACATAAATAAATAAATACATAAATAAATAAATAAATAAATACATAAATACATAAATAAATAAAAGTTATTTATGATTAAAATATGGCTCTAACTTTACTATATAATAAAATTTATAGTTAAATAACCTTTTTATTATAGTATTATAGTAAGGGCTTCAAAAAAAACATATAATAAAATAATAAAAAACATTATTTATAAAATATTTTCTATTAATGATACTATATATACTTAATAGAAAACTATTAGATGCAAGAGATAACAAAGAATAATAATAAAAGTTATATTGAAAAATGAAAATCAATTTAATTTGAAGAGTTAAAACGTTTTGTAAGGAGAAATTAAATCTAATAATAATAAAAAAAGAATAATGTAAAAACTATTATTCCTTTTTTTTACAATATATTATATATATGAATTTCGAAGAAATCTTTATTATTGATAATGGTATTTATTATTATTATTATTATTATTATTATTATTATTAGTATAGATTTTATATTACATATAACAATAGTCATATATTGATATTAATAGAAAAAACTTTTAATTTATTAAAGTATATATATACAAATATTTTTAATTTATATAATATTTCTATTGTTTTAAAACATATCTAAAATAGTTTTGTGTAACTATAAAAATTTATTTTTTAATAAATTAAAAAAAATTGAAATTAATTAAAAAAGTATTATAATATTTAAAAATTTAGGAATTATTATTAATTTAAAATTTTATTGGATGAAATGAAAAATACTATATGAAATTTGAAACTTTTATTAATGATATCTAAAAAATATATATAATAAGGTTTTTCATTTTATAAAGAAAATGAATAGTATTCTAACTTTATTTCTAATAGTTTGATATATAAAAAACTGTGTTAATTTTTAGCCAAATTTATATTTTCCAAAAAAAAAAAAAAAAGGTAAAAAAATGTCTCAATGTAATTTTTTTAACTTACTCTGATTGATGGGCGAAATGTACTCGTAAGTCCCAATGGTGATTCTTAGAGAAACGTTGGCTCCTTTCTATTGCTAGGTAGTTGTAATCCTCCTTGTCTGTCATACTGAATTTTCAGCTTCGACTCTCACTTAATCCATGTACATTAGATGTAATTATAATGCTAAGTCTCATATAGTGAACTTGATCACGTGTTAAATGCCTAATGTTTACAATTAAATTAAGGAATGTAGACTAAGGCACCATTTTTGAAGTCATAAGTTGAAATGTTCCATTTAAACTTCAATCCTCTAAGACCGGCTAGATGAGTGTTCATATCAGTAGTAAATTAGAAAGTGAATTAATATTTACCTGAATATCATAACTTAACCTATGGAAGAACCCAATGGGGAAAATCCACTGGGACGACAGTGTCACATGATACGTGACTTCAGGTCAATTCACATAAAGGTTAAGATAATAATAAATTAATAATAACTTTAATTAATAATAAAATTAATTAATAAAAAAAATTACTATGTCTAATATAAATATAATTAATATTAAATAATTAAAATAATGTTCTTGATTTTATAATTAAGTTCCAAAGATAATAAGATATAATAAAAAGGAATTTTAGTAATAGTTTAGTAATATCAATAGTGAATAAATATTATATTTGTTTAAGTAAAATGATTATTTAAATATGTATTATTAGTAAATAAATGTATAATATATTTTAATAAATAAAGATAAATATCTAATAATAATAAAATGATTCTTATGTTTAAATAATAAATAAATAAAAAATAATTAATTAATAAATATATCTCATAATTATTAATAACTGGTATATATTATTTCAGCATAATTCCTTGTTACATCCTTTAAATAATAAAATTATGATTTTTTATTTAATAAAATATCATACAATGTAATGAAATTGTTTCTTAATATTATTTGAATAATAAAAACATTAATATACTATATTTATTATTATTAAATATTTATAATATTATTAATAATATTAAGAATGATGATATTATAAACATTATATAGGATTATTTTATATTATTCTTTTTATTTAAAAGTAAAATAAAAAATTATATTTGAAAATTTATTATTATAATCAATGATAAATATACAAATAATTATAAAGTATTATATTTAGAAGATTTAGAAGATTATATTCCATATTAATAAATAAAATTGAAAGTTAATTATTAGAAACATATACAAATATGTTTATTCATAAACATATAATGTAGAATAATATGTAATAAATGTATTGGAAAATAGGAATATAATAAATATTTTATATATAGATAATTTTCTATAATAATTATATGTTCATTAAATATATTTTAATATAGTTAATATATCTAAACTAAATAAAAGTTTTATGTGAAATAGATTACATTTCTTTTATGAATTTAGCTATCCATTAGATTTTATAGGAATTTTTTTTTGATATTTTATATATTTTGACTATTTTATTTTGAAAAAATATGTTAATAACACATCAAATATAATAAAATATAAAAATATAAATGTACATATATTTATATATAAATTTTAAATAATCAAATATTTATAATATTATGTTATACATATTTCTTGGTTTAAACATTATTAAAATTCAAAGGAAAATTTTATTAATATCAAAAAAAAGTAATAAAATGAACACTTTATATATATATATATTTAGAAATTTATTAAATATACTTTTTAAATAGAATGAAAATATTTTCTTTTTAATTTCAATAAATACAAATTAACTTATTTAGTTAATACCGATATTTTTTTAAACTATTTTAATATTTATTATATAATTTTTTTTATTAATCCCAAGCTTCTAAAGTTTTTGTAAATATTTCAATTTATCCATTTTTTATATAAATTTTTTTATTTTTATTATAAAAATTCTTAAAATTTTATTTATATATAAATACAGATGTATCCTTCATTTAATAATGAAACAAACTAAATTATAAAACACGAACAATAATAATATTAATTGTGAATTAAAGTATAAACAATGTATTATTTGTATATTATAAAACTATTTTTTTAATTTACTTATTTTACATTTTATTATTTATTTTTAATCAATAACTATATAATTATTTTTATAAATAATTTTTTTATACAATTATCATATTATATTATTACTATTTTCCTTGTAATTTACAATTTAAAAATGTTAATATTTATTAATTTTTAATCATAATAAATCATTTTACTATTTGAATTATTGAATAGCATTATTAATACCACTTTTTTTTTTAATGTATTAAATTTTTATTAATTATTTTTTTAATTATTATTATTATTATTATTATATTTATTATTTTCTTTTTATAATGCGAGCCTTTTTTGAGATGGAAAAGGTATAGATATTTAAATACGTTTTAATTCACCAAATAATTGACCACAGACTTTACATTTACCACCTGAAGCTTGTTTCATAGCACATTTTTTACAAAGGCATGGATGATCACAACCAACAGTTCTGTAAGCAATTGGTTGCTTTTTGCAAACAAGACACATATTTTCATTATTTTCACCTTCCATTTTTCTTTTCTTTCTTTTTTTTTTTTATTATTTGTTATTTATTTATTTGTTTATTTATTTTTTTATTTTTTTTAAAAAAATAATTATAAATTTAAGAGTAATTATAATATTTATTAATGTTTTTAATTCCCTATAAATTCTTTTCTATTTAATTTCTATAAATTCTTTTTTAAAAATACATTTTTACAATACATAAATTTAATTCTTATAGTATATTAACATCCATAATTGTACATTCCAAAAAAGTCTGTATTTTAATATTAAAATATTATTACTGATTCATTTTATATATTAAAATAATATTGTTTGATTTTGAAGTTGATATAAGCCCTTTTATTTTTTAACGATAATTGTAATTCTTATCAATAACTATAATTATTAATAATGATTATATATTAGTATTTTGTATATATAGTATAGAAGATTGTAATAATATACAATAATATAAAATATATATTATTAAAAAAAGTATTTTAAATCTATTAATATCCTATATATATATAATTGATATTAATAGAATTTAAAATACTTTTTTTTTCTATAATATTATTTAAGGTTATAACAAATAAAAACATATAATTTTCATTTGAATTATACCTTTTTTTTGTTTTATAATATTTAATTATATATTGAAAAATAAGTATGCATTCATTATAGAAATGTCACTGAATGAATTTATTATACATAAAAAAAAAATGAAGATTTAATTATATATAATATTAATAATAGATTAATAATAGTACTATAAATGAATAGTATATAGAAAATTCGTTAGGTAACACATGCTCCAATAAATTAAAATTATTAATTATAAAATACTTTTTTTTTATAATTATTTCTGAAATCATCGTATTTGAAAATATGTATATTATTTATTACAAGTTATTATAATGTAACAATAAATCACATTGCTATTACATTAAAATCTATTATTATTTAAATTATCTAGTATAGAACTACTGCAATATATATAATACTTTTATTATGTATATAGTTTTAGTCTAATAAAATGTGTAAAAAACATTGCAAATTCTGTTAAGTCAAATATTTTTTAGAACATTAAGCGTAACTAAATCTTTTTTTTTTTTTTTTTAATTTTCAAATAAATTTTCATTTATAATGGTATGTTAAATTGTATTTATGAAATTCCATAGATTTTATATTTACCGCCATTACAAAAACTAACTTAATAATGTATGTATGAATAGATGAATAGCCAATTTTATAATTAAAGAAACAGGTTACAAAACATTAGAATTATAAGATAAATTTATTCAGCAAATATATTAACCTAAATTAATAAATATATTTTCTAATTAAATTAATAAAACCAAAGTTTCCATTAAAATATATGGATAATATATATTAGAATATTATTAATATGTATAATCATTTTATAATTAAATTAGTTTTTTATGTCTTATTATGGTAACTCTGGAATATAATATATATAATATATCACTAAATTTATTAATATATTATTGTATAAACTTAAACCTTTTTAATAAGACATACAAGAATATAAAATAAAAATATATTAAACTATATTGTAATATATTTACACTTAAAATTTTTATTTTAATATTTTTATTTTTATTTTTAAAATTATTATTATATAATTATATATACATTTTTTTTTACAAATTTTAAATATTAATTAAATTGAAAGAGCCAAATTTTTATTATTAATATATATTAATTTATTTATTATTAGCTTTGAATATATTTTGATAAAAAATGTGATATTTATATTTATTTTTTTCCTTTAATTTTCTTTTCTATTATTGAAATTCTTTGTTTTTTAAAAAACAAATAATCTTAAAAAAAAAAAAAAACATTTTTCTATTTTTTATCCAGTAAAATTTAAAATATAATATGTTAGTATATACAATTATCTTTATATTAAATGAGGGGAATAAAATGTGAAGAATGAAAGAAAATAAATATAAGACTTTTAAAAAGATTAAATAATCTTCATCATGCTATTCTTAAAATAATTATTTTTACAATATATGAACTAATATAATTATTGAAAAAAATTCATAAAGGATAAGAAAAAATATATTAAATAATTAAAATGCCAAATATCTATCTATCTATATAGATAGTAAAATACAGTAAAAAATAAATAAATATAATATGTATAAATGGAAAAATCAAATGGAAATGGAATAGAAATATTTAATTATTTATTTTTTTAAATAAAAATCGAAAAAGATATAAAAATATAATAATAAACAAATTATTAAATAAACATTAATATATTTAAAAAATATATAGGTCTGATAAGGCTCAACAAGTCCAACAACAAGTAATTATATAAATTGCTATTGAAGAATTTATTAATAAAGGAAATTCAATAATAAAAAGTATAATTTTTTAATATTGTATATATGTAGGTTGATGAAGTTGTTGGTATTATGCAAGACAATATCCAAAAGGTTATGGATAGAGGTGAAAGATTAGATACTTTACAAGTCAAGACTGGTAAATATATATTAAAAGAAAAAGAATAAGTAAGTGAAATAATATTTTAATAAATATAAAAATACAATATTATATTAAAATAGAGGATCTTCAACAACAATCTTCTAACTTTAAGAGAGGTGCTAATAGAGTTAGAAAGCAAATGTGGTGGAAGGACATGAAATTAAAGATTATTCTTGGTGTAATTGTTGGTTTAATCATTTTATTCATCTTTAGTAAGCATTATAATATTAAATTATTATTTACATTAAAAAAATGAATTTATTAATTAAAATTTAATATATTAATTTTAATAAATAATAGTTAAATTATTCGGTGGTATAGGTGGTGGTAACGACGAAAATAATGAAGAAAATCAAAAAAAGGAAAATTAAAAGAAAAGAGGAGATATTAATATAAAATATTAAAAAACAAGTTCATTAATAACACATATAAATATAACACTTTTCAACATCCAAAAGAAAAAAAAAAAGAAAGGAAAAATATACTGATTATTTATCTCTTATTTATCTTTCTCTCCTTTTTTTTTATTCATAATCTTTCTCTCTCTTTTTTTTAATCATTTTAATTTTGAAAAATATATAAATGAATAATTTATCAAAATTTACTTATTAATTTTTGATTATTCTTTAATTTATATATTATTTATTTTTATCTTTTAAAGTAATTATGTTTGTTTAATAAATTTTTTAAATAATAAATTGTATTATTATTTAGTTATTATTTTTTTTATTTTGTAAATCATTTTATACATATAATAAAAAATTATAAAGTAAAAATATTTAAATAAGAAAGTGGAAAAGAAGTCAATGAATTTCACATTTTTTATTATTTTTTTTTTCAAAAAAAAAAAATTGAATGAAAATGTTATAAATCCATTTTTAATTATATTAAATTTCATTAATAATTTAATACTTTTATTGGCTCAAATATTAATAGAAATTTTCATATTTTTCTTCTTTAAATGATAATCAAAAAAAAAAAAAAAAAAAAAAAAAAAAAAAGAAAAAACTTAAATGTATATATTATTATTACAAAAAGTGCATTCAACATACTTTTTTTTAATTTAAAGTATAGTTATTTTATATTGGATTATCATAAAGGATTATTATTATTATTAATAAAATGTTAATTTTATACTTCTTAAAAATATTATAATAGAAATCATTAAATTATTAATAGAATAGCAAAAATATTCAAATTATTGGTTTTTTTATTTATTCATTCATTCATTTTTTTTTTTTTTTTTTAAAAAAAAGATAAGGCATTTATTCAATAAAATTTATATTGTTAAATAATTATGTTAAGTAATTTTAAATTTTCTATCGGCGGAATAGTTAATATACCAAAAAAAAAAAAAAAGAAGTAAAACAAAACAAAGATTTTTTATTTTTTGTATTGAAATTTGGTATTTATTTTATCAATATTCATTTCTTCTTTATTTTTTTAATTTTATAACTAATATCTAAAAAATAAAAATAAAAATAAAAGTAAAAAAAAAAAAAAAGAAATAAAATAAAATAAAGTAATATGTTATTCAATTCAATAAATAATGAATATGATAATGGAGAATCTATGACATATGAAATTGACATTCAGAAGGAAAGCCCAAGTGCTTCCCTTGGTAATAATTTCACTAAAATGTTAAAGGATTTAGATTTTGATATGAAAAATAATCAAAATTTATACAATGTAAATAAAGCTTTAAATTTTGAATATTCTTTTTCTACGAATATCAATTTTAATGATATTACTTCTTTAAATTTTGATAATGAAACAGATTTTATAAATATTAAACATTTTCCTACAAGTACTCCTAAAAAAGCTTTATCTACAAATGTACTAAATTTATTAAATGATAATGGTTATCTAAAAAATATATATGATATAAGAGAAAATAAGAATTGCATTTCATTTGAGAAAAATATAAACAATCAAAAAAAAGATAATGAAAATTGGATTTTTAATAATGATAATAATTCAATTTCTAATATCAATATTCATGTTAATAATATAAATATAAACAATAATGAAATAACATATGAAAATGATAAAGATACTTTACAAATTAAAAATTTAAAAGAATCTGTTTCAAATATAAAATCGAATAAAAATCCTTCATTATCAGAAAATTTGAAAATATATACAAGCCAACTATCAAGTTCAATAGATGGAAATACCACTGATAAAGTAGTGAATAATGATAATAAAAATTTACAAGAAAGGTTAATATATGATACTGTAGAGAATTTCGATCATTTTTCGGAAAGTGAAATTCAAATAGAATTAGGCAATGTGGATATACTTAATAAAAAAATATTTATAGATTCCAATAATAATAAAGAAAATGGTGATAACACCAACTGCAATAACAAATATAATAATAACAATAACAATAATAATAATAATAATCAAATAATGTCGTTGTGTGATGAATATAATATCCTCTCAACTAATTTTAGTACCCAAAATGCTAAAGATATATCTTCAATTAAATTTTATAATACAAAAGGCAAGAATTTATTACCCGACCCATACGATGAAAATTTAATTTATGAAGAAAATCTAAATAAAAAAGTTCGTTTTCAATCATCGAATGAAATACAACAATTGAATGAGGTAAATACCAAACTTTTAAATGAAAAGGACGAATTAGAAAAACAATTAAATAAAATGACATTTGAAAAAGAAAAAGAGATAAATGAAAATATAAAAAGTTATGAATATTTACTTTATTCCTTTAAGCAACAAGAAAAAGCAAAAGAAAAGAAATATCAAGATGAAATAGATGATTTAAGGAAAGAAATATTATCAATAAAGGCTTCTCAGTCTCATATAGCAACTATTAAAAATGCAATTGAAAATGAAAAAGATTTAAAAATATTAAAATTTAAACAAGAATTAACTGAAGAAAAGCAATTACAAATACATAATCTTAAGAAAGATTTATTAAAAGAAAAGGAAGAAATTTCTAAAAAATTTAAAGATGAATTAAGTGTTAAAGAGAAAAATTATAATAATAATATTAAAATTATTAATAATAGTTTAAAAAAATGTAAAGATGAATTAGATGATATTAATTATCAATTCAACCTTCAAAAAGAAGCGAATCACAATTTAAAATTAAAATTACAAGATCAAACAAATGAAATTAAAAATCTAAAAAATAATATAAACAATCGCACTATTGAATTAAGGGAATATAAAAATGAATTACAACAAAAAGACAATATAATATCAAGTCTCAATGACAATATTAAAAAATTAGAAAATAAAGACAAACAATATAATGAACTATTACAAAAATATCAAAATGATAATACTATTATAAATAATACCATTAAAATTCAACAAAAAGATATTGCAGAATTAAATAATTTAATTCATAAACAAGAAAAGGAAATAAATTCTCTTACTAATATTAGCCAGTGCCAAGAAGATGATATTAAAAAGTTAAAGACTATTATTCAGAAACAGAAAGAAGAAATATCAAACTTAAATATTAATTTAAAACAAAAAAAGGAAGAAATTCAACGGTATCATGATCAAATGCAAGAATACGAAAATCAAAAAGAAGATTTAAAATCAATAATGAAAAATCAAAAAGAAAAGCAAGAACAAATAAATCAATTAGAAAGTAAAAATGTTAAACAAATAGAAGAGTATAATATAATTCAGGATCAATTTCAAAAACAGAAGCAAAAATTAGAGAAATTAAATGAAATATATTCAAGCCAAAAAAGTGAATATCAAAGTATGATAGAGAAGTATAACAACATGAAAGAAAAAAATCAACGAATGGAAAAGACAATTGAAGATTTAAAACTAGAAATAGAAGCACAGAAAGTTAATCCTTTATTTAATGATTTTAATCAAAAATTTAGAACCTATTTTGAAAAGTCAAATCCAGAACTTTTAAGTCATGATAATGTTCTTAATACAAAATTGAATCAAGATCAAAATACAATAATAGTAAAACAATATAATGAAGCTATTAGTCAAATCTTTGAAAATTTAAAATCGATACTAAGAAGGATTCAAGAAGAAGAAAAATCAGAACTAAAAAAAGGAAAACCAAATAGTAAAATAAATGAAAAAAATGATAACTTAATACCATATTATATAGAAACCATTCTTAATAAAGAAGGAGAAGAGGATATTAATATTCAGGACAAAAAGTGTACTAAAGAATTTATAGAGGATAGAATTAATTTTATTCAAAATTTTATAGAATGTATATATAGTATATTTCAAAAAAAGGTTTTTGAAATTGATATTTTAAGAAAAGATATTAATGTTTTTGAATCGTTAATTAATAAAAAGGATTTTAATGAACATATTCAACAAAAATTGTCTTTAATTAAGAAGGCGTATCAAGAAGAAATAAAACGAAATAATGAAAATTATCAATTTGAGATTCAAGCAATCACAGAAACCATGCAAAAAGAAATTAAATCTTTAAATCAACAGTTAAAAAAATGTCAGGAAATAATGACACTAGGTACATCAGTTATGTCAACACGAAATCATGCCAATGATACTATTTCATTAACTAAGATAGGTACAGAGAATTATATGTGGATGAATAATTTTCGTAATGGTGGCAGTAGCACACTAGGAAACAATAAAGACAAATTAATGAATAGTGTAAATAGTTATAAAAGTATTGGTAGCTTTACTACCAATGATGATAAAAAAGATAATTATTATACATTTGAAGAAATTATTCAAATGTATCCAGTAGAATCAAATGAATGGATCAAACGTGATCGTTATCAAACTGAAAAAATGGTTCGAAAACAAGTTAAAAATGAAATTGTTCAGAAAATAAATCAATTACAAGCAAAATTTGAGTCAGAAAAGTGTACATTAAATTCTTATTATTCAATGGAGTATAATCGTTTAGCAACAGAAATCAAGTCAAAATGTTACCGAGCGGTCATACGGTTAAAAAGCCAATTAGAATTGAAAATAAATCATTTAAAACATATTAATCAATCATCAAAATTTACTTCCTTCAATTCTTCATTAACAACCATAATACCAACTGAAACCAAAGAAATTAAGAAATCAAAAACAAAAACAGAATTATTGGAAAGCTTATCTTTAACACAACAAATTCCATTAGAACAACAAAAATACAATATTCCATCGTCATTATCTCAATTATACTATCAAGAAAAAGATCTATTTACTAAAAAAGAATTAAAGTCTTCATATAAAAATCCAGAAAATTCTGGAAATATAAAATCTTCCAATAATTTAAATGATTTTGTATTGGATGATTTTCCCATTCAGTTAAACACCCATTCGATAAATCAAACAAATTTATCTAATAAAGCAAAGATTAATTCAATGTCTTCATCAACAACATTTTCTTTAAATTCAAGCTCGAATCCGTATTTTGCTGAGCTAATAAAACCTATATCCTCATCAATATCTCCACCTTCCTCAATATTTACTTTAGCAAATAAAACTACTAATAGTAATGGTCACAGCACTAGTACTACTACTACAGATCCAATACAATCTATGAAAGATATAACTAATAATGATACCCAAAATTCTACTAATAATAGAAATAAATTAGACCATTTATCTTCAGACTTGACAGCAAACCCAAATCCATCTTTATCCTGTAATTCATCCGCAACCTACATTCATCGAAAACCCACAGAATTGGAGTGGTCTAAAAGTATCCTTCCCACCAATGAAAAAAATAATTACAATATAACTAGGGTTGAACCTAAAGTAAACTCTACTCAAGATTTTCATACATCTAATTTTAATAGTTTTATCACACCATCTTTAAACCCTTCTTCCATACCAAATAATAACAACAATTCAGATTTAAAAAAAATATATCAAGAATATACTAAACGTCTTGGTCAGGAACGTTTTGAAAAGAAATTGTTAATGAAAAAAATGGAAGAATACAATGTACTGATCAATTTCAATATAATTTATATGTTTAACTCTAAAACTATATATTATACTTTTTTTATTTTTTTAAATATATTATAAGTTTTTAAATTATATATTAAAATATTTTATTATTATTATTATTTTTTTTTTTTTAGGAAAAAATCGAGTCGTATAAAGATGTCATTGCTAAAGTCAACAGAGAAAATAAATATACGGATACCTAAAATTTATTATTTTTTTTTTTTTTTTTTTTTTTTTTTGTGATGTGATATAATGATCTTAAGTGCACTTAAAATATATCTTCCAATTGTTTTCAAGTTTTATTAACAGAACATAAAAGAAAATAATACTATTTTTTATTTTTATATATATATATATAATCTATTAATTCTAATTATTATTATTATTATTATTATTATTATTATTAATAAATAATAATAACTTTTTTTTTTTTTAAATGTTTATTATTTGTTTTCGTTTTTAAAATGTAAATAATACATATATTAAAGTTCTATATACCCAATATTCTTTTAAGATATTACTTGTATTAATATTTTTATTGTTTTATTGTAAACTTATCAAATTTTTTTTTTTTTTACTATTAAAAAATTCTTTTAATAAAATGAAAAATATACATATATAAATTTAAATATAAAATTTAAAAAATTATCTTTGTATTTTACAATGTTAGGTATCTTGGAAAAATAATAATAATAATAATATCAAATATTAAGATATACTTAAATTCATATTTCTACTATTTTTTTTTTTTTTTTTTCATTGAATTAAAATTTAATTATGTTAAAATAAATGAAAATTAAAAAAAAAAAAAAAAAAAAAGATAGTAATACAAAAATAAAAAGAAATAAACAAATAAAAAAAAAAAAAAAAAGTTTTGAGGATATATTTATATTATTATTATTATTATTATTAATATTATTATCATTAAAACGGTGATTTTCTTTTGTTATTTAATCGTAATTATCTTCTGAATAATATTCCTCTGATGATTGTTGTCTAATATTATCATTTTCTACTTGATTTAAGGTATTTACATCATCTGATGCTTCCTTTTTTCTAGTTCTACGGCTATTTATTTAATAGATTATAAATAAAAAGGATAAATAATATACATATATATATTAATAATTAAATACATCAAGCAAGTATAAAAATTTTTGTAAAAATAATAAATCTTTAAAAAAAAATTGATCATTACTTTATCATCTTTTTAGTTTTTCTTTTAGATTTCTTAACATTCTTTTTTAAGAAGGTTTTATTATTTGAATTTGGATGAATATCTTTTTTCTCTATAGGTCCATAGCCTAAAAGTG
The DNA here is from genome assembly GCA_002104945.1 of Piromyces finnis. Lineage (NCBI taxonomy): Eukaryota > Fungi > Neocallimastigomycota > Neocallimastigomycetes > Neocallimastigales > Neocallimastigaceae > Piromyces > Piromyces finnis. The sequence goes on from MCFH01000010.1 coordinate 860,596, forward strand.
CAGCATCTATTTTATTAACATTTAATAATCATAATAAAAAAGTTTAAAATTTTATAATTTAATTTTTATAATAATTTATGTAATATTATTAAAATAAATAAAAAGATAATATTATTATTTTTATTATTATTATTTTTTTTATACTAATATTAATAATAATCTACTAAAATACTTACAAACGGATCCCAATTCTGTTCCTAATTTATTACTGAACTTTCCACTATTTAAAATATCCATTATTGGTTCAAAGTTTAATGGTGGTGGTGTATATGGTAAAGGTTTTGGGCAACCTAAAATATCAAAGGTTCTAGTGAAATTATTTTGAAGAGCAGTAACTTTTCTGTTTTTATTATTATTATTATTATTATTATTATTATTATTATTATTATTATTATTATTATTATTATTATTATTATTATTATTATTATTATTATTATTATTATTATTGTTGTTGTTGTTGTTGTTGTTATAATTAAATAAAAAAATTAAAAAAAAAAAAGGAGATAATTATTTAGTATATTATATTATCATAATCAAATTAAAATGTATTATATATATTATACATTTTTTTTTGGTTATTTATATATTTATGGCTTATTTTATTACATTTTATAATATACATAAAATAAAAACTTACTTTAGTATTGGTAAAAATTCATTCCATTTTGGATGAGATTGTAATGTCACATGGACATAACCATTTGGATGACTGTCTGCAAGAAAACGTAAATTATTACACATTAAAATAATATAACCTCTACAATCTGTTGGTTCCTTTGAATTATAATGATCTTTAAAATTAAAATGGATATATATATTATTAGTTAATTATAATAATAATATTATTATTACAATTAAAAAATAAAGTGAATATTTTTAATTATTGTTATTATTTAAAATAGTTTACTATAACTACATATTAAATATTAGTACAATACAAAATTAAAAAAAAAAAAAAAATACCATACCTATTAATCTTGTAATTAAATGTGTTTTTGTTATAAGTTTCTTAATTGTTGGTGTATGATTTGATTTAATAACTAAATCAAAAACTTTATAGAATAAATCTTGATATCTAGCATTAAACCTTTTATTCAAAACAAATAAAATGTAATAATATACAATTAATCATTCAGTTTTATAAAATAATAGCATAGAAAAAAAAAAGATAATATATATATTATCAAAATATCCTACTTATATTCAAAGAACCAATTAACAAGCATTTTCCATGGGATATTTTCTAATACTTTTGGCAAACTTCTTGGGAATTTTTTTAATGTTTCATAGATAATTTCAAAGAGTTGCAATCTAGTTACACCAAATGGTTTAGATGCTACATACTTTTGACCAGTGCTATTATTTAATATTTTTTATTTTTTTAATTTCAAATTTATATTTATTAATAAGTTAATAATAAAATAGATATTAACTATTATTATATTTTTAAAATTTATATATTATATTTTAAATTATATATAAGTTCAATTTATATTTACGTTTGAATTTCAGTATTTGATAATGAATATTGCATTCCTAAACATAAATCCCATACAAACTCTCTTAAATAAATAAATACTATTTTTTTTTTTTTAAAAAAAAAAAGATATAAAAAAATCATTAATAATAAAACTAAATAAAAAAAATATCATATTTCTATTTATTGTTATAATAACCCGTAAAACGGAATTGTTGAAGAGGGTAGATTGGTGGTGGTGGTGGTGAATCATCAAACATGGAAGGTACAGGTGTGTATATACTATAATTATATATTAGATAATAAACCCAGATACTAAGGAAAATAAAATAAATTCAAAATACCTTTTAGTTACAATAGAGTAAAGAATTTCAATTGAGGCGTTTCTTTGAACTTCACCACTATAATTTTGTTTTTCAGCAATATTCTATTTTTTAATTTTAAATTTAATATTTTTAAAATGTTAATAATAATAATAATAATAACAATTCATATATAATCATGAAAAAAATGTAGAAAATAAATATTCATTAATTATAATATATTTAGCACTTACATCTATTAAATTTATAATACATGATGGATTGGATTGAACTGCTTTGAAAAGAATATTACTATTTACATGCCTTGAACCTATTAAAAAAAAAAAACAATTTTATTTTAATTGAAAATATTAAATATATTAAATATATATAAATTATATAATGAAAAAGTAACTTACTTTGTTCAATAATGTTATCAAACAATTCAGAAACAGCTATACATACCAATTATATATATGAATATTTGTTATTTAAGTAAGATTAATACCAAAAATATTATTTTATTATTTATTTATTTATTTATTTATTTATTTTACCTGTAATTGTTTCTGGTCTAGGTTTTTCTTTAATTATAAAAATTTCAATAAGAAAACTATTAGTATTTTTATCTATTTTATTCAATTAATCTAATAAAATAAAACTATTAGTATAATATATATCTAAACTTACCCAAATCAAGAAGACCAAGAACCTTTTTTTTTTTTTTTTACATGAAAAGTTTATAGAAATACAAAATTAATAAAATATTGACAATTTTTCTATTAATTTTTTTTTTTTTTTTTTTTCATTCATTTATTTATTTTTATTTTTTGAATTACCGATTCAAGGAAATCTAATTCATTTAAATGATCATATATTCTCATTTGTGCTTCAGTCGTATAAAAATCAGAAAAAATGGTTTTAATTAAAACAGTCATAACTGCTGATTCATGAATATACTTTAACATATCGAAAAAGGCATGACTTAAATAATCAGGTGATACTAATAAATCAACAATAGCACTATTATTAATTGCGATTAAAAATTCCCAAGTTTTTTTAAAATGATTCATATTACCATCCGATTTTGGTAAAAATACATTTAACAGAGATTCACCTATTTTTTTTTTTTTTTTTAAAAAAATGCATATAAAATTTTCCATAATTCATAAGATTTTCATCTAATATTTTATGATAATAGTTAAATATATTTAAATATATATATATATATACCTATAAGAAACATTCTTTCTTTCATTAATTTATCAGCATATTCTGTTCGTGAACAAAGAATTTCCATTACATTATATGATCTTTTCATAACTTCAATATTATCTTTTGGACGAATTCTATAGACATCATCATTGATTGTTAAATAGGATGGTAAAAGGAATAAATCATTTTCATCAATTAATTCTATATCATAATCTTCTATATGATCAATGGTATCTAATTGAACACCTTCTTCATCTTCTTTACCACCTTTCTTTCTGGAAGAAATTTTATTTATTGGTGATTCCTGACTTGAATCAGAATCTTCATCCGACGACAGCGATAGTATTTGAATATTTCTATTTGTTATTTCTATTTCTTCCTCTATACTTGAGGATAATTCTTTATTACCATGAATATTTTTGGTAACATTATGATTTTGTTCTATCTCTTTTAATAAATTTATTTTTTCTGTATCTTTATCATTTTCTTCTTCTTCAGATTCAACTAAAGCATTTTCAGGTACTCTGGACAAGTAATTCATAAATATTTTTAAACATTCTATTCATTTTTCAAATAAATTGTTATTTTTATATAATATGTTCATTTCCAGATATTATATTTAAGTACATAGTAACAGAAATTTCATTATTATTTATCATTTTGAAAAATAAAATTATAAATATATATTTATTTTAATTAAGTCTTTGAGTCTAATATAATAACTACGAATTTAAATAGGTATAAAAAAAATTGAATACCATCATAGTCAATTAAAATTTGGTATAATTCCTTATTTAAGGATGGATTATCCATATCTAGTAGCCTTTCAAATATTTTCGGTGCTGTTCCCTTAATATCATTTGGATCAAATCCTTCTTCTTTTGGATTGATGGTATTATAACTAACTCCAGCATTCTTTTTAATTGTTATGAATATTATTTTATTGTTATATACATAATAAATTTATCAATATATTTATTATAATAATACAAAAAAATTTATATTTCTTCTCTGCTAATTTTTTATTAAATCATTTATATTATTTATATATATTTTTATATATAAATAAAAATACACTAAATTACTCTAAAAGAATCCAAAGCTGAGCTAAATGACATTCCAATTGATCCTGATGTGCCATTATCTTCTTCTACATCATCATTGACAATAACATCATCATCAAAATCAAAACCTTCTTCTTCTTCTTCTTCTTCTTCTATTTCTACTACTTGTTGTTCTTCATTTTTAACTTTATTATCTTCATCACTTATTTCAGTTCTTCCAAAATTTTCTCCGATAATGATTTTTCCTTCAGTTGGATCCATGTTTAATGTTATTACAAATTTTAAGTTTGAAATTTATTATATAGTGCTTGCTTTTGTATTATTAATAAAAACTCTACTGGACTATTATTATAAAAGTAAGATTTATCGAAACTTTAATAATGGTCCAAAATTGATTTTAATATTATTTTCAGTTTTCCCTATATATTTTATAAAATAAATATATATATATTATTATATTAGAAAACAATAGAATAGTAATTGTAATTTCAAAATTAATTTTAAAAATTTAATGCATTTAAAGTCTTTATTTTTTATAAAAAATACAGAATTGAATGGCTTAATTATTATATTATCATTATGTAACATAAATATATAATATAAAAGTTTGCTTTCTTCAATTCTTCGATAAAATTAAAGGAATCATTCAATATATTTTACTTTTTTCCCTTTGATATGTCTATATCTTTGTTGTCGTTTAAATATAATTTTTCCTTTTTATTACAATTATATAGAATTAAATAGAAAAAAATAATGATAATAACTCTATATTAGTTGTGTTGTTATATAAATTTCAAATTATTATAACATTATTTTTTTTTTCTTAAAATTTTAAAAAAATTATATCTATCTAATGATAAATATTTATTTTCATATTGTATTTTTTAATTTTCCTTTTTGAGATTTTAAATTTATAATAGACTTTATTTATATACGGGATTATTTTACTTTCTTATCAAATTTTCTGTTAAAACTTAGATACTATTTGTTGAACGTTATTTGTAATACGTTTCTTTAATATTTATATTTCTTTTTTAATTATTATTCTTATTAATATAGTGATTTCTTTTATTTCTTCAATATTACGAATGTATCTTATTTATAAATTGCTTTTATTCATTACCTTTATTAATTTGTTAAGGCAATTATATAAAGAAAGATAAAAAATTTTACTTAATATTATTTAATAAAAACTATCCCTCTAATTTTTAATTTATTGTGAAAATAAAATGATAATTATTATTATATTTATTTATTTATTTATTTATTTATTTATTTATTTATTTATTTATATATATATTTATTTATTTATATATTTATTTATTTATTTATTTACTTGATTGTTTATCTTTATTTTTATTGATATATTAATTTTTATTTAATATGTATCAATTATTAAAATTTTTTTTATTTGGATTTAATCAGTCACATTTTATGTCAAATGATTAAAAAAAAAAAGGGTGATGATATTTATTATTATTATTATTATTATTATTATTATTATTATTGTTATTATTATAATTATTTCATTTTAAAAAATATGTAAAATCCTATTTCTAAATAATAATTTATTTATATGAAATGCACTTTTTTTATGTAATAGTTTTTTTTTTTGTTTTTTTTTTTAATTTGTTTTTATCAAGTTAATTACTAATATTATTAATAATTTAATTTAATTAACTTATACCTATATATAATAATTAATATATTGTTCCTTTTATATTATATAATTTAAAACTATGTATTATTCATACATTTTATTTTATAACTTTTTCCTTTATAACTTTTTATATATCTTTTATATATATATATATTTATTAATTATAAGAAATTTATATTTTACATTACCTAAAATTATAGAGCATTTTCAATTTTTTTTTTTAAAAAAAAAAAAAAACATATTTAAATATTTATTTAATATATTAACATATTTTTTATATAAAATTAAGTTTTTATCTTTTAAAATATTTATAATATAGGTTTATCCATTATCGAATTATAATTAAATCATTATTAATAAAATTTAGTCATCATATCTCTATTTAAATTAAATTAAGAAACATATATAAAAAATAAATATAATAATAATAAATATTAACAAAAGGTGTAATGGTATGGATACATTTTTTTTTTTTCTTATTATTATTAAATTTTATTCCTTATATTTATAGAAAAGGGAAAAAATCGAGAAAAAATAATATTTTATTTTAATGAAATTATAATATAATATTAAAGTTAAATATAATATATATTAAAGACTTTTCTTCAGATTTTTTTTTTTTAAAAAAAAAGTAGTATTAATTATTATGAAGAATATTTACAAATAAAAAATCAAATTATAGAAAGACATCATCAAACTTTATTAAATGACTATTATGTAATTTTTAATTAAAATTGAACTTTTAAAAATTATAATATAGAATAATAAAATTAAAAAAAAAAAAAAAATAAATAAGAGACTACTTACAATTACCATTCAATTCTTAATAATTAAAACATTTTCTTATAAATTTTCATTTTAAAAATATTCATAATGAAATAAAATAAGCATTAAATATATAATTAAACACAAAATATAAAGAAATCATTCATACACATTTTGTATAAAACTTTTTTTTTTAATTATAATTTATTTATATTAAATAAGATAAAAAAAAATTTTTTTTTTTCTTATTAACTTAAATTACCAAAGATAAACTATTATCTCCCTTTTTCTCTTTTTTCACTTTTTTTTAAAAAAAAAAAATAAAATATTTTATAATTATTATTATTTTTTAAACAAAGAATATGTATTATATAAATAATAATAATAATGTTTTTTTTTAAACTTTCAAAAGGAATATAAAATATTATAAAATTTCAAAGAAATCAATTTTAGGTATATTAATGGTATTACATATCTCTATTTCGCCTTTAATTATTTTTTTCTTTTTTTTTTCTTTTTTTTTGTTTTCTTTTTTTTTTTTTGTTTTCATTATTTTATATCAGATTTTTTTTTCTTAAATGTCTTTGTATCTTTTTTATTATTATCCAAGAAAAATATAATCGATTAATATTTCTACCTAATATAGATTGCTTTTTTTTTTATATTGATATATTATGATTAATATTAATATATTTGGTTTTTAATGGAGTTAATATATTTTTGTTATTTTTTTTTTCTTTTTGAAAATTTTAATTTATTGCCTTTATATATTTATTATTTTTTTTATCTTAATATTAAATATTAATGTGTATTTAATCATTAAGATATTGAAAAAAATATTTTGAAAACTGAGAGATAATATTATTTTTTGAATTATATTGTGAATATGATATGGTGAATTATAATGGTTTGGGTAATTTTTTAAACTATAATTTTAATATTTACAATTATTAAATGTTTGAAAAAAAAATTAAATTAGATTGAAAATATTTCTTTTTTTCTTATTTTTAAGCCTATATGAAACATATAATCTAAAATACAAAAAAAAAAAAAGATATATTTTTTTAACATCAAATATTGAGATGCTATTTTTTTTTAAAATGATATATAAAATTTTAAAAAAAACGTTGTTTATGATATTCAGTTGTATTGAGTTTGATTTTGTTTAAAATTTGGTTATTTATGTTGCTCCAAAAAATATATACTTTTGTACCTAAGAATAATAATATATATAAATATTATAATTCTATTGGTAAAATATTATATTTTTAATTTTTTGATAATTATAACTTATTATGAAATATTATGAAATTTAATGTTTAATTATATATTATTTTTTAAATGAACTTATTGAATACTATACTATTTTATCTTATGAACTTTGGAAAAAATTCATTAGTTTAATACTTTTTGATTTAATAGTATCTACTTGTTTTCCATCAACTTGATTATTTCTTAATGATTTTATTGAAATTGGAACATCCATAGTTAATTTTTGATTCATTAATTTCTTATTTAATACTTTTTGATACAATTCTACACGATCTGAAAAATTCTTTAATGATGCATTTGTTTTTATCGAATTTTGATTTTTCTCAACATTATGAATAGATTTAATATTTAATGCCTCTTGATGATTAACATCTCTAATACATTTTGCTAGGGTAGAAGTCTGCAAACGCTCCTTCTTCAAATGATCTTCTAAATCCTTAGATTTATTAATAAGAATATTGATTTCCCTATTTTTTTCCATTTCTAATTTTTTATTTTCATTCTTCCAATATTCTTCTCTTTCTCTTTGTTTCTTTTCAATTAATTTTATAGATTTCTCTAAATTCTTGTTATTTTCTTCTAAAGCTTTTGAGTCTTTTTGAAGTAATTTAACAGATTTAGTCATAATTTCCAAGTTATTCTTTAAAGAATCTTTTTCCATATATAATTCATTACATTTTTCTTTAAGTTCTCTTTCTATTTCATCACTTGCTTTTTTAACCATTTCTATCTTGTTATTGGATTCTTCTTCGGATTTTTCTTTTAATAATACTATTTTTTCTTCATAATCGACTCGAACCTTTTCAAGATATTCTATATCTTTTTCATGTTGTTTCATGAATTCCTTATTTTCTTCTTCTAATCTTTCCTTTTCTTTATTTAATTCGTCATTTTCTTTTTCACGTATATCAATAACATCCCAAAGACCTTTTACTTCTTTGGCGCTATTAACACTTTTAGCTTTATATTTTTCAACTCTTTTCTTTACCTTGCGGTATAATTCTTCAGTTTGTTCAACTTCACCTTGTAAATTTTCAATTTGTTCTTCATTATCTTTAATTATATCCTTCATTTTTCTGAATTCTTTTCTGAATTGACTATGTTCTTCATTTAATTTTCTCTTTTGAGTATTTACTTCTTCATTTAATTTATCAATAGTTTTTCTTAAGCTACTGATACGATCATTTGAAAACATCAAGGCTTCATCCTTTCTTTTAATAATATTTCTCAATACTTCTAAATCTTCTTCATTTTTCTTTTTGCCTTCACTTACACTAGCTCTAATTTCAAAAGCTAAATTTTTAAATGTTTTATTTTGAGCTTGTAAATTAGAAAATTTATCATTCATATCTCTAATTATACTTTCCTTTTCATTTAATTTTAATTTTAACTCTTCAATAAGAGTGTCTTTAGAATCTAAAGTCTCTTTTAATTCTTGAATGGTTTGGCAATTCTTTTCGTTTATTACAGTTGATTTTGTGTATATATCTTTGAAATATATAACTTGCTTTTGAACATCTTCCATAGAATCTATTGTTTCTTGTTCATCTTGGGATAATCCTTTGAAAAGGTCATCTAATGAATTACGATATATTTGATTTTGTTCTTGTACTTCATCAATAAATTCATCACGTATTTTAATTTCTTCTTTAAGATTTTTTATTTCATTTTGATGAATTTCTTCATCAATTTTCATTTGTTCCATCATCTCTGATAACAATTCTTCATAACTATTATCCTTTTCCCAATTCTCATTGTTTTTTTCCTCAATTTTTTTATTTAACTCGTTGATTTTTTCCTTATGTTCAACAACTTCAATTTCCTTTTCTGCTAATAATATATTATAATCACGAATTGTTTCGTTAATAAACTCTGTTAAATGTTCTTCACATTGCTTCATATATTCAGAGTCTTTTTCAATTAAACTTATAATATTTTTATCAACAGAAATATATTCTTCATTAAACACTCTAGATTCATTTATTGATTCATTTGTATGATCCTTAATAATATTAATTAACAATGCTTGTTCTTTTTGAAGCAATTGAACCTTTAAGGTAAGTTTATTTAATTTTTCTTTTAGTATTAATTCATTGGTTTCTTGACCTTCCTTATTTATCAAAACATCAGTATTATTTTTGATGTTCTCTTTAATCTTATATTTCATTTCATTTTTAATATTTTTTAAAGTCTCACTAATAACAGATTTTGAAACTTGGCTTTTCTTTTGAACTGAAGAATCTGAATCAGCTAATGTACCATCTGAGTCACTTATTAAACTTGAAGAAGAGTCATATCCATTATTATCTTCAAATGTATCATGAAGATCATCTTCACAATATAATAAAGGTGACTTTTTAAATAATTTTGAATTTTCAATAAATGAGTTAACTTCAATTGTTTCCATTTTATTGTTTAATTAAAATTAATGTGATAATTGTATTTTCAAAAATGTTTAATTTTTCAATCTTTATTTTTAATTCTTTTTAATTAGTCTTATTTTTAAGGCCTGTCTTTTTTTAATTTTTACTTAACAACTATTTGAATTTTAGTTTACTTTTTAATTTTAATAATTTAATTTTAATGCGTTATTAGTTTTAAATTGCGATTGATAAAAAAATTTACAATATAAAAATTAAATATTTGCCAATAATATTTTTTTAATATTATACTTGTTGTATATGAATTAAATTTGCGTATGTATTATAAAATATATTTAATTAACAGTTTCTTTTGAGATACCTACTGTTCTCAAATTATTATTAATTTTTGTAAATATCAATTTATATAGATATATAAATTAATATTATAAAATAGAATAAAAGTTTTAATTAATTCTTTATTTTAAAATTTTATTTAATTTCAATTTTTATTATTACTCTTATATTTAATTTATTTGAATTATTGAAAATTATATTTTTTTTATTTTTAATGCTTATAATGCGTTTTGAATTAAATAACGTATGTATTTTTGCGAATTGTTTTATGATTATTTTTAATGTGTTCTTTATTATTTTTACATTTATGCTAATGAATTTTTTTATATTTTATTAAATATATGATAAATATATATCTTTTGACTAAGTTTACATTTATGAATTATTTTAATCTCTTCATTTTTTAATTTTTCTTTGATTTAATTATCAAATCTAAATTATGATCGAAATTTACTCTATAGCAAATATGAAAAAAAAAAAAAAAAAAAAAATTATGAGTGATTTTAAAATTCTTTTATATTATTGTTATTAAAAAAAAAAACATTTTATTGTTATCTACATATTAAATTGTATATATTAATAAATTAGTAAATTAGCATTTACTATTTAGTAATTAATTATTAATATATATTAAATTATTTAGCCATATAAAAGTTTTATTTAACCAATAAAAATTAAAGTTTAATATATAAAAATTTAGATAGTTAATAATATTTTTAATTTATTAAATAAAATCCGTTACACAATTTAGCCTTATTTATAAATTCTACTGTACAATATGGAAAAGAAATTCATTAAACATAAAATTTTTCTAATATTATTCTTAATATTATTATCATTCATAATATATTTCATTTTAATCATATATATATAAAACAATTTAAAAAACATATATTAATTATATTGATAATAAATTATCAATAATAAACTAATATTAAACAATTAATTATGACACAAAAAATATATATTTATAAGCCAAAAAAAAAAATACTATATATTATATTATATATTTTTATATATAAAAATTCTTATTTTGGTAAATAATTTTATATATAATAGATATTTAATAGATTAATCAATAATTATCAATCCTATACAACTAATTTTATCTATAATATTAATAATATATTAAAATATTATTTGGTTTTTATTACAATATATAATAATAATAAAAGTTAATTGTAATGATTATTAAATATTTTTATATTTATACTTTTGATAATGAAAAGTTTAATTTTAAGGTATAAACTTTTTGTTTAAAAAAAAAATAGGTTGTTTATAATAACATATATAATTTATATTATGTTTATTTTTTTTTATGTTGTATATCCATTATAATATATACGAATATATATTATAACTAAATACTTGTTTATAACTAAATAATTATAAGAAAACTATATCTTTACTGCCAACTAGTGAAATAAACCCATAAAAAAAACCCATAAACAATATACAAAGAAATTTAGAAAATAGGATTATTTACTTTATTATACAATTTATAGGAATTATACTAGGAATATATAAAAAATTTAATTTCTAATAAATAATCAATATCAAAATCTTTTTTTTTTTAATAATTTTATTATATTGTAGTAGTAATTGTAGTATAATAATAAAAGATAATACAATATATTTTTTTTTATATATATATTTTTTGATCCTCATCCGTTTAATATATTAATATTAAAATATTTAATTAAATTTTATTTTCAATCCCAAATTTATTTTAACATTTTTGGTATTTTTTTGCTTTAAAAATGAATTTAATTTTTTAATTTATTTAAAAAAAAAAAAAGGTGTGTTTAGGATAATAATGAATTTTTACTATAATAAAATAAACTTGAAAAAAAGTTTTTATTTTTTTATTATTACTCTTAATAAATAATATATATAAATGACTCTATTATTGTTATTAAAATGACTTTTTTTTTTAAATATAGTTAATCAACTATAACTTTATTTCACAGAATTTAATTAATTAGCTTTTTTTTTTTGGTTGTGGTCTTATTTTTGTTGGTCAACTAAATATATATTGTTTTATATCATATAACGTGGTTAAATGTAAATATCATTTTACATATATTAATTAAAAAATTACTTTTTCACATTAACCTCTATATAAACAAAAAATCGACCAAACTATATAATGAAGATAATGATACAAACACTTTTTTTAAATATATTTATATATACAAAATTCAAAAAATATTTTATTTTTGATCTGTTGGTAGTAAATCTTAAAAATCTTATAAATAATAAATTTTACTTTTTTTTTGTAAAATACACAAACAATATATTATATATTATAATATATATTATGATTAAGTTATTTAGGTAATAGATTAACAAAACCTTTAAAATGTAAAAATCTATAACAAAATTCAACTTTACATTAATTTTTTAGCTGAGTTTTAGTAAAATAGATAAAAAAAAATAAAAAGTTTGAATAATTAAATATAAAAATTAATAAATATGCATTTATAAATAAAATTAAAATCCAGAAATTATCCTAACTATATATTTCAAATATTTTTCAAAAATTCTTTTTTTTTTTTTTTATTCCAAAGTTCTGACAGGAGTAACGGAAGCCAAAATGACTCTATCCTTTTATTTTGTTCATTTTATTTTTTAATTCATATTAATTAAATTTTTTATTAATTCAGTCATTTTATTTATAAAAATGGCTTTTAGAAAACTTTCCAAATATGGGAATTTTTAATTTAATAAAGTTATTTAATTTATTTTAAATATTTCATGTCTCAAACAAAAGAATAGAATTTTTTTTTTTTTTACTCTAAAGACATGATATAGAGCAAAAAAAAAAAAAAAAACATTTTAAAAAAGGTAACTCTTTTTAAAATGAAATAATAAAAACAATGATTAATTATGATATTTTAAAGGTTTATCAAAAATCTTATTTTAAAAATTATAAAACGCATTGAAAAAAGTTATGATGATTTAAATAAATAAAATATTTCACTTAATAAAAATAATTTTTTTAAAAGTAAATTGTGTATATTAAAACAATTTAAAACATTACTAAATATTGGAAATTGTTTTACCTTTTATGTTATAATGGTTTCTATCGTAATAATAATATGGTTTGTATGTTTATATGAAATACAAAAATATGATTTTAATACTAAATTTAAAATATAATTAATATTAAATTAATGAAATATCAATATTAGTAAATGTACATATAATTAAAAATTTATGTAATAAACAAAACAAAAATTTTATATTTTATACAATATTATTCTTTTATTATTTAATGATACATAAATAATGTATACATTATAAATAAAATTATACATAGATTAGATTAAATTAAATTTAAAAAAAAAAAAAAAAAAAAAAGGAATTACATAATATTTCTTTTAGTATTCAATCTGTTTCTTTTATTATCCTGAAGAATAACTTCTTTTGAAATTTCAAATTAATTAAAAATATTTTTTTCATTAAAATATGTATATGTATATTAAATAATTGCCAATGTCCAATAGATATTTCAATGAAATTGAATTGAAGTCTAAAATATCACAAAGCCATTTAAATACTGTTTGTCTTTGGTCTGAGAAAGAATTTATAAAAGTTTTGAAATATAATAAAAATGTACTTTTAAATTTCTTCTCCTTTTTTTTATATCTTATCATACATATTTAATAATCTGTATATTAAAATTTTGTATTAACTTTTAAATAATATAAATTATTTAAAATTAAATATATTTTTCATTAATCTATGATTATAAAAAGAATAAAGAATTCCAGAGAATATTATTATCAAATATATATTTATCAAAAGAAAATTATTATCATTTACTTTGTAATTATAATTTTGAATTAGAAAAGGTACTAGAAATTAAATATATTTATTTAGATATCTTCAAATTTAAATAATAATAATAATAATAATATTGTTTGTTATTATTATTATTTATTCATTTATTTATTCATTTATAATTATTTTATAATGAAATTTTCTTTTTTTTTTTTTTTTTTTTTCCTGAAAAAATTAACAATGCTATCATTAATATATGTATAATACATTTTATAGAATGTGTATAAAATCTCAAATGTTTATTCTATATGTGATATATTTAATATTACAATAAATAAGTTACTACCTCAAATTAATAGCAATGGTAACATATATAAAATTTAAAGTAATTCTCAAATTCATTGTATTATTAAATATTCTTAATGTTTTATAATTAATTTTAATGAATTCTACCAAGATTACAAATACTTAAAATTTCTATATTTATTTAATTCAATTGCCATTGCTAAAAGAGCAGCAGCAAAACTTATTTTAAAAAATTTTATAAAAAACAATGATTTAGACTATATAACAAACTTTCTAGATAAAGAAAATATAGATATGGTAAAAAGTTTTACAATTAATATATAAAACTTTGTGTTTAGATACATTTTAAAATAAATAATAAAAAGTTAACATGTACTTTTCTTTTATATTTTTTAAAAAAGGAAATTATTATTAATATAGTAATAATTAATGATGAAAGAATAGAGAATTTTCAAATGTATTTAAACCAAAGATATATAATAGAGCCGTGGAAGAGAAATGAATCTAAATATACTAATATATTATTATCATTATCACCTTGGCTAATAACCGAATTAATAAAAAAATATAAAACCCTTTTTACGCTATTATTTAGTAACTTATTAAAAGAATTATTTATAATATTTATTAAGTTAACTAACTTTAAAGAAGGAAGATTACGCACTGTAGATTTACTTCCCATTCATAATACAAATATTTATATCGAGAATTTAGATAGAAAAAATAAATTAAAGCTTGAACAAATTCTATGTTTAATATATCAATTTCAACAAATTAAAGAATACCAGTCTATAGTTGATTTTCACTTAAAAGATTTTATTGATACATTATATCAATATGAAAATATTCCTCAAAGTAATCAATCGAATAATTCCACTTATAATCTTAGTAATATACCAAAAGTTGACATTAAAAAAATTCAACTGATATCAAAACTTAAATCAATATTTTTCCCAAATAACGAATAACCTTAAAATGATTTTTGTATAATAAATATGCCCTAATTTTAATTGTTTCTTTCTATTTTATCTTTTTTTTTAAAAAAAAAAAAAAAAGGCATATATAAATAGAGCTCTTTTGTAAATAGAAATATCATTACATAAACTACTTTTTTTTTTTTTCCATTGATGTATTTAAAAATTTTTCCATAATTATCAAAAAAAAAAAAAATATATATATATATATATTTAAAAATTTTATAAATTTTTAAATATAATTAATATAATTAATTAAATTATTTAGATTTATGTAATTTATACTTTTTTTTTATAAATAAATTTTGATTACTTGATAAAAAAAATAATTCATTAAAGTTTTATTATCAAAAGATTTAATTAGAATGGACAATATAAAAGAAAATATAGAAAAAAGTAAGGAAAATATAAAAACAACTGTATTCCCAACAGTTGAACAAATTATAAATGATCTTCAATTTCAATTATTAAATGTTAATTCTTCCGAAGCCAAAAAATTTAATTCTGAAGGTATAATTTAAATTAATTTGAAAATTTTACATTTAATGAAATAACAATAATAATAATAATAATAAATGCATTTTAAATAATTATTATGGTTTTATTTCATTTCATTTTTCTTTTACATTATATGAATTATTTGAAAAATAATAAAATAAATTTTTAGATATTATTGATAATATCAGAGAGATTTCCAAACTTAAAGAATCAGAAAAAGAATATTTTGACGAAAATGGCTCTCTTCAAACTATTATTAAAGAAAAGGAAATAATCGGCAATGAAAAAGAGATGACACAAAATGAAAGAAATAATGAGTTGAATACTCAAATAAATTATATTATTGATAATTTTATAAATATTAATGATTCATTGAAAGAATTCAAAAAAGTTATCACAAATTCTGATAATGTAATATCCGATTTAAATATAAATATCGATACTATTATTTCAAATATAAACAATGAAATTAATGAAATCAAATCAAATCAGTAATTAAATACTGCTTAATTATTATTTTATTTGAAGCTATCGGTCACCAAAATTCAAATATAAACTAAAATATATATTAATAAAAAAACTAAAAAATAAAATAGATAGTTTATATTATTATGGTACACAATAAGTATTTTATAGTATTATTGTTTACAACAATATATAATAAGTAATTATTTTCAATCTTTAAACAATATTTTTTAATTATTTCAAATAAATGTTTTCTGTACATCATTCATAAAAAATATATTAAATATAAAAATATAATATCCCTTATACAATCATATTATTACTTTTCAATATTATTGAATATAACTTAAAATAGTTAAATAATTAATTATTACAAATTCAAAATAAAAATATAATATAATAAAAACTAAATAAAACGTATTATGACTTTTTCTTTATAAATTTCATTTCAGTATATATTCATTTATTACTAAAATAGGATTTGTTATACCCTATACATTACAAAAATCCTATAAATAAAATAAAATAAAAATAAACAAGTAAAAAAGAAAAAAAAATAGGAATTATTATTATTATTAGTGATAGTAGTAGTAGTAGTAGTAGTAGTAGTAGTACTTTTTTTTTTTTTTACTATTAATTGACTTTATAAGCTTTTATTAAAATATTTGATAAAAATATGGGGAAAAAAACCTTAATAAATATTCTGTAATTATTTTTTATTTGGTTTCCGGCCGGAATATTTCACAATAAAATTATTGATTTTTTTTTGTAATTATGAATATATAGATTTAATAGTTTAAATAAAAAATATTAAAATACATCATTAATGTATTATTAATTAGTTTTTCTTTTTTTTTCATACATTTCATAATAATAATGTTTTTTTTTTTTTTTTTTTTTTTTTTTTAATAATGAAATGTTTGAAAAAACTGATGGTTAATCAATAAGAGAAAATTTTCAAAAACATATTATTTTTTTAAAGAGAATAAAAAAGAAATACAAATTTTAGAATAATTTCTAATTGTGTTTCATTAAGCAATAAATACTGTAATAATTAAAGTTCTTGCTTTTCAAAATAGAAAAATAATAATAATGATGATGATAATAATAATAATAATAAAATTAAGAAATAATATAAAATAAAGTAATGATACTAATAATTAATAAAAAGAGTTTTAGTTAATATTTTTCATTTATTTGGATAATTATTAATTTAATTAAATTATAATTAATAAAATAAATTGTAATTTAAAATATACCTTAATAATATAATTAAAATAATGTAAATGTTTAATGAGTAAAATTAGAATACTAATTATTATATGAATTCTTGATAATATTCTCATTATCAAGAATATTATTTTTACTTAATATAAAAAGTTTATTATTAATATTTTCCTTTCTAATTCCATGAATTTCAATTTTCTTTTTATAATACCACTCAATAGTATTATTCTTTCAAATAATAAAAGAAAACCAATTTTACAAATAAAACCAAAATTATACTAATATTTATAATGAGGTTAAATTATATATATTATAAAACTAAAATAGATATTAGATATTTATAAATTAATAATAAACTTTAATACTATTTAAATATAAAATAAAAAGAAAGTTGATGTATATGATGTATAATTAACAATTATAATATAAAGTTTATAAGATTTTTATTTTTACATAAAAATAATTACTTGCTTATTATTGCTTATTATTAGTATAAAAATATATAAGAAAAAAATTAAATCATTTTCAATATTTATTCATTTAAAAAGAAAAATCCTTTTTGATAAAACTTTAAAGAGAAAGTTTCATATATCAAAATTTAACAGGATATATAATCAATATTAATTGAGGAATAATAAATACTATAAAAAATAAAATTTTTTTAATAATAATTCATAAAGTATATTTATTGACATAAAATCCAATAAATTGTAATATATATTCATTATTAACCTTGGAAATGTAATAATATCTCAAATATACACAATAATCATCTATATGTACTTTACCTATTGAGTTAAATTTAAAAATACAATTTTGCTTCAATATTTATATTCATCATATATAAAGTTATATATTATTTTTCTAAACTTTTATTGAGTTTTGTGATTAAGAATAAAAAGCATAAATTATATATTTAAAATTAAACTAATATAGAAATATTATAGTTAAAACAATGCTCTTCCAAATATAATTAAATTATAAATATTTAATCATATAAACGACAATAATAAAACTCGCAATAAAAATAAATCCAATACTATTATTTTTAAATATATCCAACATTAATAACCGTTATATATATATAAAAAGACAATAAGATGTCTGGTAATAATATCAATATCATAGCATATTGTTTTACAAAAAATATATTATTTATCTATTATTATTCCTTATTTCTATTAATAATAATAAGAAAAAGAAAATACTAATGTTTCTTTTTTTTTTTATTCTTTATTTGTCATACTATTATGAATTATTCATATATTCGAATTCATAATTATGTACTAAACTTTTAATAAATCGAAAATTAAAATCATAATACAAAAATGGAATGTTAATAATATCATCACATTTATTATAAACTAATTCTAATACTTCCATTATCTAAACTTATTTTCTTTTTTATTACTATAACTTAATAATAAATATTCGATAATCAATTATTTTTTTAATAATAAAATATATTGAATGGATCAAAAAAATTAAAAAATTGGCTGAATTGAAAAAAATATAAAATTAATAATGTAACATTATATACAAAAAAAAAAAAAAAAAAGAAATAATGTTAAATAATAGAAATGAAAAAAATATAATAATACCTAAAATAAGTTCGATGGATAGTTTTAAAAATGGATATCGAGAATTATCTAATAATAAATTAATAAAACCAGAAATTGAATTAAATAAAAAAGAGAATAATACAATAGTAGGATATAATCAACAACAAGAGGTATACAGCTATCAAAATATCCAATTTACGAATTACAGTAATACATTTAGAAATGCTACTTCTCAATTATTTGAACCCCATTTACTCTCATTTTCAGAATTTAAACTTATGGATATTTCTCCTCAACAACAACGTTTATCTTTATATGTATTAAGAAAACAAGAAACTCGTTTGTTAAATGATGGTATTATTAAACCTTTATCAAAAGATGAAATGAAAATAAAAAAGAAATCGGCATCAGAACCAAAAGGTATATTTATGTATTTTATATATAAAAGAAGAGAAAATATATAAATAAAATTTTATATTTATATATATATTTGATATTACTTTTAAAAAATAATAATAATAATAACAATAATAATGACAATACTAACGTTAATATTAATTGATCAATATATTAATATTAATGATGCTATTATATAAAATTCATTGTGGAAATTTATAAATAAAAATATTAAAAATTATATTTTACTAATTTATTATACTTATAACTATTATTATATACATAATATTTAATTTTTTAATATATATTTATAAAACCGTAATTTTAATATTAAAAATCTCGTAAAGATAAAATAAAATCAGGAAACTCATTTACAAGATTCTTATTAAAAAAGAAATCAAAACATTCATCATCTGGTACGAATTTCTAAAATATAAGCAAAACTTAAAATTTATATACTTATTAATATCAACTTATTTTTATTTGTATCTACATTATATATTACTATATATATATATTTATCACTATTACTATATTACTATTATTATAAAAATATGAAAATGCACAATATATATGTTATATTTTATTAAATAAATATTAAACAAAATTGAATTCAAAATCTCGTCAGAAACATTTCATCTTCTTCAACTTGCTATACATGATAATAGAATAGCTTCTGCATCTACATTACTAAATAATATTACTTATAGCAATATGAAGAAAAAAAAGTATCAAGAAATAAATAAAGCATTTTTATATGCAATGACTAAAAAATTAGAAAATATTTCAATGATGTTTCTTAATAAAGGTTTTCCAGATAATGTAAATCGTTCAATATTTGATGTATCTATTAATACATCAAAAAAACAGAAAAAAATGAATACCCTTCAATTTCCAAGCTATTTCATACTGGCTGTATCATTAGGATTAATGGATGTTGTAAAATTTATGATAAAGGTAAAAAAAAAAAAAAAAATACTATAACAACTAATGATTATATAAAATGTAGAATAATAAAAATAAGGAGTTGATTAATAATGAAGAGAAATATTATTTATTACTTAATACTATAAGAATAATATTTAAAAATAAAATAAATAATCAATTATTAATCATAAGAATATTCGATATTTTAGTACACAAATTTAGAATGGTTAAATAAATCATTTTCGTTTTAAAAGTAATTAAAATTCATTATTTTTTTAAATTAAAATTTAAAAATTTAATAGAAAGCTATCGTAAATTTATCATGGTTTGGATTAACACCATTACTCTTAGCATGTGCACAAAATAATTTACCTTTAGTTCAATTATTACTTTCTAATGGTGCAAATCCAAATTTAGGTTTGCCTTTAGAACAATACAATTCGTTATGTGAATTAAAAATAAGATTTAATGATAAAAAAAAAGAACAATGGAAACTACAATGTCCTATATTTAAAGGTTCTGAATTTCAAAAACAATGGGGAGAAAATTCTTTTCTTCCAATTAATAAAAAATATTTCAGGTCAACTATTCTATATCCAATTGATATTGCTTGTATGATGAATAATCCTGAAATTATTAGATTACTTTTAACATGGTATGTAGATCATATTATATAAATATTTTATAATAATTCTATATTTTTTTGTATATTTAATATATTATTCTTTCTATTATACATTACATATAAATAATAATTTTAAAATTTATATATATATATATATATTAATTTTTTTATAGTATGGGAGTTGCTGGAGTTCCAAATGATAGTCTTGCTTTAAAAATACACTACAATTTAGATACAACAATATTATTATTAAAAGCTGGTGCTATTCCTTCCAAAGATCCAAGGTATATAAGCATATATAAACAGTCTATTTTTTAAATAATGCTATATATATTTTTTTAATTATAAATATTGACGTTAATATATATTACATTACAATAAAAATGCTAAAAAAAAAGAGGAAATACACCCTTACACATAGCTGCAAGAATCGGAGATGAAAAACTAGCTGTTCTGTATTCAAGATTTTTCGAAATTGATTCATTAGGACAAAATAACTGGTATTAATTAAATAAGATATTATTTATTTATTTATTTATTTATTTATTTATTTATTTATTTATTTATTTATTTATTTATTTATTTATTTATTTATTTATTTATTTATTTATTTATTTATTTATTTATTTATTTATTTATTTATTTATTTATTTATATTAAATATTATAATATTAAAATAAAATAATAAAATGGGATTAAAAATTTTATAAAAATAGGACACCGTTACATGAAGCTATTAGTAGAAAAAATATAAATATATGTAGATATCTTATTAGTAAAGGATCATCATTAGATAAAAGAACCTCTTCTGGATATACACCATTAGATCTTGCTAAAAAATGCGGATTCACAAAAGAAGAAATTAATGAACTATATGGTAAGTGGATAATTGGCATAGGACACTTTTTAATAATAAAAATATAGTATTAATTTTTATACCTTTATATATTAATAAATAGTAATATATTAGTATTAATTAATTATTATTTTTATTATTATAATTAAACTAATTAACTATAATAAATAGCACCACCTGGTAATCCATTTGATAATCTTACAATAAAAGAAGTTGAAATTCTTGATATGCTTGAAGCTAATGGTATTAAAATATTAAAACCAATTCACATAAATATACCATTAGTATCAAATACAAATAGAAAAAATTTAAAGCCCGATGAAAATACAATTAATTCAAATAATACTTCACCAGTTAAAAAACGATCACCATTCCATTTATTTTCACTAGGAAAAAAAAATAATCATAATAATAACAACTAAAACCTATAATAATTATTATCAGCTTTCGAAATTAGAAATATTTAAGTACATATTTTCTTTTTTAGAAACTATTATTAATGTTATTGCTTAAATAATATTATTTTTTTTATAATTACTAATAATATAATAATAAATCCATAATTTATATAACACCAAACAAATACAATTTTTTTTTTCTCTTCATCATATTCAATTATGAAAAATATAAATTAAATTATAATAAATATTAATTTATATAATATAATAATAACAATAATAAAACAAGAAAAAAGAAAAAAAAATGTAAAAATACTATTTATTGATTCAAAAATGGCTCTTTTAAATGTTCATTTTATGTAAAGAATTATATTTTTTTAGTTTATTTCATTTATATTAATTCCAAGTACAATCTATTTATTTAAAAAAAAAAAAAGACGTGTATGTTAAAAAAAAAAAAAAAAAAAAAAAAACATTAATATAATTTATATTATGTTTCTACTTTTCCTTTTCTACATGATTTGTATGAATTTAAAAAAAAAAAAAAAAAAAAAAAAAAAAAAAAAAAAAAAAAAAAAGTAGTAAAAATAATACTTTTTTGAAATATAAATAATATTGATAATAAAAGTTAAATAAAATTTAAAAAAAAAATAAAGTTTAAAAAGTATTTTAAAATGAATTTTTTTTACTATAGCAACTGAATATCTATTTTCCTTTAATTCCTAAAAACATATATTTCTTCAAATTTCTTCTTCATTTTTGTATTATCTGTATATTTATATTCTACAATATAAAATTATTCATTATTATCTTTATATTATTTATTATTTAAAATAGTTTAATATATAAAGTTCTTTATTATCTTTTAAGTAACCATCATTATTCATTTCTATATCATATTTTATTTACTTTTCTCAAACTTTATTATATAAATTGATTTTTGTAATTTTATTTATATTACTTTTTATAATTTATTATATTTTTTTTTTTTTTTTTCATTATATACATCAACAAAAAAAAAAAAAAAACCCTAAATATATAAAATTTAATAATTCTAATTTTAATTAGTATTAAATAAAACTTTTTACAATTTTTTTTCATTACCTAAAACTTAATACAGATATCCTTTAATTATAACAATACCATAGATAGCCATTTTATACATTACAATCAATTTTTTATAAGCATAAGAAAAAATAAAAAAAAATATATAACATTAATATTTTATATAATATTAATAAATATTTTTCTAAACATGATAGATTGGACAAAGAAATATAAGCACCTTTTTGTATATTAAAATAAAAAAAAAATGATACTATCCAATTACGTATATAATCATAAAAGCAATTATTAGACTACATCTTTTATTATTCGGGTTTTTTACTTCTAAATTTATAATAAAAATACATATATTAAATAAAACATTCAATTATATTTTGTTTCAACGTCAATATTCAAAAAGTCAAATAATTAAAACATCAATTTAAAATAATCAATAAAAATATTCTATTTTAATTATTTTAAATTCTAATTGTTCTTTTAACAAAAATACATTACCATATCAGCAGCAGCATGAGTAGTAATTGTAATACTAATATACTAAATGATAAAAACTCTAAATCGCAACAATCACAATCTCATTTTTTACATTCAAATAGTGCTAATAATATTAACAAAATGAAAAAATCACAATTAACCAAAGAATATAATTCAGTTTCATTATTAAGTTCAACTAAATCTACTAATATTGTAGGTGCTCATTATAAATTGATACGAAAAATTGGGGAAGGTAGTTTTGGTGTTATTTTTGAAGGTAATAATATAAGATTATAAAAATTATAAAAAGATTATATATATTAACAATGAAATATTCAAATTGTTTTCTGTTTTCTTATCATAATTTCATTATAATTATTAATATATATACCCTAGGTGTTGATTTATTAAACAACCAACCAATAGCTGTAAAATTTGAGTCTCGTATGGCAGAATCACCTCAGTTAAAAGATGAATACCATTCATATAAAATATTGGCTGGAAATGGTATGTTTATTAAAATTAAATAAATTTTTAATTCTATACAAAGGGGGATATATATCAATGTTCTAATATACTATCAATTTATACATTGTTTATTGATATTCTCTTATAATATTTATAATATTTTATAACGCCTATAATAATAATTATAAAAAAGTTGGTATACCCAATTCTTATTATTTTGGAACAGAAAATTCTAATAATATTTTAGTTATAGATTTACTCGGACCATCGTTAGAGGATTTATTTGATGTTTGTGGAAGACAATTTTCAGTAAAAACTGTTGCTATGGTTGCAAAACAAATGGTAAAATATGAAAATGTATATAAATAAAAATTTTGTAGAGTATGTATTCATATTAAATTAATATTATCTATTTAAACTTTATATATATAATATTAAAAAAAAAAAAGATTAGTCGAATACAAACTGTTCATGAAAATTCATTAGTCTATCGCGATATAAAACCTGATAATTTCCTTGTTGGACATATAGTGTAAATTGCTTAATTAATACTTATATCATTCGTTCTTTAAACTTTTTTGTCTTATTAATAATTTTTAAACCATTAAATTAATCTTAAATAAATTAATAAATTATGCATACTGATGATATTTTTTTTCTATTATTTAAATAATATTATAAAAATTATAAACTGTAATATTGCTTTATATTGTGTTTAAAAAAAAATAGTAATGATAATAAACAAATTATACAAACGCACTCAAAAGCTAATCCTCATCCTGCAACACAAATTTATATAGTAGATTTTGGTATGGCCAAATATTATCGAGATCCTACAACTTTACAACATATTCCATATAAAGAAAAACGAAGTTTAAGTGGAACCGCGAGATATATGAGTATTCATACACATCTTGGTCATGAACAAAGTAGAAGAGATGACTTAGAAAGTTTGGGGCATGTATTCATGTACTTTTTAAGAGGTTCTTTACCATGGCAAGGATTAAAAGCACCAACAAATAAACAAAAATATAAAAAAATTGGTGAGAAAAAAAGATCAACATCAATATCTGAATTGTGTATGGGATTTCCGGGTTAGTATAAATATCATTAGTATAGATGAGAAAAGATTCGTATTTTAATAAATATTAATTTCTTTTAATTATATTATCCTTTTATTATTATAATAATAATAATATTTTATTTAAAAAAAAAAAATAGAGGAATTTTCAATATATATGAACTATGTTAGAAAATTAGCATTTGAGGAAACACCAGATTATAACTATCTACGAGGGTTGATGGATAATGTATTAAAGAATATGGAATGTGAAGATGATGGTCTTTATGATTGGGTATATGTTATTGATAAAAGAAGGAAAGAAAAAGAGAAAGAAAAAGAACGTAGAATCGATCTTATATACCCCCAAAATGTAGCTTCAAATAATCATCTATTTAATGGAAAAGTTCCACAAATTCAATATTCTATTAAATTCCATTCTCAAGATATTCATAAATCTAGCAAATCTAAATTAATTGATTCAAACTCATCTAGGCAATTATCACCTATCCAAATGCAACTACAAAATAATGCGTTACGAAATTCAACAAATTTATATAATTCAAGAAATTCAAGAAAATATCAAAATTATAAGCAAATTGAAAAATTGACAAGGTCTAAATCATATGATAGATGTAATAAATATGAGGATAATTTACGATATATCTCAGATAAAGATGAATATGCTAAATTAATGGTATCCGAAAATGACATCAGAACTGACCAAAAATATTATAAAAATGAATATAATATAGATAATCCAAGAATTATTAAAAATAAACTAAAAAATAAAAATACAGAGGAAACAGAAAATATATCATGCTTCAAACATATGTTTTTATGCTGCTTTAAATAAAAAGAAATTTATTGAATATTTTTAATATTACCAGATTTAGAATATTAAAATAATTATATTAATAAATTAATATTAAATTAAATAGTAATTAGTGATTCCCTTATTCCCTTAATTATAATAAAAAATTATCTTTTTTTTTTTTTTTTTTGATATAATTCAAATATTCAATTCATTTCATTTATTTATTCATCATTCATATAATTTTCTAAAAATAAAAATAAAAATTAAAATAAATAGTATTTAAAAAAAAAAAAAAAAAGGAATTTTACTTTAAAAGCTATTTTTCTTGACAACGTTATAATTATTGTAAAAAAAAAATGTATACCCTATATATATATAACATTACAAAATAGATTAAATTAATTATTATTGTTATTAAGTTATTAATATTAAAAACATATATACATTTGTTCATTTCATTTTACATCAAACCCGTATAAAAAGCCATCATTAATTACTTTTTTTAATAAAATCAAATACAATAACAAATAATTAAAAAAAACAATAAAACTTAAATTCTTTATGAGAAAAAAAAAAAAAGATTAATTAATATATTAATAATATATATTATAATATGAAAATTTTGATTTCATAAAAATCAACTAGAGAATTAATTTATTAAAAAAAAAAAGTATACGAAAATATAAAAATAAATTAAATATTCATTTTAAACTTTAAATATTAATAAAAAGTTGAAAACTATAGATTTAGTGAAATGCTTTTTATTTTATAAAATAATATTTTTTAAAAAAAAAATAATAATAAACATCAATAAAAAGAAATTAAAAGGTAAAAGATAATCTATATTAATATTAATATTTTCAAGTTTAAAAATAAAAAGAAAAGCTATAATCGATATCTATCCTTTTTTTTTTTTATTGATTTTTATTAATCCTGTTAGATTTTATTGGATTGGAATTAACTCAGAAATTAATATAATATGCCTATTCAACCTTTAACTTAACCATTCTTCCCTTTTCAAGCTAATACTAATAAAAACAAATATATAAAAATATTGAAAGTATTAATACTAAATAGATTGTAAATCATAAAATAAATTAAAAAAGCCATTCTATTTTTAAAATAAAATAAAAAAAAAGTATCAAAATTTTAATAAATATTATCTTTATAAATTTTCTTTTTTCCTTTCCTTTATATATAAAATATAATGGAAATGGAGAAAATTAAAAACATAAAACATAAAATAAATTATTCCTATTATTCCTAACTATTTATTATTATTTTATAGTTTTCATCTTTGCATTTTTCATTATGTAAAAATATTCAGTTTTTACATTACATTATTATGAACTATTAGGAATTAGGAATACAATATAAAAAAATTTAATAGTTTATGAGAAAAATATTATTATTTATTTATTAATAATAGTATTTTAATATATTACAATTCAATTGATTTAAATTGATTTATTGGATGAATATATATTTTTTTGATTTTCTTACCAATCATTGTTATAATAGGAATATTTGTAGATTTAGTATATAAGCTGTTTATTTCCTACAATAATTAATACTTTACACGATTTATAATAAATTATTTATTTTAATTGTTAATGTAAGTTAAAAAAAATAAATTATAGTATAATTAATGAAATTACCAAATAAACAGTAATGAAATAAAATACAAGTAATAAGCAATAATTTTTGGAGAAGAAATAATAATAATAGTTAATAATAAAAATAAATGATACTAATACTATCAGAATCAAGAGAGTAAATGGGATTTTTTAAGCCAATAAATCGAATTATATTATTATATTATATTATATTATAAATCACAATAATTAGAGATATAATAAAAAATTACAACTCTTAATACAAAAGTAAATAAATATAAATAAAAAAAAAAAAGAGATAAATTTAATAATTATATATTAAACGTTAATATAAAATGATCATTCACATATATGAAAATGATATTTAATAGAAATAATCTTAAAAGAAACTAAATAATTGAAATAATTCAGAATAAAAGGGAAAATAATTAATATAGAATAAGGAATGATATTAATATTTTTTAAATTTTATAATAAAAATATGAATAGATTAATTATACAAAATGTCTAAGACTTGGAATTTCGGAGCTGGTCCAGCTGTTATGCCACACAGCGTTTTAGTAAAGGCCCAAAAGGAACTCGTTGATTACCGTGGTTCTGGTATGTCCGTTATGGAACTTTCCCACCGTTCCAAGGAATTCGATGACATTATTAACAATGCCGAAGCTAATCTTCGTAAGTTAATGGGTATTCCAAGTAACTACAAGGTTCTCTTCCTTCAAGGTGGTGCTACTGCTCAATTCTCCAGTGTTTTCCTTAACCTTGTTGGTGATGACATTAACAGACCATGTGATTACATGGTTTCTGGTGGATGGTCTGACAAGGCTGCTGCTGAAGCTAAGAAGCTTGGTGCTAATGTTAATTACGTTTTCAACACTAAGTCTGAAGGTTTCACCCGTATTCCACCAAAGAGTGAATGGAAATTAAGTCCAAACGCTTCTTACCTTTACTTCTGTGATAATGAAACTGTTCACGGTGTTGAATTCCAAGAAGTTCCAAAGGTTAACTGCCCAATTGTTTGTGATATGTCTTCCAACATTCTTTCCCGTAAGGTCGATGTTTCTAAGTACGATGTAATTATGGCTGGTGCTCAAAAGAACATTGGTCCAGCTGGTTTAACTATTGTTATCATTAAGGAAAACCTTATTGGTACCCGTCTTAACCCAAAGGTTCCATGCCCACTTTACTTAAACTACAAGACCCACGGTGCTAACCGTTCTTTATACAACACTCCACCAACCTTCGGTATTTACATGGCTGGTCTTGTCTTCGAATGGTTATTATCTATTGGTGGTGTTGATGCTATCTCTGAAATTAACTCTAGAAAGGCTAACCGTTTATACTCTACCATCAACAAGTACAGCAACGTTTACAAGGCTGTTGTTTCCCCAGACTGCAGATCTAGAATGAACGTTCCATTCAGAGTTATTGATGCTTCTGGAAAGCCATCTAAGGAACTTGAAGCTGAATTCCTTAAGGGTGCTGTTGCTCGTCGTATGGTCCAATTAAAGGGTCACAGATCTGTTGGTGGTATTCGTGCCTCTATTTACAACGCCATGCCAGAAGAAGGTGTTGAATTCTTATGTAAATACATGGAAGAATTCGCCAGACAAAAGGCTAAGTTATAAATTAATTAAATTGACATGTTTTATCAACTCTTTCTTTCTAATATATTAGGAGAAAAAAATTAATACTAATCTTTTTTCTAGTTGAAGAAAAGGGTTTTGGTAGTTAAATGTTCTTACAAAAGTAATTTTTTAGAAAGAGAAAAAAAAATTATTAAAATAATAATTAGATTTTTTAAATAATTTTAAAATTTTTTTATTATAATTACATATCTTAAATGCCAAGCGCTAAAGGCAATAATTTCCACAATAAAACAAATTGAGAAAAATTAAAGAAATATTTTTTTTATAAAATCCTTATTTAATTTAAAAATGTAAATAAAAAAAATATTAATATTAAGAAATTAGAATAGATAACCTTTTTTTTTTTTTTTAAATAAAAAAAAAATATAAATAAATAAAGAAAAGCAAAATATATAAATAAAAAATTAATAATAAAAAACTAAGAAAGTATTGGAGTTTAATTTATCTTTACATTTATTTTTAATTTTTAATATAGTAAATTTAAAATATTTGTTATTTTTAAAAAAAAAAGAAAAAAAAAAGATTCTTATTATTATAGCATTATTTAATATCAATGTAAAACTTAGATATATTACCGATACTTTTAATCTTTTTATATTATTATTTATTTTATTTCATCTTTATAGTAAAGATCTTTAAAGAAATAAATTAAAATAGATAGTCCTCCCTTTACTTTTTTCAGTCAGTAAATTCTTAAGAAATCCTAATATTCCTATTCCCTTCAAAAAGCTAGTACTTAACTCACAAGTGATTAGCAGAGTTTCATACTTTGCACCATTACTTGGATCCAACAAAGCTAGGTCTAGAATTGCTCAGAAGCATGTTAACAAAGGAATACGATGGGTTGCCGGAGTTCATAAAGCTGTATCGTTTATATCTTTATACTCTATTTCAAAAGATTTGAATATTCCTCCATTGTCAGCCAAATGTGCGTTAGCTCAGGTTAGATGTTTTAACAAATGGAAAAACTCAAATTGTATTATCTCATACCTTGTCAATTACATTCCTAAATTTAGAAAATACACGTGGTGCAAATCAAGTAGGACACTTGATAAAAAATTAAAGAAACATGGAGATGTTAAAGCAGTTAAAAACTTTTATTGGAAAGATCTCAAAGGAAATTCAATCAAAGCGCAATATTATGATGATAATAAATTTATTGAAACTAAAGATTTTATTAAATTATGTTATGAGTACCCAGAGTTTGCCTATGGCTTCTACTGGCTCTTGAAAGCAAGAAGCGGATACAAGTTGGATGCTAGAGTTGCCAAAGCTGCTAAATTTGTTGATCCAGTTTGTCCTAACTACTGTCCATGTTGCAAGTGTGGTGTTCAAAGTATTAAACATTGGTTATTAGATTGTCCAACATTTAGAGATATCCGTATTAAACATTATGATTCCATAGTCCAGCTACTAAATTTTTTCAGTCAACGTAATTCCAATAGTCCTATCAATAATAATGAAAATGTTAATATCAGTAGAATAGCAATAACATTAATAGTAATAGTAACAATAGTAGTAATAACAATAGTAATAGTAACAATAGTAATAATAACAATAGTAGTAATAGAAATAATAATATTAGTAATGATAACAATAGTGAAGATAATAATTCTAATTTAGATAGTAATTTAGTTAATGATAGTAATAGTTCTAATAATCCGGTGAATATTAATGTGTATGATTATTCTAGTGTGTGCAGTAAAATATTTAAATTCCTTCTTGGGGGAAGAAGTTTTAACAATATTAATTACAATTCAAGGGAATGGAAAGAACTTTGTAAGCGTCAGATTCAATCTGGTACTAACGAAGGAACACCATTCTTGACGGTAACCGCGGAACTTCTAACCAAAATCATGCCTTTTGCTATTGGCCAGCAATGGTCAATGTTCAAAAGGTTTGAAGCAACATCCAAGAGCGTCAATGCTGAAGAAACAGTAAGACAGGCCAGGAGGGCCAGCGCAACCAATGGAGATCATAATTTTGTTCCATGACAAAATTTTGATCTTTGGCTCGGTGTCCCATTGGAAGTCAAATACAATTATTATACTTTAGTATGATAGTGGCTTTCTTACTTTAATTAAAATTACTAGAATACATTATACCCAATTTTTATTCATTTGTGTTTATTTAAACATATTTTTTTTTTATTTTTATTTTAATTTTAATTTTTTTATTACATGTATTATAATTTTAATTAAATTAATAATAAAGTTTAAAATATTTGATGCCGTTAAAAAAAAAAAAAAAGTCCTCCCTTTCTCCTTTCTAATGTTATAAAATTTTTAAAATTTACCATTATTGTTAAGAGTATCAATAAATAAAATAAATCTAATATAAAATAAAATAATAATAATTAATAGTATAATAATTGTAAACTATATTTTAGATTAAATATTAGCACTTTTATATATATAAGACATTATATAATATAAATCATTATTATTGATAAACTAAATACTTAAGTCCTGCTAAAAATAAAAATATCAATTTTTAAAAAACATGATACATAATATTACAGTATTACTAATTATTTGTTTGTTTGTTTACTTATTTGTAATATTTTTATTTTATTTTATTTATTTATTCATTATTTATTATTTATTTATTATTCATTATTCATTATTCATTATTCATTATTCATTATTTATTATTTATTATTTATTTTGGTTGTATTTTATAAGAATATTTTAAAAAAAAAAAAGATAAGGAAAAAGAAAAAACTTACTTATGATATTTTAAATTATATAAAGATATAAATATATATAAATATTAATACATGATTTTATTGCTATTTTAATTTTTTGTTATCAAGAAACTTTTTACTAATTTTAAAAAGTTTTTTGTTTTTGAATTAATTCTTTCTTTCCTTTAACTATTTTCTTGGCTTAATAATATTTACTATTATTTTTTTTTTCTTTTATCTTAACCTATATTGATTCTCTTTTTTTTTTTTTTTTTTTTTTTTTTTTGATGGTAATATATTTATTTTGGGGTATTTATTATTACTGTTGGTGTTGCTGTTGTTTAGAAAAAAAAATTTTTTAATTTCCAAGGTTTAAAATGTCCTTAATCTTATCAGATATTTCAATATATTTGGAGGAAGCAGGTGAATCTGGATAATTATCAACAAATGGTTCACCAGCATCACAAGAATTAACAATTCTTGGGTCTAATGGAATTGCACCTAAGAATGGAACATTAATTTCCTCACATAAAGCCTTTACACCACCATGAGTAGCTGGGAAAATAATGGATTCTCCTTTACAAGATGGACATACAAAACCGGACATATTTTCTACAATACCAAGAATTGGTAAGTTAACCTTTTTGCAGAAGTTGATTTCTTTTCTAACATCTTGAATGGAAATTTCTTGTGGAGTAGAAATTAAAATAGCACCATCAATATCACAACCCTTTAAATATTGAACAATAGATAAATGTTCATCAGAAGTACCTGGTGGGGTATCAAATAATAATAAATCTAAATCACCCCATTCAACATCCTTTAAGAAGTGCTTAATTAAACCATTCTTCTTTGGACCACGCCAAATAACTGATTCATCTTGCTTTTCAAGTAAGAAACCAATAGACATAACAGCCAAATTATCTTGTACATAAACTGGAGTAATACCAGTATTACTTTGATGAACTGGTTCATTTTCAGCACCCATAATAATTGGTTGACTTGGACCAGTAATATCAACATCACAAAGACCAATTTGAATATCTTCATCTCTACCTAATGTGTATGCAAGTTGAGACGAAAGTGTACTCTTACCAACACCACCTTTACCAGAAAGAATTAAAACTTTATGTTTAACGGTTTCCATCTTCTTTTTAATAATATCTAAGTCTGGATCAACAACAATCTTATTAGACATACAGAAAGCTCTATTTGGACATCCTTCACATGCTGAAGCTTTACCACGGTTTTCACTTTCCATTCCTGGACATCCAGAATTTGCTTTAGCCATCTGGCATGTAGCTCTATTTGGACAATTAGCACAAGGAGAAGCATTGCCTTGATTCTTACAACAACCACCTTGTTTACCTGGACAACCAGCACATGGTGATCCTCCTTCCTTCTTACAGCATCCTCCTTGTCTACCTGGACAGCCAGCACATGGTGATCCTCCTTCCTTCTTACAGCATCCTCCTTGTCTACCTGGACAGCCAGCACATGGTGATCCTCCTTCCTTCTTACAGCATCCTCCTTGTCTACCTGGACAACCAGCACATGGTGATCCTCCTTGCATTTTACAACAACCACCTTGTTTACCTGGACAACCAGCACATGGTGATCCTCCTTGCATTTTACAGCATCCTCCTTGTTTACCTGGACAACCACCGCATGGTGATCCTCCTTGCATTTTACAACAACCACCTTGTTTACCTGGACAACCACCGCATGGTGATCCTCCTTCCTTCTTACAGCATCCTCCTTGTCTACCTGGACAACCACCGCATGGTGATCCTCCTTCCTTCTTACAGCATCCTCCTTGTTTACCTGGACAACCACCACATGGTGATCCTCCTTCTTTCTTACAGCATCCTCCTTGTTTACCTGGACAACCACCACATGGTGATCCTCCTTCCTTCTTACAGCATCCTCCTTGTCTACCTGGACAGCCAGCACACGGTGATCCTCCTTCCTTCTTACAGCATCCTCCTTGTCTACCTGGACAGCCAGCACATGGTGATCCTCCTTCCTTCTTACAGCATCCTCCTTGTCTACCTGGACAACCAGCACATGGTGATCCTCCTTGCATTTTACAACAACCACCTTGTTTACCTGGACAACCAGCACATGGTGATCCTCCTTCCTTCTTACAGCATCCTCCTTGTCTACCTGGACAACCAGCACATGGTGATCCTCCTTGCATTTTACAACAACCACCTTGTTTACCTGGACAACCACCACATGGTGATCCTCCTTGCATTTTACAGCATCCTCCTTGTTTACCTGGACAACCACCGCATGGTGATCCTCCTTCCTTCTTACAGCATCCTCCTTGTTTACCTGGACAACCACCGCATGGTGATCCTCCTTCCTTCTTACAGCATCCTCCTTGTTTACCTGGACAACCACCGCATGGTGATCCTCCTTGCATTTTACAACAACCACCTTGTTTACCTGGACAACCACCACATGGTGATCCTCCTTCCTTCTTACAGCATCCTCCTTGTTTACCTGGACAACCACCACATGGTGATCCTCCTTCCTTCTTACAGCATCCTCCTTGTCTACCTGGACAACCACCACATGGTGATCCTCCTTGCATTTTACAACAACCACCTTGTTTACCTGGACAACCACCACATGGTGATCCTCCTTCCTTCTTACAGCATCCTCCTTGTTTACCTGGACAACCACCGCATGGTGATCCTCCTTCCTTCTTACAGCATCCTCCTTGTTTACCTGGACAACCACCGCATGGTGATCCTCCTTCCTTCTTACAGCATCCTCCTTGTTTACCTGGACAACCACCACATGGTGATCCTTCTTCCTTCTTACAGCATCCTCCTTGTTTACCTGGACAACCACCACATGGTGATCCTCCTTCCTTCTTACAGCATCCTCCTTGTCTACCTGGACAACCACCACATGGTGATCCTCCTTGCATTTTACAACAACCACCTTGTTTACCTGGACAACCACCACATGGTGATCCTCCTT
This sequence comes from Piromyces finnis, assembly GCA_002104945.1. Taxonomy (NCBI): domain Eukaryota; kingdom Fungi; phylum Neocallimastigomycota; class Neocallimastigomycetes; order Neocallimastigales; family Neocallimastigaceae; genus Piromyces; species Piromyces finnis. The sequence continues at coordinate 895,917 of MCFH01000010.1, forward strand.
CCTTCTTACAGCATCCTCCTTGTTTACCTGGACAACCACCACATGGTGATCCTCCTTGCATTTTACAGCATCCTCCTTGTTTACCTGGACAACCACCGCATGGTGATGATTGTTGTTCCTTTTGTGGAATGGAAGATTCACTTTCTTCTTTAATATCTATATCCATTGAATTTTGATCTTGTTTTTCAGTAACTGTCATCATAGCATTCTTTTTACAACAACCACCTTGTTTACCTGGACAACCACCACATAATGATCCTTCCTTCTTACAACATCCACCTTGTTTACCTGGACAGCCACTGCATGAAGATCCTCCTTCCTTTTTGCAGCACCCACCTTGCTTACCGGGGCAACCTCCACATCCTTGTCTTTTTGGACAACCACTACAAGGAGATGATTGTTGTTCTTGTGAAATTGAAAAAGTCTGACTTGTATTTTCAGTAGCTGTATTCATCATAGCTGCACGCTTTTTACAACAACCACTACATCCTTGTTTTTTTGGGCATCCGCCACATGGTGATGATTGACCTTGTTCTATTGATGATTCTTGTCTTTCTGCACGTCTTTTACAACATCCGCCACAACCGCTTTTACCAGAGCATCCACCTTTTTGTTGTTCATTACTAACTACATTCATTTCTACATCATTTATTTCTTCATTATCTTTACAACATCCTTTTTTAGTATCACTGGAAATATCTTCATTGTTTCCATTTACATTATTTTCTGAAAATTTATTAATTTCTTCTTGATTATTATTCATTATTTAATAGATTAAATATATATTCCAAAAAAAAAAAAAAAAGAAAATAAATTAAATTATCTTAAATGCTTAATTAAAAATGTTATAAATATATAATATATAATATATAATATATAATATATAAGAAAATTATAATATAAATATATAATTTATGCAAATAAAGAAAAAATATAATTATTTAATTAGTTTTATTATTATTATTATTATTATTATTATTATTATTATTAATTATAAATTATTAATTTATTAATTTATAAATTATTATTATTATTATTATTATTAATATAAGTAGTAGTAGAAGGTGTTATTGTATTAATATTAGTATTGGTCATTGAATTCCATAATTAAAATTGAAGATTAAAAATATCAGATTTTTTATTAAGAAATAAGAAAACATGATGAAATATTAAAATTCTGAACTTATTACTAATAAAGATATCATTTTAATTGTATTATCGAAAAAAAGAAAGAGATTTTATATATCAATTTTAATTGTTGAAAAATAAATAATAAGCATAACCCCATTTTATTCTCATCAATTTTTTTATTGAATTTATTTTCTTATTTTAAATAACTATATTGTATTGTCGATTACTACAATTAAAATTTAAATTCTTACATTTATTATGCAACAAAATTATTATAGGTTTTAGATTGAAATTTACAGTAGTTGATTTTCTTCAAAATTAGAGTTTTCCTTTCCTGTATATTTTTAAAAATATATATATGTATTTGAAATTATCTTATTTAATAAAACAATTTTACAATAATAATATTGATAAAAAAAAGAAAGAAAGAAATGAAAATATAAATTATAATAAAGAAATAATATTATCAATTTATATTATATAATAATTAATTTATCATTATTACATTACTACATTATAAATTCTATCTTTATAATTTTTAGTTATTTTCTTAAAAAATACTCGCTAATTTTAACCAATGATATCTTTAAAAAAAATACTCTTTATAATTAAAATTATGATTGTTGTACAATCTTGATAATAATTTAGTATTTAAGCCATAATATTATAAATATAATAAATTATTTTTTTTATTTTCTATTATATTTACATATTTTCATATTCCATAATTGATTCACCAACCCATAATGTTTTATAATTCTTTGGAATTACATTACACATACTCATATTTTTTGAGTATTACCTTTTAGTCTCTCAAAATTTTAACAGAAATTTATATTTACTCCTATAATTGTAATTATAAATAAATATAAATAACAGTTTATATTTAAAAAAATATTTTTTATTTTTTAATTTTTCTTTTTTATTTTTTATTTTTTATTTTTATTTTTTTTATTTTTATTTTTATTTTTATTTTTATTTTTATTTTTATTTTTATTTGTATTTTTATTTGTATTTGTATTTTTTTTTTTTTTGTTTACTTTTTATACATTAAATTATAATTTTAACTATATTTATCATTATTTTCGTTTTACAAAATTCTCAATTATTTTTATTTTTTCTAAATTATTTTAGAAAAAATAAAAATAAAAATAATTATATAATTTCACATATTAATTATATATTTGTAACATTTAATGAGAGATAAGTTAAAAAAATCTATAAAAATATTATAAATTTAATTAGCATAAATTAATTTTTTTTAAGCATTTCTGTTTGTGGGTATGTTATTAAAATAGCTATTATATTTATGTATTTAATTGCAAGAGCATCCACAACCACAAGAAGTCTTTACACAACCAGCACACATTTGGCCTGGTTTACATGGGCACTTTCCTTCAGCATCTCTGCATGGACAATCAGTTGGACAATCACAAGCCTTCTTTTCTTCTGAGCATCCACACTTTTTAGTAGTAGAACAACCACAACCACATCCTTCAGCATTTACACAACCAGCGCACATTTGACCTGGTTTACATGGACACTTTCCTTCAGCATCTCTGCATGGACAGTTTGGTGGACAATTACAAGCCTTCTTTTCAGAAGTGCAACCACAGCCACAACCACAAGAAGTCTTTACACAACCAGCACACATTTGGCCTGGTTTACATGGGCACTTTCCTTCAGCATCTCTGCATGGACAATCAGTTGGACAATCACAAGCCTTCTTTTCTTCTGAGCATCCACACTTTTTAGTAGTAGAACAACCACAACCACATCCTTCAGCATTTACACAACCAGCACACATTTGACCTGGTTTACATGGACACTTTCCTTCAGCATCTCTGCATGGACAGTTTGGTGGACAATTACAAGTCTTCTTTTCAGCGGAGCAACAATCACACATTTTTTTTTATTATATTTTTATTATATTTTAATTATATTTTTAAATTTTTATATTTTTAAAATTAAATTATATTAATTTATTAAAAAAAAAAAAAAAGAATATTCACACCTTTTTATATTTTATTTAGAAATAAATTTCGCTTTATCTACCAATAATTAATAAATTAATTTTTAAAATGACTCACTAAGCAAATTTTGGTTTTTTTTAATTGGTAAAAACATAGTTCATTTATTAATAAGCCACTATATGAATCATTATAGAAAAAAAGAAATTTTTTTGAGTCATAAACCATCTTAGCTTATTTTAAAATGTACATTTATATTACATTTTTCTTATATTTTAAATATATTCTCATCTAAAATCATTGAAAAAAGTTAAACATCTAAAAAGGTTTATAAGAAGGAAGCATTCATATATTCCTCAAATATGAAAAAGTAAGTTTATAAAAATAAATTACTACTCTTACACTTTTTACTATTAATTACAAAAAAAATAAAAACATTATCTCTATTACATTTATTTACATGTTTAATTAATATAATAAGTGGAAATATAAACGGAATTCAATAAAATGGTGGATTATTGAGGATATTTTCCGAAAGATATATTTTTATAAATAATATCATTAAATTAATATATATTAATTAAATTTATTGTAATATATAATAAATTGGATGTATACTGTTAATATATGGTGATATAATTAATATATTATTATTTAATTATTATAAAATCTTCCTAATCTAAAATTAATTCCCTTAACTTTTTTTTAAATATAATAAATTACATAAAACAGTAAATCATATTTTTATTAACAAGTATTAATATTCTATAATAATGTTTATAATAAAATAAGTATTATTAAATATTAATAATTCTTATAATAATTATTTTTGTATTTTTTTAAAAAAAATTAGTCTTTTTTAAAATACTACAAAAGAATAAATAATGAAATATATTTTTTAATCTTTTACTAAATATCGGAATTAATAATAATAAATATAAACATTAAAGGTTTGTTTACATTAACATAATGGAATATTTATAATTTAAATTATATACTAAGTATTAGGATGATATTTCAGAATAATTCTAATATATCATCAAATTAAAATAAAAATATATATAGAAATAATAATAAAAAATAACTTGTTTAATTTTAATCATATTATATTTATATATCTTTAATAACAATAATAAAATAATTAGGTTTAATTATTATTATTATTATTATTATTATTATTATTATTATTATTATTATTATTATTATTATTATTATTATTATTATTATTATTATTATTATTATTATAAATGATTAAATATATTAACAAAAAAGGATAAAATATATTATAATGCATTTTAAGAGAGAAAAAATAATAATTTATAATTAATGTATATTTCTATATTAATAATAGAAACTGTTATTTTTGCCTAATAAACGTTGATTATTAATTATTATTTCTAATAATAATATAATAATAATAATAATAATTTGATTTATTATATAATATTGATTTGAATAAAAAAAAAAAGGGATTTAAAAATAAAGTCCCATCTTTCTGATATTTCTTTTCAAAAAAAATAAACCATGATTCCATTTAATTATTTAAATATTAAATTTGCTAAAATAATATAGTTTACTTTGTGATTTATATTCATTGTTTAAATGAAAACTTTTTATAATATTATGAAATGAAATGATTTACTTTATTATTATGAAAAAAAAAAAAAATAAATAAAAAATAAAAACAAAGCAATATTTATTAATGACAATTTGAAAGCATAAAATTTTGTAAATTCAATTGACTTATATATACAATTAATAAAAAAAATTACTTTTATAAGAATGTATAATGAATAATAATATTGGTTTTATATAATATATATATTAAGTGTTAGAGAATTTAAAAGTAATGTTGATATTATTTATATAATATAAATGTTAATATTAGATAATTATTATTTTTTGAAAATTAATATTTAAATAATCAATAAATTTAATTAAAATTTGAATTTCTAATCCTTTAAGAAATATATTAATAAAAAAAAATATATATATTATATATTTTATTATTTATTATATTAAAAGAAATATATATTAAAGAAGCATATAAATTATATAAAATTAACAAATATAAAATTTATTAATTATCATTATCTACAATAAATAATAATGAGAAAATAAAGTTAGCTTATTTATTGCTTTATATGTTATAATTTTACGATTTTAATGTAAAAAAAATATATATTAAGTATTTATATTTCAATTATTTTTATAAAATAATAGGATAACTTTTTTTTTAGTTTATGAAAAATATATATAAACATTATATATATATTTATTAAATTATTATAAAGGTATAAAAATATATAAATATTTTGATTTATATATGAATATCGTTAATTATTATCTTAATTATTATTATTATTTTTTAATATATGATTGCTTTATAAGTGAGTTTATGAATTTAGGTATTTTTATAATGAAATTATATTATTTATTCCTTTTTATTATATCTTATAAAATATTTGTAAAGAAATAGAAATATTTATAAATTCATTATTAAATATATATATATAAATAAATTGTGTAATATATTTAACTACTTTATTTATTATTATTGAATTATTATTATTTTTTATTTTGGAAATATTATTCTTCTCCTTCGCCTTCTTCTCCTTCTTCTCCTTCTCCTTCTTCATTTAATGAAGGAACCTCTAAAGATATTTCATCATTTTCATTTTCTTCTTCTTTTTCTTCTTTTTCTTCTTCTTCTTCTTCATTTAATGAAGGAACCTCTAAAGATATTTCATCATTTTCATTTTCTTCTCCTTCTTCTTCTTCTTCGTTAAATAATGATACTTTCAAAGATATTTCATTATTATCATCATCTCCTTCCCCTTCATTATCATCATCACCATCTTCATTAAGTGATGATACTTCTAAAGATATTTCATTATTGCTATTTTCATTTTCTTCATCTTCCTTACTATCATCTTCTTCCCTTTCTTCATTAAATGGTGATATTATTCCATTATTTTTATTTTCTTCTTCTTTTTCTTCTTCATTAAATGAGGGTATTTCTAAAGATATTTCATTACTTTTATTTTCTTCTATAGTAATTTTATCTTTTGGAAAAAGGTAATCATTTTCAAGTTTACTAAGATCATAACCTAATTCGGTTAATTTTTCCGCATAACAATTCTTTCTATTTTCTAAAATTCTAACTTCAGCCTTTAAATCAACAATAACTTCTTTGAAACGTAAATTAGCTTCTAATTGTGTTGCATTTACAACTGATTCGACTAAACAGAAAATCTAATTAAGTATAAAGGAAAAAAATCTTAATTTCTTTTTTTTTTTTTTTTTTAAAAATTTATTATTAAAAATTTATATTTAAAATTTATTAAAAACTTACTCTCCAAAAACGAAGTACAATTAAAACATCAACAAATCCTTGAGCTTTTTCATTAGCCGAGAAGAAAGTAATAATCATAGTAACAGTGAATGTTATTATAACAGTAAAAGAATCAATAAAATTAAGCCAACTTTCAAAGAGATATTTATAACCGTGACAGTAAATATGTAACAAAACTTCAGTTGTGAAAACATATAAGAAGATGTCCGAAACAAAACCAAGATGATGAACTACAGTAGCAAATTTATCTTGACCATATGAATCTTGTGGTTGTGAATCAGGTAAGTCACATTGTTTTTTTTCATCTAATTGAACAAATAATTCTAATACAACAATGAAAATATCACAAGCGATCATTAATAAAATAGTGAGATTCCATTTAGTAGTACTTAACATATGTCCAATTCTATTTCTTAAGGTTCGACTTTCTGGTTTTTCTTTGACTAAGAATAATATATCGTTTTCATTATAAATTGAAATTTCATTATCATAACTGTATAAATTTTGATTACTTGGAACAGAAAGATAATTTGATTGTTCTTGCTTATCTTCTTCATTTAATAAAGGTGTTTGTTCTGTTTCATTATACATTTTAAAAATATTTTTATTTTATTTTTATGACTGTTTATATATTATATATATATTTGAAAAAAAATAGTTAACAATCTTATGCCATTAATTTTTAAAATTGACAGCACTGAATTATTTATTAATATATATTGTTAATACTAAAGTATATCTTTATCTTTATATATATTACTTATTTTTCTAAATTATAATAAAAACTTATTAGAGTAATAAAATAAACATTTCTTTTAAATTCTTCCATTTTATCATTATTATTTTATTTATTACTATTTCTTGAAATTACATTTTCATTTTTAAATGCATAATATAATTGACCAAAAAAAAAAAAATAATATAACTATATTTATATTTCAAAAAAAAAAAAAGATTATTTACATTTATTCTTCAGTTTCCAATTAAATAGGTTTTATTATTATTTTAAATTTAATTTTTATTAACTTATTATATATATATACTTTAATTCCACCTTTTTTTTTTTATTGTATATATATATTATTTTTATTTTTTTTTTATTTTTTTATTTTTTATTTTTTATTTTTTATTTTTTATTTTTTATTTTTTTATTTTTTTTATTTTTTTTTTTATTTCTTTATTATTTCTTGTGTTGAAAAAGATTTATATATTTTATTTAACTAATATTTAATTTAATAATAGTTAGAGTTTTTATTAAAACTTTAATTGTTACTGTTATTTAAATGTTACACAAACATCTTTTATTTTACTATTAAATGATAGGTTAAATATTTTTATTTAAGAATCGTATGAATAAATGTGGTTTAAAAAAAATTAATAAAATAAGCAAATAAGTAAATAATTATATAAAAATAGGTGAAAATCTAAATAAATGTTAAGATTAACAAAATTTGGTTGTTATTATTCTATTTTCATTGATTTATAATTGTGGCTTATGAATATCATTTATATTTCTAATATATTATTTATGTTATTTATCAATACTTAATATTTCTCATTTTAATTAGAGTTATATATGTTTAAAAGGTTTAAAAGAAATAATAATATTGATTTTGGATTATAATTCATGTATAAATAATTATAAATATAACAATAATATATAAAAAGATATAGGATAAAGATGATGAAGATTATTACAATATAAATATTAAGGGAATAAAATAAAAAATTCAATAGTAATTTAAGTTATTTTTTTTTTCAATCTCCCAAAGTAAAGTTTAAGTAAAGATTAATAAATTTTATTAAATAAAATTACAAAAAACTGAATTTAAAATGATTAATATTAATTGATGACTTAATAATATTGAATTGATAAATAATAATAATAATAATAAATAAAGAAAAACCTTTATTAATAACTATTTTTAAATAATCATAAAAAATTATGAAATTACTATTTCGTTTTAAATTACGTTTTTTTTATTATAAGAAAATCAATTTTATTTGAAATATTAATTGTGATAAAAAATGCAAGAATAAATTTTTTTAAAACTGCTATTTTTACTTGTATAAATATAAACTATATTTCTTTCTAAAAAATAAACTATTAATGAAAAAAATAATATTTATAGTATAAATGTTTGAATGCTTTTATGGATAAATATAAGATAGTTAAATTCTTACTATTTAATTTAAATTTCTTAAATTAGTTAATTTATATGATTAAACTTTATAAACTTCTATTTAATAAATTAATTTTTATTCTTTATAATTAAGAGAAAAAGTTTACATAAAAACAAAAAACAAAAAAACAAAATATATATATATATATTATATAATAGATTTAATAATTGATTAAACTATAAAAATATAATTTTTGTTAAATATATTAATATAATGGTTTCTATATGAATAAATTCGTAATTGATACCTTTAAAGCTAAATTATTCATTATGTATTTTAATTTTGAAAAACTCATAATCTTTTATATATATAGTGTAAATGAATCGTATTTTTATATATTTTTTATTTTTAGTTTTGTATTATTTTTTAGATATTGCTTTGATAGTATATTTTTATAGGATTGTAATTATACTATGTTATTAGAAGTAGAAAAATAATAAATGATATGAATAATAGAATTGTATATAATATATTTCTATGTATTAGCTTTTTTAATATATGTTTTCACTTTTTTTTTTATACTTGTACTAGTTTCTGTATATTTTTATTTTTTGGGATGTCAAGTTTATTAATACATGGTTAATGAAAATAATAATTTAAAAAGTGTATAGGTATGTACATTATCATTACATGATGTATAAATCATGCATTAATATAATATAAATATAATATACTATAAAGTTTTTATTTTTATTTTTTATATGGTAAAATATAATTTAATATATTAACTTCCATACATTATATAGTATATATAAATCTTATTTATAAGATTTATATATATTAAAAAATCCTATTACCAATTAATCATCTATATAAACAATAATAAAAAAATGAATATTGATTCAAGAATTAATATTATTTAAAAAAGAAAATATTACTAATATAATATTATAATTAAGATAATCATGCTTTATTAAGTAGGTACCAATGCTCTTAAATATATAATAGAATAAGATATTTTTCTTCTTTATTGTAATATTAACATTATAATTATTATTTATTTTATTAATTCATTATTACCTACAAACTAAATATTTTAATTGATACATATACTTCATGCTAATAATAAATATTAATATGACAAATATAAATTTAATATTAAAAACGAAATGATGATATGATAATGAATTTTAAATAATATTATTTATAATTTATTAACAATTGAATATAATATATAAGATTTTTAATATATCATAAATTTCAAAAAAAAAAAAAAAAAAAAAAAAAAAAACTTTTTTCTTGTTACTCTGCAATTATCTTTTTCTTTTTGAATAGGTGTAATATAATATTTATAAAAGGAAAAAAAAATATAAATGATAAAATTATTTAAACTACAAATTTAAAAAGTATACAAAATAAATGGAATAAAGAAAAAAAAGATTTAATCTTTTTGTTAAAGAATATATTTTAAAACATATTTTTTTATAAATGAATCGAAATTAATTTCAAAAAAAAAAAAAAAAAAAAAAAAAAAAAAAAAAAACAGTATTTTTTTTCTACAAAATTGATTTTGGAGATCAATTAATCATTTATAGAAAAGTTTTTTCTTTTTTTTTTTTTTTTTTTTTTTTATAAAAGCACCTTTGAATATATAAAAACATATTAGAACAAACATAGTATTAACATAATTGTAAATGAAAAAATAAATTACTTTATATCCCTTTTTATTTTTTTGTTTTAATAATTAATTATCCATAAAATTGAACATTTAAGGCCTTAGAAGAAAAAAGTAATAATAATATTTTTTTTAAATATATAAGTAAGATATCATATATCATTAAAAAGTAAAATAAAAAATAATTAATTGAAATTTAAAGTATTTTTTTTTTCAGTACTACTCATAAAGTATTTTTAATGTTTTATTAAATACTTTATAAAAATCTTAAAATAATTCAATATCATATATTATAATTATATTAATTAAAGAATAAATGAACTAAAGTATTAGTACAATAATATATATTTTAATTTGGATGAATTCAATAATATTAGTAATAATGATATTTCTAAAATAATAGATAGAAATGATAGAAATAAAAGAAAGATTATAAGTATGTACAGATTAAAACATCAAAATTGAATTAATAGTTTTATAAATATTATTCTAAATAAATGATTAAAATATATAATTAAAGAAAAATGATATATAATTTTTTTTAAAAAAAAAGTGAATAATAATATTTATATTTGATTAAATCAACATCAAAAAATATATATATATATATAGTAAATTCATTTTCTTCATTTTCCTTTCTATCTCCTTTTTATTATTATTATTATTTTTAACAAAAGAAATAATAATTAATAAGTATAAACAAAAAATAATGCTATTGATTTTTATTTTATTTGCAATAATAAAGTGAAGGAGTAAGATAAAAATGAATAATAAAATCAAACAATAAAAATTCAATCATAAAATTTAAAAATTTAAAATAAACAATAAAATTAAAAAAGGGAACCCATTGAGGAAATTTATTACAATAATCTTACAAATATTGATATTGACGAGATAAATCAAATCAAATAAAATTGAAATGAAGACATATTGGTTTTTAAAATATAAAGATTGATAATTATGATTAAATTGTTTGATGAAAGTCTATACAAGCATTTATTAAACAGTAAAATACAAAAGTTTGTTATTTTTTTAAGTAAAAAAAATGAAGATATTAAGATAGAAATTTTAAACAATACTAAAGAAAAAAGGGAAAAAAAAATATCAATTTGGATTGTAATATGTTACATTATTAATTTAGCAAGTAACTCAAAAAAAAAGAAATATAGAATAATATATCTTACTATTATATGAATGTCATTTTTCAGTACCACCAACAAAGACAACCAATTTAATTTTAAAAGGAAGTGATATTGATAATTTATTATTTATTATATAATAAAACTTTTTATAGATATATTTGGAAATTAGCAAGAATAACATAAATTAATTAAATAAATATTTATAATTTTATAATAAATTGGATTAATGATAAAAAAAAAACATTAAATTATAACATTATCAATTCGAAGATATATTCAGTAAATGATTAGTTATTATTTTATTTTTGTTTGAAAGTATATAAATATTCATATGTTCAAAGAAAAATACTAATATACTAATATAACTTTTTTATTATTTAAAATATATACATATATTTTAATTAGTAGACAATATATTTTTGAATCAATATAAAACAGGTACTTAAAATTTAATAATTATTTATCAAAAACATTTCAAAATATTAATCATTTATTAAAAAAAAAAGATATTAATATTAAACAAATTTATATTGAATATTATTAATTAATTAAATAATTTATAAAATTAAAATAATAAAGTCAATATATAGAATGTTTTTATTCAAACAATAAATTCAGAATTTTCATTTACTATATTTTATTTTTTATTCATATTTATTATTTATCAAATTTAAAACTTATCAGATATTAAAATAATAAGATTAAAACTTCTATTAACAACAATAAAAATAAATGTCAAATTAAAAAAAATAATAATAACACTATAGATTTAAATAATTAAACAAAGAAATTTAGTTCATAATTTATTCAATATTTAATATTTATTATTCATTTTAAAGAAAATGTCTTCACCAATAGCAAAATCTCTAAAAGATTCATATAATAAGACTTCACTACCTACACCCTCACCATCCTCACTATCATCAACATCAACATCATCAACCCTATCTTCATCCTCAATCTTATTTTCATCAAAGAAAAATTCATACAAAAGTGTTTTATCCCCTTCATCTCCTGTATCACTATCACCCACATCAACTTCAAGTAAAAATGATTCCAAAAGTGATGATACTACTGATATCATAAGTAAACTTAGCAATAAAGAAAAAATTAATGGTACAAAAATATTAAAACAACCAATATCAAATATCACAAAACTGAGTCAATCTGATTCCAAACAAAAAAACCATAAACCTATAAAGATAAATATAAAAGATATTTTTTCTCATGATGGATCATCCCAAAATAATACTGATGATAGTGATACAACAAAATCACAAGTAAAATCTAAAGTTGTTGCATCCTTAAAAGATAAATATAGTAACACTTATAAGTTAGCTCCTTATATTGTAACTGATGTCGATTTAAATAATATTGATTTTGAGTTAAATATAACTAAAGCAAAAGAAAATGCTAATAATGGTAATTTTTTTATATTAGATTGTTATTATATAATATTATAAAAATAATTTACACAATTCAAAATGTTACAAATTTAACTTAATTTATTTTATTATTGTTATTATTATAATTTTATCAAATTAAATATTTAATATATTTTTAACAATATAAAACATTAAATGTATAATTTTTATTGTTTGAAATAATTCTAATTAAATTAAATTAATTAGATTCATCGAAAAAGAATGTAAGTAATAGTACGGACAAAGATAAATCATCAAAAAGTAGTTCGGATAAAGATAAAAGTTCAAAAAGTAAATCAGATGGTAAAAGTTCATCATCAAATAGTAAATTCAGCAGTTCAAAATCAAGGAGTGATAAAGATAGAGACAGAGAAAGAGATAGAGATAAAGACAAAGATAAAGATAAGGACAAGGACAGAGAAACTTCATCGTCTGATAATCGTAGTAGCAAAAATAGATCACATAGTCATAGTAGGCATAGTCATGATCATAGAAGTAGTCATAGTAGTCATAAGTCAAGTCATTCATCAAGTAATAGAAGTAATAGAAGTGTAAGTCATAGTCGAAGCTCACATAAACATAGAAGTCATAGTAGTCATTACAGTAGGAGTCGAAGAAGTAGTAGAAGTTATAGCCGTAGTCGTTCTAGTAGTCATAGCCATAGTCGCAGTCGTAGCCGTAGTCCAAGTTATAGTAGAAGTCGTAGTCGTAGCCATAGCCATAGTCGTAGTCGTAGTAGAAGTACAAGCCGTAATAGTCATAGCCGTAGTAGAAGTTCAAGTGTTGTTGAAAGACGTAAACGTTCTCATAGTCAAACTAAAGTATCGAATAATTCATCAACTGATCAACATGAAAGTTCCAGCAAACATAGTTCTAGTAATAGTAGCAATAGCCATAAAAGAAAATCAAAAAGTCATAGAAAACATAGTAGAACAAGTAGTCATAATAACACAAATATGAGTGATATTGAAGAAATTGGTAAATATTCTAAGTTATTTATAATAATATATATATATATATATGTTCTTTAAATTTCATTTTAGAAAGTCAGAAGTGAAAACTGATATAAAAAATTTCATATAATTAATTAATACAAACAATTATGTATATAATTATAATTTATTATTATAGATATAAAAAAGGAAAGCAAAAGTTCTTCAAAAGATAGTAAAAGTGATACTAAATCAGATGATTCAAAAAAGCGTGATAATTCAGATAATAAGAGCAAAAATAGTAAAAGTAGTGATAGCAGTAGAAATAAAAGTCATGATAATAAAAATGATGATGAAAGTCGGAAATCATCAAATAAGGATAGAGCTCCAAAGATAAAGATTAAAACTGCAAGTATAGTATCAAAAAAGAGTAGTAGTCACGATTCTAAATCAACAGACAAAGATAAATCAGAAAGAAAATCTGATGATAAAAGAAATAGAGAAAAAGATTCAAAGGATAATAATCGTAAAGAAAGTGCAGTAGAAGAAACCAAAAATAATAAGGATAATAATCATAAAAAATATAAATCCAAGATTAAGGAAGATAAAATGGAAATAATAAAAGAAAAAATAACAAATGAATCAAATAAATCGAATAAGAAAGATGATGTTGATATGGTTGACGCTTCTTTAGATAAAAAAGATAAAATCAGTGAGACTGATGAATCATTAAATAAATCAGTAACAAAAGTAGATAAAAATAATATTAACAAGGAAACAATTATATTGAACGAAATAGATGAAAAATCTAAAAATTCAAAAAAAGATAGTGCAGGAAAAGAAACAAAAATTAAGATTATTATTGCAAATGATAAAGAAGACGAGGATAAAAATTTAAAATTAATAGAGAAAAATAAAAATCAAGATAATGCTATGGAAGTAGAAAAAATTGATATAAAAGAAACCACGGAAAATGAAATAGAAGAAAATCCAAAAGAAATAATTGAACTAGCAAAAGAAGATGAAGGTAAAGAAGAAAGTATAAAAGAAAATAATGATATAAATATAAATATTGAAGATAATAATGATAAAATTATAAATCAAGAAGATATTACAAACACAACTAAATCAGAGGATCAATCAAAACAATCGATATCAGCACCAGTATCAATAACACCATCAAATATTGAAATAACACAAAATCAAGATAGTAATTTAAATACATCAGTAGTATCAACATCAGCAGCGACACCAAGTAAAAGTTCGATAAATAGAAGAGATAAACGTAAAAAGAAGAATATAAATGATTCAGTATTGAAGGCCAATGAAGAACGTAAAAAGAGAATAAAATTAGTAGTAAAAGTTATAGATGAAGTACCTTTAGAAAAGTTTATTGAAACTCTAGGAATAAATCTTGATTTCAACAATACCATCGATAATAATAACTTTTCAATAAAGAATGATGTTAAATCAGTGACAGCTATTCCAGAAAAACAAAAAACTGGTAATGATAAAGAATTTGTATTTGATGTAATGAAATTTGATTCCAATATAATGAAAAAGTTAAACGATTTAGTAAAATAAGAAAAGCAAAAATAATAATTTATTTATAAATACTACAGTGAAAAGTTTAATAAAATTAGTAATAATTATATGATATGGCATTTATTATACTTTACGAACTAAATTCAAACTAATGATAATATAACAATACAATCGTTATATATATAATAAAAATGTATATACCTTTTCATATATTTTGTGAAGTATACATAATAACCACTAATATGATTATCATATTTTATTATTTCATTATTCAAAAATGTATTTTTTTTTTTTTTAAAAAAATTATATAGCCTTTAAATAATAATATATCGTAGTAGTAATTAATTTCTCTCTCTTTTTTTTTTTTTATAGTTTTATTTAAAATAAAAAATTTTAATTATTCAACCTTGATTATATTCTTTTTTTTTTTTTTATAAAAGTATTTTTTTATTTCATTTTTTTTTTTTAAAAAAAAAAAAATTATTTTTAAAGTATAAATTAAATAAAATTAAATTTATCATATAGTATATATATATAAATAAATAAATAAATTGTTTTAATTAGTTCAAGTGTAACAATGGGTAGATTATAAAAAAAAAATGTCAAGTTTAAAAAAAAAAAAGATATAAATTTCAATAGATTTATTAAAAAATAATAATAAAATCATTCATGTGCCATCTAAAATAATTCTTCCATGATGGGTCAAAAAATTTAAAAACTATAATATATATATTTTCAATTAACCTTTTGATTCTTAAAAAATAAAAGGTAAAAACGGGAGGAAAATTTTATAAATAATAATTAAAAGCACAAACGATGAAATATCATAATTAAATATTATTAAAATGGATTAAAAATAAAGTCTATTTTTAATTTTTTTTTTTTTTTATTAGTGGATAATAATAATAATAATAATAATAAAACTGGAATTATTTCATATTTACAAAAAATATATATTTTTTTCTTTTTCTTTTATTATTTTTGTTTTTAATATATGTGTATATATAAATATATAAATGATATAGATGGCTATAAAATTGTATCAAAAAAAAATATTCATTTCAATAGATTTATAAAAAAAAAATATTAAAATAAATGAAATATATAAATTGTTATAATTATTTAAAGTTAAAACAATAAATAATATATAAATAGTAAAAAAAAAAAAAAAAAAAAAAAAATGGTGCCTAAATAGTTATTTAAAATATAAAAGATAAATGAAAATTATTTAAAAATGAGATAAATGAAAATAAAATAACTGAATTTATAAAAATAATATACATATTTTGTGGGTGTATAATGTGTGTAATATATTAAAATTTATTTATTTTGTTTTATTTTTTATTGAATATCTATGAAAAATAAAGCGAATTAATTAATTGATGATGAAGGTGTAGAAATACCTGGGCTTGGTGTAGATATAGTGGTAGAGGAATTATTTTTTAAATTTGTTAAACTAGAAGGAATAGGTAAAACATTGATATTACTATTGGTATGAATTTTCAAATTTGGACTTGAATGTTTACGATTTTTAAATAACAAATTTGATGGAAATAATTGTTGTTGTGATATGGATGATGTATTATTTATGTTTCTTTTTGTCATTAAGGATGGTATTGAAGTAGTTTTTGGTGAATGATAGGATGAATGTGGTGATAATGATAATATTGGTGTACTCTTTGGTGATTTAAGGATTTTCTTAGGAATATAGGAACAATTATTTATATTGGGATTAATATTTTCAATGAGAGGTGATGTACTATTCAATTTTGATGAACTAACTTGTATTATTGGTGAATGTGTTTTCATTATGTTTTCATTTCTATTGAGAAGGTAAGATGATTTTTTGGAAAGCATTAAATTTTGTGTAGGTTGAATAGCTGGACTTAATTTCTTATTATTATAATGAGTGATTGTTGGATTTTTAAGATTAGATGGTGAAATGCTATCATAATAAATGGGAGAATGATTAGAAAGTTTACTTTTTCCAAGATTTGAATAAGATGACCTTTGAGTATTTGTTGTGCTTTGACTAATAAAGTGGTGAGTTGGAGCAGGGGAATTAAATAAATTTTTATTTTGGATATTTAAGGTAGGTGGTGATATAGGTGATTTATTATATGGTGAACTTTTAGATGTTGTTCCATTGACTTGATTATTATTTGGTGAATATGGGGAAGGAGAACCTGTATTACTGAAGAAGCTATCATCACTTAATTTATTGCGTAATGGAGAAACAAGATTTTTTGTTTTTTTATATTGTAAACTACCATTGCTTTTACTTTTTTTCAGATTTTTCAAGGGTGAAGTACTTACTGGCTTTGGTATAGCAGAGTTTGGAGAAGAGGCTGAGCTATTACTTGGATTTTCAATAGTTAAATTATCATTTGAATTTTTATTTTTTGAGGTGAGAGAATGATGACTCATTTTCTTTTTAAGATAAGATTTAATAGAGGACTTTTTCTTATTTGGACTAGTTTTTTGATCTTCTGTTTCTTGAATGTTATTGGTAACAGTATTTAAATGATTAAGTGATTCTATACGACAATTAGTAATAACTAAAGGCTCTTCTTTGTTAATATTAGTAGAGTTATGATTTCTATTTATTACATTATTCAATGGTAATTCATTTTTAATTATGTGATTATTAGGTGTTAATATTTGACTATTTTTCTTTTCATAAAAGTCTTCTATTGAATCCTTTTTAGCTAACATAGTTAAATAGCGTTGATTAGCAAACTGTAAATGTTGATCAGATGGATAAAATATAAGACTGGATTTATTGGAATGATCATTATCATTTAATGATGATTCAATAATTTGATTAATTCTCTTGGATAATATTTCATGTTTTCTACTTTCAAATATTTCATCATCCAAATAAATCCCATCAGTTCCTTGATTATTATCATTACTTTTGGAATTGATACTTAAATCTTCGATTTGATTAGCTACAGTATTGATAAATTTATTTTCATTTTGAGTATTTATTAATTTACTTTGTTGTTGAGGTTTTGTATCGTATTCTTTTATTAAATTATTACTATTATTGATGATATTATCATTACTGCTATTTGCTTCGTCGGATAAAGGTGTTGTATTTAAATGATGATCTTTATTAAGATTGATATAACAGTTATACATTGAATTAAGTTCTTCAGCGCTTTTCTTCGAATGACGTAATACAGAGGCTGTATTTGAAGATGATCTTTCTGGTATAGATGGCTGATCTTCAATTTTTTCATTAAGATTTTTATTATTTTTCTTCGATATGTCTATTTTTTCCATCTTATTAATACTATTTTCTCCCTTTTCCATATTTAAATATTTTTCTATTATATTTATATGATTTTTATCAGAAGAATTAGTTAATTCTAAATTATTAAATGCATCCGTATTTTGCTTAACATTCGTATCTTTACTTTTCTTCTTTCTTAACTCATTGTAACGTATTTTATTATTATTACTAGCAATCTTAAAGATTTCATTTGTATTATCAATATCAGCTTCATCAGCATTTGGAACAGTATTATTGTATTTCCAATTTCCAATATTAGTTTTATCATTTTCAAGGCTAAAATCAGATACCGGTGAATTAAACATTGGTGATAATGAATTACGTTCTCTTCTTTCTTCAATAGCATTCATTTCTCTCTTTTTTCTATCATCCGTATCGTTTACAAGTTTAACTCGTTCATTTTGCCATTTACTATAGTTTCCTAAAAGTCTAATCTTTTTATTATGCAATGCTTCATATAATTTCTTTATAGCTAAAAATATTTTTTCCATACTCATGAAGACATAAATATATTGATCATCTAATTGACTTTGTTGAATTTTACTATTAGTTGGATTAACAGGAACTCCTTTTTCAATTATATTTTTTTGATCTGGATGTATGCTAACATTAATATTGTTTAAACTAATATTCATATTAGTATCATTCTCAATATCACTGTCAATATATTGACCAAGAATAACTTCTGAAAATTTCCTATCTGATAGAATTTTATTTTTATTTATATTCTTTTGGTCCATATTTGAATTTTTATGAATTTGAGAATAATAATTCTTATGATTCTTTCCGTTACTTTTTTCAATCTCCTTTGGTATATTTTTATTATCAATTTTTTTATCTGTAATATTATCATTACCGTTATTATTAATGTTTCGAGTACCCTTAAGAATATCTTCAATAGCAGTACAAGTAATGTGATAGGCAGTCAATTTATTATTAAGTTCTTTTGCAGCAATACGACAAGTCATTGTTTTTTGAATTTGCTTTTGTTTTAATTTCCAAGTTGTCGTAGTAGTAGTTGTGGTTGTAGTGGTTGTAGTGGTTGTAGTAGTTGTAGTAGTAGTAGTTATTATAGATGAAGAATCAAATTCAGAAGAAAATTCAGAAGAATTATCAGAGAGGGATAATGGTTCATCTCTATCGCCACTGATTTCTCTTTCATCGAATTCATATCCATCTTCATCATAATCATCACTACTACTAGTGAAATGAATATCCTTTTCCTCAACTGAATTTAGGATGTTAGTATTATTTAAGTTTTCCATTAATTGTGAATTTTCAATACCAAGATTTGTATAGCTATTCTTTGCATTTAATTTGATATTATGATGACTATACTTTTTAATTAAATCTTTTCTTTTTTCAGTCATTATTTTCATCGATGGCATTTGCATTTCATCTAAACTCTTTTTATTGTTTAAAAAGTTTGAATTAAGTGTATCATTAGTAGTCATTGGATAATAAATATCCTGAGAAGAAAATGATTGATTTAAATCATTCTCCAATAAACTATTTTTACCATTAAGCATTTTACTATTTTCATAATAATTATATTCTTTATTTTCCAATGCTAATTTTCTTTCAGAAATATTTACATTTTTTATATTTTCCAAAACTTTCATTAATTCCCCGTTAAAGAAATCAATATCATTAATAAGTCCTTCGTGAATATATTTTAACATTTCTATATCAAATACATATAATGAATTAAATTGTGGTTCAGGCAAAGAATTTATTAATTGCTTAATCATTTCAAAAACAGGTTTATATATTGAGTATTTATCATCAATATATTCATTTTTATTATTAAGAACTTTTTCAATAAAACTATTAGAATCACTATTGGTAGTGTCAAGATTAGTTACATCCAAAATAAAATTATTATTATTATTATTATTATTATTATTATTATTATTATTTTCGGAATTATTTGTGAATCCATTGTTCAGAATATTATTTTCGTTATTATTATTAAACATATTATTGTCATATGTTGCCTTATCAACGTTGTTATTCATAAATTCGTCATTAACAAAACGTAAGTTTTGATCAAATGAATAGAGAAGTGATTGAATTTGATTTATTAATGTTTTATAATATTTTGTTTTTGGTAATTCTTCATTTTCTATACGGTTGATTTCTGTGTTATTTTTTATATAATTTATTTCATCTAGCTTTTCTGCATTGTTATCTGTAGAATTTGTACTATTTTTTAATTCATGCTTTTCTTCACTTTGAATTTCTATTGTATTTTGTTTATAATCTTTATCTAAATCATGATTGTCCTTATCTTTTTTAAATAATTTAAATATCATGCTTTTCTTTTTTGGAACTACCTTTTTTGTAGAAGAAATAGTATATTCATTTTTATGCCTTTCTTGGCGTTCTTTTTCCTTTTTTTCCTTCTTTTTCTTCTTTTTTTGTTCTTTCTTTAAACTAGCTTCTAATTTTTTTCTTTCTTTTAGTGAATACTCATTATCATGTTCTTTACTTTTTATTCTCTTTTTAGAATCTTTACCTTTTGTATATAGTGAAAATAAATTCAAAAAAGAATTTGATGAAACTTTTGTAATTTCAGAATAGGTATAATCTAAATGCGATGCTTGTTGATTTTCTGATATTTGTGAATCATTATCTTGTGATATCAATTTATTATTGTATTTATTTTCATCTATATTAGTTGCTTCTTCGATCATATTATTTCTTATTTCATGATAACGAAAAGTAAAAAGACTTCTCATTGAAATAAAGGTTTTTTTCATCAATTGAATAATATTATTGCATTCTGTCAAGTATGTATCAACAATTTTAGCTTGTTTTTGATAATTATAACTATATGCTTCACAGAGCCAAATATGATAATTTTCTGGTAGAGGGATAACACCTTCATGAAGAATAAATCGAGTAAAAACATCAAGAACCTTTGATTGATTATTTATTTTAAATTGTTCAAATATTTGACTTGTAGTTATCATTGATTTATAAAAGTTGATATTAAATTGTTGTTCAAAAACTGATTTTACTTTATTTTTTCTTTTTGACTTTAAATTAAAATTACTTTCATCATCATCATCATTTTTATTCTTTTTGCTTTTTTTTTTATTTTCACTCAAATTTAAATTACTTTTACTTTTCTTCTTTTTAGTTTTTGATATCCTGTAATCATTTTCATTTTCTATTTCTAAATATTCATCTTCATCGTCTTTACTATGTAGTGCTTCTATGAAATTTTTAACGCTTTCAGTATTATTGTTAAACAAGGCTTCTTTATCTGCTAATCTTATATTAGTGATATCATTATTTGATACCATAATATCGTTTCTACTAGATATTTTTTTTTCACTATTTTTTTCAGTTTTATTATTATTCAATATATAATTCGATGTGTTAACATTATATTCAAAATCAATATTAAGATCTTTATATATTGCAGAGACTGCATGAATTAGGCGTTCTTTAATATCAGGTGAAAAATTATTTACACTTTGAATAAATATTGATAAAAACATGTTTTTTTCTTTATATATAAATTCAGTTTGCCTTGCGATATTCCTTAATACTTTTTCATCTTCAAAATAATTTCCTAAATAATGAGGTGGTGTTGATGGTGGTGTGGTATATAATGATAAATCTTTCTTCAATGCTAGTATATTTGGTGGAGGAAATGCCGCTGTATTTAATTCATCTTCATTTGTATTCGCAATTAATAAATTTAGTTTTTGATTATTAAAATAAGAATTCAATAAGCTCGAAGATGATGATACTGGTGTTAGCGAAGCAGATGTTTCTTTTGTTATTGGTGATATTAATAATTTTTCTTTATTTATATTGTTAAAATCGTCGAGATTTTGTTTAAAATGCTCGTATGCAATTTTTTTACTTCTTTTTATTGACCTTAAAATAGTCATTAATTGTATATAACAATTTCTACTAATATCATTAATATAATATCTTCCATCAATAAGAACACTAATGATTTTTTTATGAGGTATACTAAATATACAATCTTTAATAATATATGTTCTCCATAAAGAAGGATCAACTTCTGGGTATAATATATGGATTATATCATCACCTAATGTTTGCTTTATTTTCTTTTTCTTTTTTAATTTGAAATTGCATGGGTTTGGTTTAAATGGAATTACTTCATATCTAATTTCAAAATTTAGATCATTATCAATATTGATGTTATTTAGATTTGAAAATAGCTCATTGATATTAAAAATAATATCATTTAAATTTTCAGTATTATTTGGTTCTAATCTTTGTATTATTCTAATTCTCATTTTTTTATTATTATTACAATTTGTTTATATTTAAATGGAAAATTAATTTGTATATATTTGGATAATGTATAATATATATACTATCGAAAAAAAGGTATATTTTGATAAACAACGTTTTTTTTAATATATTTGACTTTATGATATATTAATTTTAGCTTTATTCTTTAATCATAAAAAAAAAAATAGATTTTATTATCTTTCTTTGTATTATTATTAATGGTAATAAAAGAAAGACATAAAATAAAATTGGATAATAAACTTTTCTTTTTTAAATATTAGTTCATTTCTATTATTTTATATATTGTAAATATTTATATAAATATTAATTAGTAAATAAAAACTCATTTTAATTACAATAACATTAATTTTTTTTTTTTTAAAAAAAAGAAAAGAAAAGAAAAAATAAACAATAAATTTTTATTTCTTCCTTTTTTTTCTTCCCTTTTCTTCTCTTCTCTTTTTTTTTTTTTTTATTGGAATTAAAAGAAACTAGATAATTGAATTTAAAAAGGAAGAAATATTAAACATTTAATATAATTAATTAAATCCTATTATAATAATTTATTGAATAAATTATTGAAACAAATTTCTATTTTTAAAAACGTTAAAAAAAAATAATATTAAGTGATTAGAATGAATATATATACTTAAAACATATTTGTTTGTATTTTAAAAATTCTTTTGCAATTTTGGATAGAGTATATTGTTTAAAGGTTGGGAAAATGAGTATTGTGATTTTAATTGAAAAATTAATAATATTTAAATCTTTATTTTTTTAAATTTTTGATTTATTTATGTTTATTTTATTGGAGTAATACTGAATATATGATTTATATTGTATAATTTTTAATAAATTTCTATAAAATAATATTAATTATTTAAATTTAAATCTATTTACAAAAATTCAATTAATATTAAAAGTAAAAAAAAGTTAGTATATTTCTCAATTTTTGCATTATTTTTAATTTTTAATAATTAATTATTATTATTATTTAAATTATAATTATTAAATAAAAAAAAAAAACTAACATATTACCATTATTTATTAAAATATAATGTAATATATAAAATTTATTATTATATAAAAAACTACTTTTAATATAATAAATGAAAATTGAATATATAATATTAGAATATATGGTAATAAATTATAATATATAATATTTATATTAAAATATATTGTGTAATATATTGTCTATATAATAACTTTTACCATTACCATATTAATATAAACGATTTGTCTAATATCAATATGTTTCAACTACATAAATCTAATCTAATTATATATTATAAAATATAAGAATTAATTTATATTCTATATTATAAATATTATGAATGAAGAAATTTGATAAATTAAGTTTTTGAGAATTGAATTTTAATATATAAAATATATATATATAGTTAAATTAAATTTAATAATAGTAAAATTTAAATTTAAAAAAAAAAAAAAAAAACCTGAGGAAGAAAAAAAAGAAGAGTCATAATAAGATATACATAGCATGATAGAAAGTAAATAAACTGCAATAAAATAATAAAATATTATCAATAAAAGAAAAAAATATAAAATGAATCTTCATTATATAAGCATCAAAATAATCTTTAAATTCATAATAATACGACTTTTATAATCTAACATTTTTAATTAATAATTATTATTGTAATATTCAATTATTCCATTTAATTAATTTTTTTAATTAATGATTATCATTATTATTTATCATAATGTTATCTGTGTTATTTTCTGTAAATGTTAATATAAAAATAATTATTATTTTTATTGTGGGATTAAAATTAATAGTATAAATATGTAATTTTATGTTTTTTTTGTTTGTTTTTTATTAAATATATTTTCATTTATTTTTTTGTTTTATTCATTACTAGCATTATATTTTCTTAAAAACTATAATTCCTGAATTATATAAAAGAAATAAATATTATTATTTTTAATGAATTTATATTTATCACATAAAGAAAATTGTGGTATTTTCCTCCATTTTTTTTTTTTTTTGAAATAAGTAATAATTTGCTATTTAGTAAAACTAGATGTATTTATTTTAAAAAAAATACATTCTATTTATTTGAACAAACTTTTATTATTGGCTAGAAAATAGATGAGTTTTAATATTACAACATTACACAAAAATAAAAAAAATTATTAAAAATTTTATTTATACTTTAATTATTGAAACATTAAATAAAAAATGGAAATAACATATACTAATACTAATATAATAATAATAATAATAATAATAATAATAATAATAATAATAATAATAATAATAATAATAATAATAATAATAATAATAATAATAATAATAATAATAATAATAATAATAATAATAATAATAATAATAATAATAATAATAATAATAATAATAATAATAATAATAATAATAATAATAATAATAATAATAGTAAAAATAGTAAAAATAGTAAAAAACATTGAATGTATTAAAAATAATAATATATGAGATTTAAAAATATTTATTATTATCATTATTTTAAATTAACTACATATTTAATACAATTTAAACGATATTATTGACTACTCTTTAATATAACATAATACTATTATTAATGATAATATTATTCCTGAGATTGTTGCTCTTGTTTCTTTCTTTCTTCTTCTTTTCTTTTTTTGTAATGTTCTTCACATACATAATCATTATTATACATATAAGCTTTCATATCATCAAATGGCTTTTGACAGTCCTAAAATGTGTTAAAAAATTTAATTAGAAAAGTTTAAATCGTAATATTAATATATATTAAATAATTATAAGCTTACATAGCCTAAAGATATTATTGTTTTGGTAAAAAAATACAAATATTAAATATATATATAATAATATATAAATAAAATATTATATTGTAATTAAAATAGTATTTAATTATATAAATTATAATATTTACAGCAGAAACATTTAACATGATATTTTTTATCACCAACACATATTGCTTCTTTTACATCTCCAGTTGGCCTAATTTTATCATGACATCTATTACATACTGGTAAATACTTATTTTCATAATCTTCTTGGCATAAGAATAAACCATCTTTATTATAATATCTTCCATTTAAGACCTTTCCACATACAGACTATTTTAATTTAAAATTACATATTTTTTCAATAAAAATTAATTTAATAGAATTAATTATTTATAATAGATTATATTCAAATCATGTATTCTATAATCTAATACAATTTAAGTTTTTTTTTTTTTTTTGAATATTTACACATTTGAAACAATCCAGGTGGTATTTTTTATTTCCTACAACGGCAAGTTCGTTAAGAAGTGGTTTTCCGCAAATTTCACAAATACCAATAACTTCATTTTCATAATCTTTTTGACAGTATGGTTTACCATCTTTAACATAATATGGATTAGTCCCGAATTTTTCTTTACATATAAAACATACAAAGTGATCTTGATGGAATGTTTTATCCATAGCATAAATACCATCTCCTATTACTGGTTCTATTATGATATTATATATGTATAATACATACATAAATAATTAATTTATTGTTCTTAGTTTTATTATATAATAGTTTATATTTCAAATAAGATGAACAAAAAACTTTTACCTCCACATGTTGCACAAAGACCTTTATATATATATATGTTTTTTTTTTTTTCAAATGAAAATATAAATTGAAAATTATAATTAACATTTTTTAAAATATAATATTTAAATATGTGGTATATGATATAATCTTGTTTTATGATGCTGAATTAAGTTTACCTTTAAAGTTTGGAATATTAACATATTGAAGATCTATTATTGTATATAAAAAACATAAATATTACAAAGTATGAAAATACTTTTATATTAATAACTAAATAGATAAACTTGATATACTAAATAATAAATTACCTTTGGTTAAAGTAGCTTCAAGTTCATCAAGCTCGTCTAATTGATCCATTTTTTATTAATTTCGTTTTATATATTTTGTAATTTATGATTAAAAAAATATAAAGGAAATTTATTAAAATTAATGGTATATATGCTATTTGGTGAAATCTATATGTAATTTAATTAAACTTTATATTCTTATTTGTTAAACTTTTTTCATATAAATTGTAAATTTTAAAAATAAAAAGTGAAGTTATAATAAATATTTTTAATCTATAACTAGAAATTTATCAAATATAAGGAAATTTATTTGCTGGCATGTTATATTTAATTAAGTTTTTGAAAAAATATAATAATAATAATAATAATATTATTATAGAATCAGAAAACTGTAAAAATTATATTTAATTTTAATAATGAATTAAACTTTTTTTTTAAATAAAAATAGTATCTTTTTATATTTAATATTTATATATAATAAAATTACTTATTATTTTCGCTCTTATAAAATTAAATATATAAAATCCTGGATGTATTAATTAATATTGCACATTACATTTTATTATTGTAATTTGTGTTAATTTCCTATATCTTGTCTTTTTTGAAACTAAAATAATTTTATTATTGGTAATGATAGTATTATTATAGTCATTATTTAATAAAATCTTTTATGATAAACCAATTTATATATAAATATATATGATTCAATCATGTCTAATTTTAATTTAAAGTGTTAAAGTAATATAAAATTTCGAAAATCAGTATCATTTAATTTAAATTTTGTAATTATTATTATTGCTTTTATTATTGGTTTATATATAATCATCCTTATTATTTTTTTTTTTTTTTTTTTTTTTATTTTATGAAAATGAGTAAAATGATTTTACCCATCGAAATAATCAATAAAATTTTGCAATATTCAGATAATATATATGCATATTTTGCTTTTGGTTTAAATGATACAAAAATACTGAATCATATTATTGTTCAGAGTAATGGAACTATTTCCATGCTTAAAAAAGCAATAGAAGGTTCTCATACAAAAATTTTAGATTGGATTTTAAATAACAAGGAGCATATATCGTCAAAAATAATATTATCACATACTATATATGCAAAAACTGCTACTATTGTTGATTATATTTTGAAAAGAATATCATGTACCTCATATGATATATGCTACATGCAAATTCTATATTTAAAACATAATCGATTTGACCTTTTTAAGCATTTAAATTCGATATATCCAATACCTTATTTTTATTTGATAACCATTCAACCATTTTCATTTCTTGACAAAAAAATGTCAGCTTTAAATTTTTTAGAAGACAAACCAAATGCAGTAATTTTTCCATCAATAGAAGAAACTCGTAATGCTATTTCTCAACCCGAATTATCTGTAAATTCAAATGATATTAATCAATTAATGGTTTATAAAAAAAAGAATAAACTTTATATTTCTCAATTAGCTCAAGATTTAATTGAAGCACTCTATCTTTTAATTATTCAAAATAAACATTATAATGAATTGAAGGAAAATGAAAAATGGATAGTAAATGATTATTTAAAAATTATTGCAAGTTTTTATTCTTATGATCCATGGAATTATAGACCATGGAAAAGAGATGATAATGGATGGTATATAATGTTTAATTCTTTGATAGTATTTTTCATTAAAAATAAAATGTATGATATTCTTAATAAAATTGATAACCTACGACAATGTTTAGATAGTGATATTAACAGATCGTTATTTTTATGCAAGGGAATAAAACTAACTGTAAAAGATATTGAATCATTAAATGAGGAATATCAAACTATTTTAGAAAAAGAATATTGTATTTTAAATGGGAAAACATATAATCCCAACAATAATAATACTATTTGCCAACAAAAGCATAATTATCTGAAAGCAAATCAAGAAATGGATATTGATATTTTTTTCGGATCTATCATTAATCAACAATTACCTGTTTTAAAAAAATATTTCAATTCGGATATTTACAATTTTGAAACTTTTCTTTATTATTATTTAGACCGAGTCACCGATATTAATATTATGATTGATCATACTATATCTACAAATTTTAAGGAATTTTTTTTAGCAATATGCCAATTTCCAATTTCTTCAATATTTCATTATTCTCAGGATAGTAAGTTATACATATATGAATTAATTCAGAATATGATTACAAATTGTTTGAAATGCTGTAACTACGATGCTCTTAATAGTATAATCGATAATATTTTATATAAATATAATATTAGTAGATACAATTTTGAATGTTGCATAAACGATGCTTTTTATTCAAATTGTTCTTACGAAGTTATTAAAATAATAAAACATTTCATTTCAAAACTATATAATAATCAAGTTATAAAACAAAATGGGAAAAATATCCAAAATCAAGATGATGATATAAACTATGACGATTTCGAATCTTTTGAAAATGATGGTAAAAATAGTAATTATATAATATTAATATTATATTATTTTATATTTATATTAATACCATTATATTACATATATATTATTTCCCTATTTATTATTATCAGATGACGAAGATGAATTATTTGGAGATGCTCCATATAATCTAAAATTAACTCTAGGTTGTGTTAATGAAACAATCATGGTTCATAATTATCATCTCAGTCAACTGAATATTTTTAAAAAATATGAAGATATTATTTGGCCATTAATCATTGGACAACATCATTGGTTGAATGATTCTGCTGATTTAATGTCAATTATATCTCATCTTTTATTAAAAGTAAGCATTGAAAATGATTTATATGATCAATATTTATCTTTCATTTTGGATATCTATAAGGAAAATCCTAATGATACTTTAACAAAAAGTGGCAGAACAGAACTTCTTCAAAAAATTATTACATGCTCAGAAAAGAAATCGTTTTTGTATTTATCTGATATCAATCCAAACAATATTGTATATCTTGCCGACAAACTAGATGTAAATAAATATAAATTTTATTCATTCCTTTACATTCGTTTCCACAATAGCAATCCATTCTTAACTTTTAAAAAAATGTTTCAATCAAATTCTAGTAAAAATACAAATATTAATGAGACATCTTTGTTCAATAAACATAATTATCCATTATCATCAATTGAATGCCAACAATTCATTGAAAAAAACAAAGGAAACAATTCTTCAGTAGATAGAGAAATTGACTCCATTAATATTCATAATCGTGGTCAATTAGAATCAAATAAACGACAAGCTCAACCATATAATACTAAACTTATTAAAAGTGATAATTCTATTGATTTTATTGAATCTAATAATATTTCAAAAAATTTATATGCGTCAACAAGTAAATTATCTGAACAACATGGAATTCCATCCAAATCTATTAATTATAATAAGACTATTAAAACATATCTAAATAATAAAAAATATCGCAATATTAATACATATGAATTTAAAGAAATATTTAAAGAGTCGTCTGAATGGAAAGAATTATTAATGCCAATAAATTATTCTTATTCATCTATTAACGATAGCAATATAAAAAATAGCAATAATTATTCATATAATAATAGCAGTAAAGAATGTAATAAGAATTATTCTATGCTTGACTTATTTTCATTAATTTATGATATTTAAATGCTTTATTATGATGATATTATTATAATTTTTTTTTTCTATATTAATGAAATATATTTCAAATTATAATTTAATAAATTTTTTAACTATAACAATTATTTCAATCATTTTTTCAATTATAAATACAATTTTCAGTTTTTTATTCAAAATAAGCAAAATAAGATATTTACATTATATAAAAATTAAGATAGTAAATCATCTAACCAATCTTGAAGATTATCCATGTTTTGATTGTTATTGGAATTGTCAATTTTACTATTGGTAGTTGATGGAGTGTTGATTAAATCATTGAAATTATTATTTGAAAAGTTTATATTATCATTGTTGATTTTTGTATTGTTTTTGGATTTATCAGATTCTAATGATAATAGCATATTTAATTCATCTATTATAATTTTTCAATGTAAATATATATATTAAAATTATATATTATATTCATTTACATTTTTGAAAATTCAAACAATATATATATATTTAAAGGTCTGTAATACATACCTTCTAATTCATTTTCTTTTGTAGCTCTAACTGGTCTCGATATATCCAAAAGTTCATCTATATCAAAATCAATATTATTTTTATTTTTATTTTTATCTTCATCTTTATTACTTTGATTTTGTGTAATTTCAATAGTTGATTTATTGTAATCCTTATTATCAATATTGTTATTTGCTTTAATTTCATGAGTATCAATTTCATTTGTCTTCTTTTTGTTATCACTCACAGATTCCGTTGAAATGTCAAAATTGAAATTATTGTTTAAACTTATTGAATCATTATGAATATAATTATATGTTGGTAATATTTTATTAACTTTTTTTGATTCATTTATAAAACCGACGTCAATATTCTTTAAAAATTGTAGTATTAGAATTGTTAATAATTATATCCATTAAACAACACTTTTTTTTTTTAAAGAAAAAAATAAACTTACTTCGTCTATTATGAATTCCTTGTTAGTTTTTATTTTGTCCCATATAGATATTTTATTTAAGGAATCGTTTAATTTATTGAAATCCAGTTTAAAAATTTCTTGTATTTTCTTATTTTTTTTTTTTAAATGTGAGGAAAAAACATAATAGTAATAATAATAATAATAACAATAGCATATATATATAATAAAAATAAAGAGAAATACATTAATAGACTTATATATTATATTATGGATGGCTTTTTTATTACTATCAAAATATATTACATACTTCTTCATTAGTGAATTTTTCATCTTTTAACCAATTTTCTTTCTTAAAATGAAAATATGAAGAAGGATCATAATTGACATTATTATCTATAAATGGTATTCATATTAATAAAACAATTAATTTATCAATATTTATTATTGAAATTAAAAAAAAAAAAATATTAAATATTATTGGAAATTAACCTTGTGCATTAATTAATGAAAGTGCATCCTCAACAGCAACATCAATATCAGCTTCAGCTTCCAATTGTTCTATATTAAATATAATAACAATAATGATAATGTAATAATAAATATAATTAATGAATATATTAATATATTATAAATTGGCTGACTACATTTTTATTATTATGGTTATTACCTTCATAAGTTGGTTCATTGTATCTATATGAATTATCAACAATTTTTCTTCTACCATATGATTTGCCCGTTTCTTAAATTATTATTTTTAAGAAAAAAAAAAGGAATTTTAATATTTTAATATAGATTAGGTATTTAGATTTGAAATTTCTATATACCTTCATCAATAAAAGATTTATTTGCTTTTTTATTAAAACGTGGTTTTGGTTTTTCAATTTTGTTTGAATTATTATCAGTATCGTTATTATTAATTGCTTTTTCTTTTACATTTTGCTTATCTTTATTTTCTAATTTATTTTTATGTGTAAGTTGATATCTTCTGCTTTTTTTTTGTTTATAAGGATCTGGTCTCATTAGATATAAATTTATACTTAAAGTAAATACAACCTTTTTTTTTATAATTTTTAATAATAATAATAATAATAATAATAATAAATAATAAATAAACAAAATAAATAAAAATAAAACAGATAAATAAATAAATAAATAAATAAATAAATAAATAAATAAATAAATAAATAAATAAATAAATAAATAAATAAATAAATAAATAAATAAATAAATAAATAAATAAATAAATAAATAAATAAATAAATAAATAAATAAATAAATAAATAAATAAATAAATAAATAAATAAATAAATAAATAAATAAATAAATAAATAAATAATTTTTAATATATATTTAATCTTTATTTTATATTATATAAATTGCTTATATTTTATTTATATTTTATTATTTTAAATATATATTTAATATATTTTAAAAATTCGCTATATATATCAAGATTTCTATTTAAAATTTAAAAAATTCTATTTTTTTATTATTACTTATAACAATTATAAATCAAATAATATTTTATTCTTAATCAGATTTAACAGCATCTTTTTTAAGCTTCATGATTTTTTCAATTTCTTCTTTTGTAAGTTCTCCACTTTCAATTTTTTGCTTAATATCAATAGCTTTGAAACGTTTGTTTAAACCATCATTACTGAAGTATTGATGGTAAGTAAAACCTTCCATATAATGTTTATCTTTTGGTTGACAATTAGCATTGCAAGTATATACAGCAACTGTTCCCCAATCTAATGAGTCTACATTTTTATCATCAATGTTTAAGTAATTTAATAATTGTGGCATAATTTGAAATTCAAATGTACATTTTGAACCACAATATGGACAATTTTTAATTTCAGTTGGTTTATTATCTTGGCAAACCCATAATGGTTCAGAATCTTCTTGGTTGTAATGTAAACGGGCATATCTTTTATTTATTTTTTATTATTTATATTTATTTATTATTATGAATATTATTTATAAAGTTGAATCACTGAAAAGTTATATAATAATTAAAAATCAACTATACCTTAAAATTTGAGAAGGTTCTCTTGCAATTCTTTTTTCAAATTTTAAAAATGCTTTATCAACATCAACTTCGGTATCTTCACAGTCTTCTTCATTTACATTAAAATCTTTAAGAACACTTGGGTCGATTGTTGCTATAATATTTATAATATTTATAATATTTATTAATTCATTAAAATATAACTTTGTTATATATTTATAAATATAAAAACAGCATTATATAATAAATACATATAGTTGTAAAATGAAAGTTATGTATTATTATTATTATATACCATTAGTAAATTTAGAAATATCAAATTTTTCATTTTCTTTAAGAACGTTTGATGGTGGTTCTTCTTCAGATACCAATTCATATTCCGGGAATAAATAATCTTCCAAGGTCTTAATTTCTAATTGCTTAAGAATTAAAGTTTCTTTTTCATTGTCATTACAACAAATTCTTTTGTGGTAAGCATTATTCCAGTGATATATTTGACAATCTTTACAACTGTAATTTTCAGATTTACATTTTGAACATTGCTTTGAACCTAAATATCCACTAACTTTACATAATGGAGCAACTTTCACATCTTTTTTTTTTTTTTTTTTGATAAATTATTTAATTTACATATTATATATTTATATAATTTATAAAAATAATTTAATTTATTTAAATGATTATTAAATATTTTTCTATATAAATTTTAAAATATAATATTTTTTTATTAAAAATAAAACTATAATAAATCTTTATAAACCTTTTGGATATTGTCCAGCTGGTAATGGTAATTGTTCTGGATAATATTTATTAACTTTTGGTAATTGACTTCTGTAAACCTTGAAACTATATACAATTAAACAAAATATTAATTATATTCTATTTTTTGTATTTTATCGAGTTTTATTACTAATATTGCTTACCTTTTTTCTTGTGATTCTTTATGACATTTTCCATTTTTACAACAAAATAAATATACACAACGATGATAAGCTTCAGCTGGAACATCTTCTGGTGCATATATCTTTTTTTTAACAATATTTTATAAATGGTGAAAAAGTTATAAAAATTAAGAATGACTTTATATAATTTCTAATAATAATTTAATATATTAATAAATAATTACTTGAAGTAAAAGAACCATTGGCTTATTGCAAATACCACATCTTACTGATTCAACATCAAGTGGAAATTCTGGATTTAACCAAACCTATAAATTTTATTGGTATAGTTATTATATTAATTACTTAATTTTAAACAATTTCTTTATATTTAATATATAGATAATTACTGGCTTTCCACCGATTTTTGAAGGAAAATCATCTATATCAGGTAAAAATGGTCTTTCTGGTTTTGAAACGAAACCCAATTGAATTCCTGTAGCCATATTTCTATATTTTTTAATATTTTTTGATAGTGTAGAACACTTATAATTTTATAATTTTATTATTTTTTAAAAATATAAATTAAAGATTTTTTTTATTTTGAATTATTATCCAATCATTTTATTGATTTAATATATATTCAAAATTTTAAATTTTTATTAAAATTAAAAGCTAACAAAAACTCTCTATTTATCTAAATAAATAAATAAATAAATAAATAATATGATTATTATATTATTTGTGATTATCAATAAAAAGTATTTTTTATATATTTTATATTTTTTAGTTTATTTTAATTTTTAATTTTTAATTTTTTGTTATATTCAAAAAATTTAAAAACATTTATATTTATAATAAATAAATAAATAAATAAATAAATAAATAAATAAATAAATAAAATAAATAAATAAATAAATAAATAAATAAATAAATAAATAAATAAATAAATAAATAAATAAATAAATAAATAAATAAATAAATAAATAAATAAATAAATAAATAAAAAAATAAATAAATAAATAAATAAATAAATAATTATATATAAATAAATATTTAAATAAAATATCTAGTTCTATTATAATAGTATATTTAAAATTATTTATAAATTATGAGAATCAAAATTAATTATATTTTCTTTTTTTATTATCTATAGAAATAGCTATATTATCCTCAACAATTAATTTTCTTTTATTATTATTACTTAAGGATATAATGGATGATACTGGTGATGGCAAGATATTATTGCTGGATTTTACTGGTGAATTATTAGTATATTTAGTTGATGATATTTTTGAAGTAGAATCCTCGCTTTTAATATTGTCAATATTTATTTTTGGTCTTACGTATTGATGACATTTATGAGCATGTCTATACCATAAAATAGTCATTCCTTTGCTGTTTACAATATCATTAATTTCTTTTTTATTTTGTTTTATTTGTTGAAGATATGATAGAATAGTGTCAGCAATATTTTTCTTATCATTGTACATATTATATTTTTTCTTTAAGTAGTACTTGTTAAGGGGTTTTCCATTTTTATTATTATCTTCTATCTTATTATTATTATTATTTTGTTTATATTTCAAAATATTAGTGAAAAACTGATAACACCTTTTTTTAGTGACCATTATAGGAATCCATTCATTACAATGATGGCATTGGCCAACAACAAATTTCAAGATACAATCATTTAAATTAAAATCTTCTGGAAGAGTAATAGATGACTCAATAATTAAATTTTTGAGGGTTAAAAGAAATTCTTCATTATTAACAATGATTGATAAATCATTATTACAGTTATTAGATGAGTTTGAGGAATTATCCTTTTTGGAATTTTTATTGCCAATCAGATTATCAATAATATTTTTTCTTTCCGTTTCATTAACAAGTTTTAACATCTCTTTGTAATCTACCACTTTTGTGGTTAATGGAGCTTGAAATGGTTTACCTGAAACAGAGGAAATACCGTGGAAAAATTGTTTGTGATACCAATAAGCGCTATTTTTTAACTGTAACCAACGACCTGGATTACATTGATCACATAAACCTTCTTTTGCATTACCTGAAAATCTTACTAATTTTGGAGTATATATATCACCTTCAAATCTAACTTTTTGGTTTCTAACTTCATCTTTATTATCACAAGAAATATTATATAAATTGTAATCTAACTTTTTATTTTCATTTTTAACATTGTTTTGTGGTAAGCCATTATTAGTATTAATATAATAATTGTTAACATTTCTTTCAGTAGTTGTACTGTAAACTTGAATAGGTTGTGCAATTGGGGCAACTGGAATATTAATGTTATTTATTGGTGATGAGATATTTGAATTTATTGCACAATTATTTGCATTATAAATAATATTATTATTTTCATTAATTAAATTATTATTATATGGAATGTTATTAACAATTGCAGGTTGTTGAGAGGGGTAAGTCATTTGAACCTGTGTTAATTCCGATGGGAAAGATTGTATATTTTGTGCATTAATTGAAATTGATGGTTGATTTTGAACTGGTGAAATTTGAAAAGTTTTTCCATTAAGAATGGTTTGAGAAGGAATTTGTTGAATGAAATTTTTATTTTCAATATATGAATTATTAATCATTATTGGTTGGGAAATATGAGTTAATGAAGATTGTGATTGAGCTAAGGTTGGAGCATTAATAATATATGAAGGATACGATGTGGTAGCAAATAATATGCTAGAAGAGTCAGTTATTATTTTGTTAGAAAGAGAGGATTGACTACTTGTTGGTGATAATAAGCCATTATTATTTTGAATGCAAGAAAATTGTGATTGCATATTTATAGTATTAGTATTTATGTTATCTATATATGAGTTTTGCTCCATGATAGGAGAACTACTATTATCTAATTTTGTTTTATAATTTTGTTCAAAATTATTCATAAGAGCTGAATTAATAGAAGCGGTAGCTGCTGTTGTTAAAGTTAAACTTGGTGTAGATGGCGTAACAATATAACAAAAGTTATTATTTTTAGAATCGTATGTGTCTATAGTATTTTTATATTGATAGACTGGAGATGGAATCATATTTTCCATTTTAGATAATTTAAATTGTACTCTTTATATTAATTATTAAATATTATTGTTATTAATATTTTTTTGTATTATTATGTATTAGTTCATTTAATAAAATAGTCATAAAAATTTTTTTTATTATTTAATAATCAAAACTTTAAATCACTTTTTTAATTATGTATAATGTATAAAAAATAAAATTATATTTTATATTATTTTCTAAAGTTTTAATATATCAATAAAATATTTTTTATTCATTTAATATTCATAGTATATTACTTTTATAATAATATACTATGATTTATATTATTCAATATAATGTTAAAAATTATATTTTTAAATAATGAAGATAAAAAAAAAAAAAGAAAAAATAGGAGAAAATAATCCTATATATATGAAAAATATATATATATATAAAATATATAAAAAATATTAAATATTAAATTATTAATAAAATAAATATTAATATAAAATGGAAAATTTAACCAATTTCAAAACAATGGGTTTTAATATAAAAGTCTATTAAAAAATATAAAACACAATGAATAAATTTATTATTTATAGATTTGCATTGTTAATAAATGAAATTTATCTTGCTTTAATATAAAAATTTTAATAATCATGGTTATTTATAAAAAAAAAAAACAATGTAAAATTTTCATGTATAAGAAAGTATAATTATTATTTTTTAATTTATAAAAGCAAAAATATTATTTAAATAAGTTTGTGATTATAAAGTTTGGTAAATCTATAGAAAAGTAATATAACATATATTATATTATATGAGTAATATATGTGAAAATAAAACTTTTAATTTAAATATTGAACTATAATATTTATTATAACGGAAAATTTTCGTTTAATATATAAACTTAATTCAATAATATAATTTTTTTGGGAAAATTTACATATCTAACATACTTTTAAAGAAAAATTATAATTAAAAATAAAAATATTATAAAGTTTAATTATTAATTATAATAATTAACTGGAATTAGAATAAATGATATATTTTCATTCTTTGATATCTACACAGAAAAAAATTGGTATTAAAAAAATAAAGTATTTTTTTAATTAATAAAAATTACTATTTAATTTTTTTATCATAACAATGGAAATTGTATAAATATCTATTAACATGTTTATTTTTAAGTGTACACAATTGCAATCTATATTTATTAATAAATATTTAAATAATATATATAAGAATTTAAAAAAATAATAATACTATAATATATGAAAATACAAATTAGTATATATTTTAAAAATTATAAATAGAAATTTACCTTGAATAAAATAATATAAATGATAGTGGTAGATTATATGTTACTAAAAAAAGCTTCCTGTTACACATAAAAAAAAGATATGATAAATGTAAAAAAAAACTTTTTTATATAATTTCATTTTAAGGAAAATACAAAATAATATTAATCTTATAGTAACATATTCTTAAAGAAATAAATTTTAAAAAATATAATATTTTAGTATTTTGTATAATAAACATATTTTCATTTGATTTTTTTTTTTTTTTTTTTTTTCAATTTTATCATTTACTTTCTCTTTATTATAATCAATTTATGTTTTCTATATTATTTATTAAGAATTTAATTTAAATTTACATATTATCATTCATATAGTAAATTTTCCCGTATTGAATTGGAGAAAAATAACCAATAATTTAGGTTACCAAAAAAAATAAATTTTATTATTATATCTATTTTAATCT
The DNA here is from genome assembly GCA_002104945.1 of Piromyces finnis. Lineage (NCBI taxonomy): Eukaryota > Fungi > Neocallimastigomycota > Neocallimastigomycetes > Neocallimastigales > Neocallimastigaceae > Piromyces > Piromyces finnis. Next base: position 934,847 of record MCFH01000010.1, read on the forward strand.
TTTAATAATTGGATGTTGTACAAAACTCTTTTTTTTTTAAGTCTATATGTTTATTAATAGTCTTCAATTATATTACTTCAAAAGGTTACATTTCTACTTTTAGCTTTTTTATTTTTGTGTTAACATTGTTTTGAATAACAATATGAATTAAACGAAACAATACGTTTAATATAAAGACATTATTCTTTATTACAATGGATTTAATATTGCTATTATGTTAATAACAATGGTTAAATTATGTTTAAATTAAATAATGATATATGAAATTACCTTTTTTTTTTTTTTTTTGAAAAAGAAAAGTTACATTAAGTATTAAATAACAGATAACAGTAATACTATATAAGTATTTATAAATTTATAAATATTTATATATGTTCTATGTTCTATACATTATTAATGTTTATTATATTATTAATACTATAATAGTAATAATAATTTTTATATATAATTAATTTCGTTTTATTCTCAATAAATGAAATAGCGCATAAATATTTATTGGATGATTTTTAATATAATATATGATATAAAACAAAAAATTTTTTTAATTGATTTAATTATTTTAGAAATAAAGTCTAACCAATAACAACAATTTTTATTTTTATTACTGAAATTATTAAAAACAAAACGAAGAAATATAATAAAATAAAGAAATAATAAAAAATATTAGAATTATGAATTATATAATAATTGTATTTACAAAAAAAACACTTTTAACAAAGGCAATTGTTTTAATATTTACATCTTTTCTTTAATAATAATGTTTTGTTACAAATAAAACTTTAAAAAACACTTTTTGTGCTTCATAAATAATTTAATTTTATACTAATAAATTATATTTTATTTTTTAGTATCTACAATTTTTGTTTTTATAACTAATAAAGTTTCTGTAGTAAATAATTTAATTTTTTTTCCAATGAATATAAATAATATAAATATTCATTTTATATATTAATAAATGCGTTTTTTTTTGTATGAAATTGATTAATAAATTGGATAAAAAATTTTTTGGTACATTTATCTTTTTTTTTTAATATAATATCAAGCCGGAAAAAGATAATAGATATCATTTTATTTCAATAATAATAATTACATAGCAATATAATTTCAATTTCATAATAATATATTGTAATTTTTATGGAAATATTATAATTAAAAATTATATCATATTATTATGTAATTGTTATTATTGAAATAGAATGAATAGTAAATAGGAAAAAGTATAACAAAAAAACTTCATGTAGATATTAAAATAAAACTAATGCTTTTGCATATTGCATACTCTTTCTATATTACTCTATTGTTTAAATTACAATAGAAATATTAACTATATTGTTTTAAAAATTAAATTCATTGTTTTAATGTATTAATATTTTAACTAGTTATTTTATTTTAATATTTAAAATAAAAGTATTCATTAAGGAAAGACATTATATTTAAAAATTTTAAATATTTTTAGTAAATTTTCAGTTTTGGGAAATTAAAATTTTAAATTAAATTTCTATTTTTGAAAAAATCTTAATAATATTTTTCTAATATTGGGAAATTTAATATTTTCTTTATTAAATATTTATTACTAATAATACATTTCATTAATTTTTTATTTTTATAATTCAAGAAAAGTGGAAAAAAATATAATGAATTTTTTTTTTTTACATTATGGGAAAAAATGAAAATGTAATTTGAAACTAACATTTATTTGTACCAGATAAAAGTCAATTAAAATCTTTAATTATTTTTATATTGATATAATTATTATGTTATATGATAAATATATGTTAATATTCATTATGTAATTTTATTAGTATACTAAGTTTAATATACAAATTTTCCATATTTTAGATGGATTCATAAAAAAAAAACATATGCCAAAAATAAATAAAAAAAATATTATTGATTATTCATTTTTCCTATTTTCATTTTCATTTTTTATTTTTTATTAATTATTAAACTAATTTACATACAAACACATGTAAAATATATTTAATAAGTAAATAAATATAATTGAGTTTTGTATAAAAAAATATAAACAATAATATATAATTATTATAATTTATTATATTATATAAGTATTATTAACAATGAAAGTATATTTTAGTAAAGCAAAAAGTGAATGTTTTCCATTCTTTTAATTATCTCATTGTTTTATTCACAATAGATACATTACATGACATTGTTATAATCATTAATTAATATAAAAAGTATTGTTTTATTTAAATAAAAAAAAGTAAACATTTAAACAAGCGTTTAAAATATTATTAATGATTTTAATTATTTTGTGTAATAAAAGTAGTATTTTCAAAAATTTCAAAATGTATTTTTAGTATATACTTTTTTTTTTTTGTAATAAATTAAATTAAAATATTAAATTCAATTACTATTTTTTAACTAATTTTTATTAATTAATTATATAACATCTAATATTAGAAAAAAAACAATTTTTGAAAAACTTTATTTTAATTTTTAAAAATTGAAATAAAAAGATTATATTTTTATATTTTTATTAATTAAATATTTAACAAATAGGTTAATTATTAATAAAAATATAAAAATATTTTAATGTATAAAAACGAATATGAAAACAATTGATAATTACCTTAATTAAGTTTAATTATAAAAAATAATTTAATTTTTTAAACCAACTGAAGGATTGAAAATCTTTCATTGATTGATGATAAATATTAATATATGTATTATTTCTTGTGTATTAATAATTGTTAAGATATTTCTAAGAATACTATGGCTATTATAATAAAAAAATATGGGTAATAAACAGAATTAAAAAATATAAAAGTTTTGTTTTATTTCATTTAATTTATAAAAGTTTAAATTACAAAATAATTTAATAATAAATACTTTTAGAAAATGAAATACTACAACTTTACATCTTATAGTGTTTTTTCAAAAGAAGCCAGTTTCTATTTGAAAATTCTGATTTTATAAAGAATTTTTTAATATAACACTTTTTCTTTTTTAATGTAATAAATATTAATTCTATAATAATGTTTTATATATATATTTTAATTATAAAATCATTTTCAAGAAAAACTTTAATACTATTTAAATGACTTAAAGTTTTTTATTAATTAAATTAATTAAATTTCTCATTTTAAAATTAAATTAATTTTTATTTTTAATTTTATTTATGTTTTGAATTTTTTTTAAAATAAAAAATTTACCTTTTCACATAAAACCAGATTAAACTTTTATATATATTATAAATTACTAGACTATTTTTAAAAATTATAATAATTTAGTATATTTTTACTAATACTATAGAGAAACGATTAATCATATAAATTTTTTTAATAATTATAAAATTTTAAAAAGCTGAAAAGGGATTTAATAAATGTGTAACTTAAAAAATGAATGTAAATCCAATTAATGTAACTACTATTAACAAAAACAGAAGCAAAAAACACAAGAAATCAAAAAACTCAACAAATGAACTGTTGAATTTAAGCAATAAAAGTTCTAAAACATTATTGAAAGCTATCCAAATAGCTAAAGAAGAAACAAACTATTTCAAAAATTATTATCAATTAAATTTTAAAAATGAAAATATAGAAAATGAGAATAATACAAATAGTCCATTGACAATACCATCTCGTTATCAACAACAATTTCTTCAAATCCTACTCAACCAAAATAATAAAAAATATAATAATAGAAATGCATATGAGAGTCAAGATATTCCATCTATAGCTGCATATTCTCAATCACCTTTATTTCCATCATCCACTATCGTATTACCTAAACATTATTATCAACCACAAATTCAACAACAACATATATATCATCAATGTCATCCTTCACCAATAAATAATTGTGTAAATAATACTAATGCTAATAATATAAATAAATATTCTCATGACATTCATAACATTAATCTACCTAATAGTCAGTATGTTGTTTCAAATTCAAACACGAAATTTACTCAGGATGAAATAGTTTCAAATTGTCCTCCTATACCCCAACAGTATCAATTGAAATCATCTATTTCTTCAAATAGAAATAGTCATCATGATAATGTTAAAGTTAATGACACTAAATCAAATTATAAATATCATGATGAATCTCAATTTTCTGTAAATTCATATCATAAAGAATTTAACAAACAAAATTTTAACAAATCTAATTCTAATATAAAAGATTCTGAGAATGTAAAAAAGAATGTAACCATTAATGAAAATAAAAATAGGAATTATTATTCTAAAGAAAAAAAAGAAAACTCTTTAAATAATGTTCAAGGTACTATATACTAAAAGTAATAATAATAATTTTTATTCTTTTAATAACTATAATAAATTTTATGAATATAATGTTAATAATATAATTATATAATCTTTTTTATATTTATTTTTTATTTTTTTTTATAAAAAGATATGGATTTAGAGAAATTATTAAAAATACAAACAATGCAATATGAAGAAATTAAAAGATTAAAAAGTTATATTTTATCAGACTCATCAAAAAGTAAATCTAATGGTAAAAAAAATATAAATGAAGAGGAAAAAAATAATAATGAAAACATTGAAAATAGTTCAAGTGAATATATAAATAATAAAGCAGAGTTTTCTGCAATATCAAATGATAATTATAATTCAAGAGAAGAAAACAATAATTCATATATACAAGAATCACAAGAATATTCTTATGATAATAATGAAGGTATTTATGTCTATTGATATAAATTTGAAATGAATATAAAAATGATTAATTAAATAATCACCTATCTGTTTATTAACTACAAAATATTATTAATTTATATATATTGATTGTTTTGTTATAGTTTTTTCTGATAAGTATAACGAATCACCAAACCTTTTATATAATAAAAAATATAGTAGTAAAGTTAAAAATATAAAAAATGCTACTAAAAGTGAGGAAAAACCAAAATTTCAAATAAATATTAATGAGAAGCAAGTATTTAAGTCACGATCTGGATTATTATCAAAACATACTATTAAAAATGATATAAAGAAAAGTGATGATGCATTAAGAAAAAGTGACGCGAAATTACGAAAATTAACTAAAAAAGTGCCTATATGTGTACCAAATTATAAACCAAAAATTAATACATATCATCCAAAAAAGAAGATTCATAGAAAAATAAATTCAAATGAAAATAATAATTTTTCTTATGAGGTTACTATTTATAACTAATAATAACATAATTATATGAAATGTCACATCTTTAAAAATAATATTTATATTTTAATCCCTATTTAATGTGATTTGATTATTTTTTATTATTAGGAATTAAATGATGTTGATGATGATGTACCTATAAAGTTAAATAATAATGAAAAAAAAGAAGATATTAAAAAAGTTGTAGAAGAAGCGATTAAAGAGATACTTAATAAAGAATTATTAAAAAATTCATTAAGTGATAATAAAATGGAAACCATAATAGATCAAAACAATTATAACACCATAAAATTAACAAATTTTTCTGAAATAGTGGAATCAAAGCCTCAATTTCCTAATAAAAGCCTCAATTCAAATATACCCAACTTTATTATTGATGATACCTTAGATACCACAAAGCTAGAGAACATTAATAATAATTTAAATACCAGTTTTGAAAATATAGAGGATATATCAGCAATTATATATAATAAAGATATTGATTTTACTATAGATGATGAAATATCTAGAAATATTTCAAAAGAGATAGAAAATTTTAAAGATAGTCAAGCAGGTATAATATTTAAATTATAATAAATATGTTATTAGTCACATATATAGTTAAAAAAAAAGTAATTGTATTATATTCAATTTTTTAAATATATTCATTCTTTTTAAATAATAATGTTAAATATATAATAATGAATAATATAAAAATTAACATTAAATTATGAAGATGATTATGAAAAATCGAAAAAAGAGTTAAATTGTGAAAATTTAAATATTATAAAATTACCTGAATTTCCAAATGTTAATGATTCAAAATCTATTAATTATAATGTCACTCACGATGATCAATTTATTAGAAAAATGGAAAGAATAGCTAGCAATAATGTTATTAATGATACTACCAAGTCTAATAGAGATGATGATAAAATAACATTTGATAATGATTATAATAAAGAAGATACTAATTCTTTTTATAATAAAATGAATATAAATGAAGAATTTAAAAATGAAGATATGAATAATGAAAAAGATCAAAATAATGATATTAGTGACAACTATAGTAGCAGTTACAGTGATAAAGATATTTTAAGGAAATTGGATTCTGATAATGGAAGAGATTCGAAGAATTTTGCGAAAATGAAATGGAAATCAATGAAAAAAGAAATACAACAGGAAATTAATACAAAATTAAAAGAAAACAAAAAGTTAAAAAAAAATGAAAAACAAAAAAAATTAAAAAATTTATTTATTAATTTAAATAATAATTCAAATATCAATGATACAGAATCATTTGATATTACGTCTTTTGATTCATCGTCTAAGTCGGCAAATAGTTCTTTGTCTTCCATGTCTCATTTAAAAACAGCCAAAGAATATTGTAAAAAACGAAATAAATTGAAAAAATTGGAAGTATCTAGAGATAAAATTATTAGTTCAAGGGAAAGAATATATAATAAGGAAAAAGATTTTGATAAAAATTTAAAAAGAGAAAAGATTTTAGAAGAATCATTAAAAAGCGAAATAATCAATAGTGACATTAATGAAGATTCTACGTATTCTAGTACCTTTGATAAAACAGAGGATGATAACAATGAAGAAAGCTTTGATCAAAACACCAATTCCTTATCATATTTTTTTTACAATCCAAATTTAAAAGTAAAAAGAATTATATCCAATCCTATGGTTAAGTCATTTATAGATTCTCGAAATAAGAATAATAGAAAAGTAATATCAAGTGGTATACCTGATGAAACTAAAAACAAAAAACAAGGTATAATATAAAGTAAAATTTTTACTGTAAAAAAAAGGTAAAGAATATTAATTTTATTATTTATCGTTCTATTTATATATAGAAATTGAGTTATCTGATCCAGAAAGTAATTTATGTTTTTTATAATAATTTATATACAAAATTAATTTTTAATAATATATATATATATTTACTTATGACTGTATATTTATATTTAATTTTTTGTATTTTATAAAATGTTATAATTAAATTTAATAATTTATAGAACAAATAAATGTGATTCGTTTATCAGCATTAATGAAAAAGAACATTATGCAGGGAAGAGAAAGATTTTTAAATTATTTGAATGAAAACTCATTGAATGGTTTTGGTTGTGGTACCTTTCCAGATGATTTAAAAATGGAAAATAATGCTATTGAAAATGAAATTTATTCAGTATTTAATCCATGGGAAATTATTGAAAGGTACAATTTATATAAATGACAAAAATTACATTATTATTCATCATTCCTTTTATATTTCGGAAAATTTAATCAAAAATTCAAAATACTTAATAATATCCTCTTTTTTTCAATGTATAAATAATTTTTTTGTTAGTATTTCTGATTTTATTTTAGATGAGATTATTGAAGAAAATGCAGAAGAAATAAACCATAATTTAGATCAATTTATTGAGGATTTATTTAATGAAGAATTTAATCCAACAAATGAATGATGTTATTCATATTTATCAAATCATTTATTATATAATCTTATGCTATAATAAAAATAAAATGCAATAATTATATTTAATATTAAGTATTCTATTATTTAAATTAATGAAGCTTATTAAGTATTTAATTACTCAGCAATAGCTGTCATCATCATAATAATAGAAATATATGGATCATATATATTATAACAAATTATAACTATTAAAAATTCTTATAGAAATAATTTCTATTATACTAATAGCAATAACCTTATTAATATATCTTAAAAATAACCAATTTTATAATATAATTAATTATATATTATTTCTCTATCAAAGAATTCATTATAATTCATTGAAGTATTTAAAAAATTAAAGTTTTAAATATTCATTAAAATCACAAATTAAGTTAATGAAACTCTATTTGGCGTAGATTAATATTAAAAAGATTAGAATGATAATTAATATTTATTACAATGAATAATAAGGAATAGTGCTAATATTATTTTATAAATATTATTAATTATTATATTAAAATATAAAAATTATGTACTACTTAATAAAAAGAAAGATTATATTTTTATAATTAAATTTTAAAAAGGATTAATTAACTATATATAAAATAGTTAAATATTTTTAAATTTATTTTGATTACTCATTTTTTTCTTTCATTTCTTGATGTTAAGTACTTAATAAATTTAGTAGTAATTTATGGCTAAAGAATTTTTTATACAGAATAAAATAACTTTCCAGGTTAAAGTGTTCCTTTTTTTAACTTTTTAAACTTTTTATTTTAATCAATAAAACATGAGTTGATCATTTAATTAATAATGTAGTTTTTTTCTTATTTTATCTCAATTTTTTGAATTTAATATATTAAAATATATTAAAGTATTAAAGTATTAAATGTTTCCATAAAAGTAAATATTTATTTTTTCTTTTTTTGTAAGAAATAATTAAAATTTATATATTAAAATATATCATAGTATATATAAGATTCGATCAATATATCATTAAATTAATATAAAATATAAGAAAAGTATTTTTTTTTTTTTTATAATGAAAAGTCTAAATAATAAAAATATTTATTGATTAGTAGTATAAAAGTATTTAGCATTCGTATAAGCTTTTTTTTCTTTTATTATTCAAATAATACCTATAAAAATATGTAATATTTATCAAATAAATGTTATAAATGATATAATTTTATATTTATTGGAGTTTGTGGAATTATTTTTTGTTAATTTTATACTATACCTAGCCATTTTTATTTGAAATAGTCCTACCAATAAAATAAGTATATAATAAAAAGATAAATTTTAAATATATTTTTTTATTTTACATGGTTACATTTTACATTTTAGGAGATAAAATATTTTTAAATAAGATTTAAACTACTTTTCTATGACAATTATAACTATAGATATTGAGCTATACAAAATACAATTACTATAATTTTTATAATATCGCTTTAATGAGATAATTGTAATAAACTATAACTATATATGATAAATATGTGAAAGATTATTAAAATTCATATTTGGAAAATATTGAATAATAATATTATAATTTTTATATATAATTAAATATAATAAAAAAAAATTGAGATTATAATTTAATTAAATTGAACCAATTAAAATTATATATTAAAATCTATTTTATAATATATTTATTTAATTTAATTCATTTAGCAAATATATTATTTTTGAATAATAGTAAAAAAAGTTTGAAATTTTAACTATATTTTTATGTTTTCTTTTAGAGTCACAGTTGTGGCTTGATATTTTATATCATATCTACTATTATAATTATATCCAATAAAATGAATATAAAATTGAAAGATTAAATTAATGTAATACGTTATGTAAGTTAATAAGATGTAATACTTATATTATTTTTATTATTTTGAGTTCTTTGCAATTCATTCTTTTTAATATAAAAAATGTTTCAGTTAGACTTTTGCAACATTAATGAAAGAAAACAGCCTATTTTAATTTTGGCAATTCAATGAAATTTTATTTTCCATATTTCATTTAATTTTAAAAAATATTTAAAATGATAAAGATTGTGTTGAATTAAAGAAAAGCAAATTAGATAGTTTCATGTATGTGATATTTTTAATAACTTTTTTTTTTTTAAAACTTGGTATAGATAAAAAATCAATATTATTATAAAATATCAAAGAAATAAATAAGGTAATTTGTATGTTTTACTGAAAATAAAAAAAAAAAATTGAAAAGTGTATTTTCTACTTTTCAAATTTAATTATAAAAATCATTTAATTATAAATTATAAAAAAGGTAGTATTTATATAATATTATTTAATACCTTTTTAATAGTATTATATATTATATAAATATATTAAAATATAAAATTTATCAATCTAATCTTTATAAATAATGAATAAATAATATTATATAATAATAATAATAATAATAATAATAATAATAATAATTTAAAGTATATTAATAATATTACATATAAATTAATATACTTTTTTTTATTATTATACTTTACATATTTAAAAAAATAATAAATTATTTTTTGCTTTTTCTTTCTTTTAAAAAAAGGGAACAATTAAATATTTAATATTTCAATTTATTATTTTTTTTTTTGTTATGTTTTTATAATAAATAAATAAAAGATAAATTGAGAAAAAAATAAAAAAAAAAAAATAAAAATAAAAATAAAATAACAATAGTAATAATAATAAAATAAATAAAATACTTTTTTAAAAAAAATTGAAAGAAAAATATAATAATTAATTGTAATGAAATATTTATTATTTTAAAAGATATTAGACATTCGAGTATTAAGAGAAAACAATAAATAATTTATAAACAAAAAAAGTAAAAAAAAAAAAAAGTATTAATAATTTAAAAATAAAAGAAACAAATAATATAAAATAATATTTTTATTTTTATATTATATTTAAAATTATTTTTATCAACAATAATAAAAAGAGTACTTTTAAAATAAAAATTCAAATCAAACAATATAAAAGACATTTTTATAAAAGTAAAAGAATTAAAAAAAATTATTAAAGTAAGTTCATAAGTTCATATTTGAAAACTATTATTAATAATATATTAAAGTATAATAAATATAAGGAAATGTTATTTAAAAAAAAAAAAAACAGTTCATTACGAAAGTAAGAGTAATATATATATATTTTAGGAAAAATGATAGTAAATTAAAGAATAGTATATAATAAATAATAGAAATAGATATATTAAAGAAATATATATATTTGATTTAAATAAATATGTTAGTAATTATTGTAATAAAAAGAATAAAAACTTTATATAAAAAAAAGTTATTTCAAACAACATATGATATAAAAAAAATAAAAAACAAGATATATGATACTTTTATAGTTTATAGTTCTTTACAATAAAACAATAATTTGCATAAATTAAATTACAAAGAGTAAATATATATATTTTTTTCGAGGAAAAAATAGATTTTGTCTTTTATTTTATTTTTTTTTGAAAATTAGAATAAGAGCAAATTTCAAATTAATAACTTTGTTTAATATTATATTAATAATATTATTGATTTTAAATATATTAAAGGAAATGGTATTAACAATACCGAGAAGAAATATAATAATCATAAAAAAATAATATTAAACAATTAAAATATTAAAGCAATATGTATAAATATATTTAATATAATAAAATAAATATCAATTCATTAAAACTAAAGTAAATTATTAAAAATAATAATACTAAATATGTTATTTATATACTTAATATATATTATATAGGAAGCAGTTATCTTATATATGATGTTTAGAATTTAATCAATAATTTATAAATATTGTAAATTATATAATTATTTACTAAATAAATTTTATTAAAATATTTAATCAAAACTATTTTGTAAAAGGTAAAAAAAAAAGAGACTAAATTAAATAATTTATTATTTTTATTTAATTTAATGTAAAATAAATATATTTATTATTATTGTTATTATTATCATTTTTACAGAATATTATATTTAGTGGAAAATACATTTAGAATGCAAGAAGGTATCTTTTGTTTAAATATTATTAAATTATATTATTTATAGTCTTCATTTAACATTATTAATAATTACTTCTGATCATAACTTTATAATTTATTTTTATATTTTAAAATATTTTATTTCTGTATCCGAAAACATTATTAATTAATGATTATTATAAATATATGTATATATAAAACCTATAATGTCAATTTTTTTATGTTTTAAATAATAGAAAAACAAACCACACCTATACTTTCTGAGGAAACGAAGGAGTTATTAAATTCTCCATTATTCAAAGATTTCATATTAGATGAATCATCAATTCTAAATATTGACAAAACTTCATTATCTCCATCAAATACAAACAATAATGCTTTATCTCCATTAAATACAAATAACAATGAATTATTTCCATTAACAGCAGATGGTAATGATACACCTTCATTAAATACCGATAATAAAACCCCAATGCCTTCTTTAACAGTTGATACAAAAACAAGCACAGATATTTCAAAACAAAGTCCTTTATCATCATTAAAACCATCTGTAACTTGTTCAACTCTTTATGATATAGAAAGTATAGAGAAAGAAGACATACGTTCAATAGAAAAATATTTTCACACTTACTCTGAGAAATTATACATTTCAGGTTTACTCTATAAAAGAAATGATATTCAGCCAGATGGTAAACCATTTCCTTCCGTATCTGGACCAGTATGGACAAAATGGTGGGTTGAACTTTGGGGTCCTGTTTTAAAATTTTGGCATGTTACTGATGAAGTTAATTATAGTAAATTAGAAGAAAAAAGTTCTAATAAGGTTAAGCACATTATTCAAACAGAACTTGTGCCACATCCAGATATTGTTAAAAAAATCAAGGAAAACCAAGAAACTAAGTATATCAATATTTCAGATTCTGTTGTAGATCTAATTAACTATGATGTTGGAGAAGAACCACCATTCCCATATAATAATTTTTTGACTTTATCAACTGCAGGATTAAATTTATTTACATTAGCAACTTCGACTTCCTTTTTAGCTAATAGTTGGGTAGTTGCTATTCGACTCTCCTGCTTTGAGCAATCCAAATTAAATGAATTATATACATATCGTTTACTTAAACGTTCTTGTTTCTTTAATACTTGGTATTCTTTTGATTATAACCCATTAGAATTACCAAATGCATTGATTCAATCTATTACTCCATCGGATTATAAAAATGTTCATTATGAGGGATATATTCAAGCTAGAATTAATTATGCTACGGAATGGAAACGTTATTGGATTGTTATTTGTTCAAAGCAAAGTAATATCAGTGTAAATTCTGGATCTGTTGGTGGTATTGCAGAATCTGTTGCAAAAAAATTTTTAAAAAAGAAGTCAAAGCAACATAATAAGAGTGAAAATAGCTTTTTCTCCTCCTCTGCTTCATCATTAGAAGGTAGTGAAGGCAGTGATAGTTATTTAAATAGCACTGGTAATATATTTTTCTATGAAGATAAAAAAGACGTCAAGAAAAATAAGCCTGTAATGGAAGTTGCTAGTGCATTCCAAGTATATGGAGTATGGCCAGAAAAGCCTGAAATTGTTGAGGCTGGTGCTGGTGGTGTTATTAAGGTTGAAGGTGAAATTATTGCTGCAAATGGCAAAATGAAAACACATTTAGAAAATCGTCCAAGTACTTCTTTTGTACTTTTTATGCTACCAAATCTTAAAGAATTGATAAAATGTGTTATTTGTACTATAGGTGCTTTTCAACTTTCTCCAGCTGGTTTGGCGGGAAAGAATAAACAATATATTCTAAATAGTATGCCCCTTTCAGAAAGAAATAATCTTATTATTGATTCAAATTATATTAATAATGTTAATATTGATAATCTTGGAAATCTTGTTATGGGTAACTCAGGTGAAGATGACTCTACTAACATTGGTATATTTTCAAAGAATTATAATTATAAACCTATTGATGATAATTCTGATGAACTAGATATTAGAACTTGGGGTCTTCTTTATCTTTCACTTCCAGAAGTACATAATATTAATATAAGTGGCCTTTCAAATATATTAACAAAAATAAAGTATTCACAAATATTAGCATTAAAGCGTAATTCCAGACTATCATTAAATCTTCATTATTTTAGAAATGAAGTAGAAGAATCCATTCGTTGTAAATGTATTAAAGAAAGAAAGGAAATTGAAAAAAAGATTTCTAATATTAAAAAGGCAAGTACTATTAAGGATCGTAATAAAAATAAAGACAGTGCATCAAAAGAAATATCTCCTGTAGATGAAATTAAAGATAACACCCCAACTAATTTAAATAAAAATGATATTATACCGCTTCTTAATTTTGGTGATTCCACACCTGTTTCTCTTGAAAAGGAAATAAACGAAACATTTAATACTCAATCTATGGTTAATGGTTCCTTAGAACTTGAAGGTATTTCTTTAATAAATAAAGAAGCAAAAGTTGAGGAAGCTAAAGAGGAAGATAGTAGTGATAGTGATGATGATGATACACCATTAGCTCAAATGAGTCCAAAGAATAAAGAATTTAATTTAACATCTGTATCTCCAAAGAATGATACAGATAGCGTGAAAGAATCGCCAATAAAAGAACAAAAAACATCTATGATTGAAGAAGAATCAGTAAAACTTGCTAAATTTGAATTAGATTCCCATACCGAAACCACTTCCCAATCTAATTCTGACTCTGATACTGATTCTGATAATGAATTACCACAAGGAATGACTATTGCAGCTACTGGTATTGATGTTGCTAATTTAGCAAAATCACCTTTCATGAGTGAAAAATCACCAAGTATATCATCCTTTAATAATATTGAAAATAATGCGGATCAGATAACTCCATCAGGTGTATCTTCAAGAGGAGGAGTATCACCAGGATTTGTATCTACTTCATCTCCACTTAATAATGAAAATACCAATAATATATCTGCTAATAATGATGAGCTTGAAATTGAAAAAAAGAAAGATTATGCACCATCAGAGTTTGAAATGCTAGTTATGGATGCTGCTGATGCTGTTGCAGCTTTATCTATTGATCATTTTGATGAAATGAAAGAAGAAGATGAGGAGGAAGAAGATGATGGTCAAATTGCTATGGTTGAACCACCAGAAATGCCAAGTACTCCACCACCACCAGGTAAACAATATGCTTTAGTTGCTCAACCAATTTTATCAGAGGACGGTGAACAGGTTATTTCATGGAGTTACAGTTATCAATTAGTTGACACTGAACAATACAATATGGCCCAAAAACTTCAAGAACAAGCTATAGAAAATGATGAAGACGATGATGACGACGAGGACGACGACGACGATGATGACGACGATGAATCTGTTTCATCAGATGATGTTCCATTAGCTAGTGCTCGTCTACAAAATAATGCAGAAGGCAATAGTAAGTATCTTTTTAATATTTATAATATTATTATGTGATTTTACATTATTAATGAAATGCATTAAAATATTTAAAATAATGTTTTTATTTTTTAAAATTAATATTTAAATTTTTACTAAAATAATAATAATAATAATAATAATAATAATAATAATAATAATAATAATAATAATAATAAGTAGTTGGACAAATTCCAATGAGAGACGCTATAAATATGTTCCAAAACTTAGATCCAACTAGTGAGGAATTTGCAAAACTTTTACAAAGTAAATTAATTAATATTTATATATAAAAAATTTATAATTATATTTTTTTTAAATATAAAATAATAATTTTATTTTTTTTTTATTTTTTCTAATGTATTTACATAAATAATATAGATCAAAGAATGAGTGTATTAAAGGGTGATTCAACCCTTACACCTGCTGAATTGGCGAATATTCAATTACAAATACAACAACATAAAGAAGATGAAAATCCTTTACAATTACAACCACCACAACCATTCCAATTATTTGCTCCAAACTCTTTGATGGCTCAAAGAGAAAAGGTTAATGCTCAAAGAAAAATATTAGAAGAACAACAACAAAAGATTAGAGAAGAATATGGAAATGTACATACTGGACCTTTACTTGGTACTGTTAATAAGGACTCAAAAAAACCAAAACTTGATGGTGGTTTAGTAGGGGAATTAGATCGTCGTGCTCGTGAAAAAGAAATATTAAAAAAGATGGGATTATATAAACCACCACCACCACAAGAACATCTTCCATCCTATCTTCAAAAGAGTGGTGGTGTTACTTCAAATCCTCATTTATCAATACAAAATCAAGCTTTACTTAATCGTAATTCAATGATTATGAATCCCCCAAGCATGTTAAATAACCCATTAATGCGTCCACCAGTCATTCAGCCACCACAACTCATTCGAAATTCAATAATTCAAAATCCAATGATGAACTTTGGTCAACCTGGTTTTTATCCACCACCTCCAGGATCATTCTATGGAGGAGCATTGCCACCACCACCACCACAAGGAGGTATTATACCAAATACAGCTGTACCACGTCATATGGATTATGAATTTGATGATATTAATGTTCATGAAAGAGATAGTCTAGCAAAGAACTGGTTAGAAAAAGAAAGAGAAAAAGAAAGACAACGTCAATATGAAAGAAAAGCAGAACATAATATGAGAATGTCTAAATCATTCCCATCAAATATGAATAATTTAGCTAAAAACTTTAGTGATTCAGAAAATGAGGATGAACCTTTAGGTAATCTTGCTGTTAGTACAAAGAAAAATCTAAAGAAAGGAAAAGGTTCTGATTCATCGGAATCCGAATCACCATCTTCTTCATCATCATCATCAGAATCCTCATCAGAAACCGAAACCGAATCTGAATCTGAATCAGGCACCGAATCTGAATCTGAATCTAAGAAATCTAGTAAAAAGAATTTAAGATCTGAACTTAAAGAAAAACAATCTATTAGTGTTGATACAGATAAAAATTCAACAGTAGATGAATTAATGATTCCAATTGAAAAAATCAGTACACCAAAATTAGAAAAGAAGAAGGCAAAATCATCCACCGGTGGTGAATTTGAAGAAGCATTTATTAAAAAAGGAAGAAGATCATCTGATGCTGTATCTAGTAGTAGTTCTAGTAGTTCAGACTATCATCGTAATAAGCATATGTATTCATCCCATTATTCCCAACCATCATCTGCTCGAATGAATCATTCTGCTGATTATTATTATAGACATCAACAACCACCACCACCACCACAAAATGTCGTTAGTCCTTATGGTCCTTATGTAAATAGTTATAATCCAAATATGTATAATAGAATGTATTCATCACCTGCACTAGGTAATGTCACCCCAGGAGGTAATCGTCGTTATAGTTACTCTAGTAGTGATGATAGTTATTCAGATCGTCGTCATCATCGTCACCATGATAGAAGTAAACGTAGTAGTAAGCGTCGCCATCGCCGTAGAAGTAGTAGTGAATCTTCTTATTCTGATGATAGTGATTCTAGTTATTCTTCAGATTATAGTCGTAGAAGACATCGTCACCGTCATCATCGTGATAAGGACAGAAATAAGAATAAATCTCATAAAAAAAGAAGTAGTAAAAAGAGTCATAAAAAAGAAAGTAGTAGCAATATGTCTACTGAAGAACTTATAGAACCACCAACTATTCCTATTGGATTGAGTGATGAAATTTTAAAAGAGTTAGAAGAAAGTTTTGATCAATTTATTGATGAATGTATAGAAATGAAACCAAAATATCAAGTTACACAAAATGAACTTTACAATACCTTTAGTCAATGGTGGAATCAACAGGAAATTGCTAGAAAAGCAAATGAACAACAACCATCGTTTAAAGATTTAGAAAATATGATGATTGATAATGGATTTACTCTAAGACCATGGAAAAAATCAAAGTATTCACCAGAACCTCCAGCAGATGGTAAGGATGTATGGCATAATTTAAGGATAAAATAATGACAAGTTTATCAAAATATCGTAGCATAATTTAAACAGAAATAAAAATGAAACTAATATAAAATAAAACTATAAAAAAAAAAAAAAGAAAAGAAAGAAAAATACAAGAAATAAACATTGCAAAACAAAACAAATAATAATAATAATAATAATTTTTATATAAATATTTGACTATTTAAATTAATATATTAATATATTATATACTACTAATAATCATGAAAAAACAAACTTTTAACAAATAATTATCTTATAAAATAGTTTTATTTATTTTATTAAATATAATTATTAAATTATACTATTTCTAATATTTAAAATTTAATAAACTAAAAACCCTCATATACAAAATAAAAAATAAAAAAAAAAAATAAAAAAAATAAAATAAAAAAAATTTAATAAAAAAAGTTTTTTTTATTAACATTTTAAAATATGAATAATATTATATATTAAGTATAATCTTAAAAGAAAAAGAAAAAAAAAGAAAAAAGGAAAAAAAAAAAAAAAGAAAAATAAATATAAAATATAATATGAATTGTTATACATATGAATATAAAATAATTTTTTATATTTTATTTTATTTTATTTTTTTTCTTTTATTTTTTAAAAGAAAAGCAAAATATGCATTTTCAAAATTTAATTTATACACATCTTCAATTTCATTTTTATTATTATTAATAATATAGATATTATTTTAACGTTATTATTAATAGTAATAGTTAAAAAAAAAATAAAGTAAAAAAATAAGTATATTAATTTATTAAATAAAATAAAAACTGAATAATCTGTCAAATTTTTTATTTAAATTTTGTGTAACATAAAATAAATTTATTATTTCTATTTTTAAATATGTAATGTACATATTTAAAAATATAAATAATTGTATAAAATAAATATATTAAATGAATGTTATGTTTTTTTATTATTTACATTATGTTTTATTGTATTCTAGAAAATAAATAAATATTAAATATGTTAGATGTATCTTTATATTTAGGAATACTCTTTCTTTATGTAATTTTAAATAAGGTTAGAAATTAATATTAATAATCTATTAAATTTAATAAAATCTTTCTGTCTTATATGTTTTTACTTTCCCAATATTAAAAGTTTCATCATTTATTAATTAATAAATTTATTTATTTATATTTTGACCTAATACACATTTATAATATTATTTAATAATATTAAGCATATATATAATATGGATATAAGAATTAAACTTTTATAATACAAATTAAAAATTGTTATTTTACTATTCTTATTCTTATTATTGTTATTATTATTATTTATTTAATTTTTTTTTTTTTTTTGTGCTTTCATTTTTATTTTTTATTTTTTTGTATATTATTAAGATACTTTCTTTTTTTAATTTAAAATATTATTAAAATTTTGAATGCAAAAATATTGTATAAAATAATTATTAATTATTATAACCGTTTTATTTTTTATGCATTTGGAAAAATATCTCTATAATTGATATAATAGATTAAATATGATTTATGATCATGTATTAATATATTTAAAAATTATTCATTAATTTGCATTAATTAAAATAATAAAACTTTTCTCCATTTAATTTATTCTCTACGTAAGTTATCTAAACGGTTACGTAAAGCTTGGTCTTCATCAACAGTATTGGAAACTTTAAGTGATGTTTGTGGAGTATCAACCAACTATTTTTTTAAGATGAAATATATTAATAGTTGTTTTAATAATAATATTTTAAGTAATAATACGGATTTATAATATAAATTAAAAATAAGAAAAGAAAAAATTAATTAGTAATATATATAAATTAGACTTACTTCTTGGTTAAGAGAAATACCAATTTCATCAAAGATTTGGTTAACAATGTTTTCACTTTCTTCTTCATCATCTTCTTCTTCCATAGCGTTATCAATGGCATCATTCATCATTTCTTCCTTAATATCCATTAATTCACTTTCCTTTTCAAAATTCATCATAATTTTGCTAATTTGTGGTAAGTTAATTTGTTTGTTCATAGTTTTCATAGCCTATAATATATATATAATATTTATTAAATATTTAGTTTAGATATTATATTGTATATTAATATTATTTATAATTGTTAAAGTTATAAATATAAAACATAGTATAATACTTACAGAGGAAACTCCTTTCATAGCTTCAGTCATTGTTTGGTTTGATTGTAATGTCTATTATTTTAATATTAAGCATAAAAAAAAAGAATAATAAAAATAAATATTTTTTACTTTATTAATTAATAATATTATTTTTTTATAATTGTTTAATATAAATAAATTTTACTTGAATTCGTAATGAAACTGCTTGAAGTTGAGTTTTCATTTCATAGAACTTTTGAATATAACGTCTAGTTCTAACTAAATCTTTAGCCATAATTTTACAAGCATTCTATAGTTAAAGGTATTATTGTTTTTATATACATTATTTTATTGTAATAGGTTTATATTATTATATAGTTTGATAAATGAATAAATTAAAATATATATAATTGTTTATAGAAATTTTAATAAATATCATTTTATTATTTTATTATTTATATAATGATTGTAAAATTAATATTTAATTTAATATATTACAAATATTATGAATTTCATGTTAAGAATTTACTTACAACTTGGTTTTTTTTAGCTGTATTTTTAATATTAACAATTAATTGTTTTTCTTGTTGTTCGAGTTTAATACGCTCGCGATCTAAATCACGAATAGCTCTATTTAAAGCTCTTTTTTGTTTTCTTAAAATTTCCTTTGAAGTTGGTTTATGGAAAATATTCTTTACCTTATCCATTTTATATATTTTATATTCTCTTAATTATTTAAAAAAAAAAAAAAGTTTATTAAAGAAGTATTCGCTTTACTGATATTTTTTTTATTTTTATTTGTATTTTATTAATTGAATTTTGTTTTTGTTTTTGTTTTTGTATTTTTAAAAAAAAAAATAAAATTTTTTTCTTTTTAAATGATTTAAATAATTAAATATATAAATATATTATGTATATTACTTTATATATATAATATATTTCTCTAAATTAAAATATATTTTTTTTACTTTTTAATAATAGAATAAAAATTAAATTTAATATTGATATACAAAAAGCTAACCATTTAATTATTCTTATTTATAATACATAATTTAATATTGCATTTAGTATAAGTATTTAAATTTAATAAATAAATAATTATTATTTTAAAATTTATTATTTTAATTCTTCGTTAACACATATATAACTGAAAAGCATTAAAAAAGAACACTAATACTATTAAATTTTCTTAAAAAAATTTTAAATTTTATTTATTAATAATTAAAAAAGAATTAATATTTATTATATAAAAAAATGATGTATTTAACTTAGTATTAATGTTTAATGTTTATTATTGTAAAAAATTTAATAACAATAATGATTAAAATGGTAGAATAATGTTATTTAATGTTAAGTTGATAAATAAATTTATATATATATAAAGAATAGTAAAATTTAGATATATATATATATATATATTTGGTTTTGGTTTTGATTTTGATATTGTTTTAATAGTTAAATGAGTTACTAAAATTGTTTTATTATAATAAATAATTACAATTTTTAAAATTTAGTGAATTTATTTTGGATTTAGTTACGGTGACGTCTTATTCTGTTATTATTTGGATTTCTCCTATCTGAAAATTTTCTAAAAATTAATAATATGAAAAAAAATTTTTTATTAGATATTATTATTTTTTATAAAGAAATTAACTATATATATTTATTAATATTTACTCTCTTCTGTTATACATTTTATTATTATTGATATTATTGATATTATACATTCTATTTTGATTATCACTGCTGTTTCTAATCATATTATTACTACTAATAGAGGACCTTTCATATCTTTGACGTTTATTAGAATTTGAATTATAATTATCACTTGTTGATTTTAAATCTTGATTCTTTTTATAATTATTACTATTTATATTATTAGTATTATTAGTAGACTTGTAATTCTTAACACCAGTACTTATTATATTGCTATTGCTTGTACTTATTGCATTATCATTATTATGATTATTACTATTATTATTATTATTTTTATTGTTGTTGTTGTTGTTGTTGTTGTTGTTGTTATGGGTATTGTTATTTGATACATTTACATTACTATCATTCATTATGTTATTTTTCTTTAATGAATTATTTGAACTACCTTGAATATTAATACTTTCAGATTTTCTACGTTTAGCATCTCTATTATTATCTTCTTTATCATTTCTTTCTCTCTTTCTATCATCTTTATTTGGTTGCACTTGATGCTGTTGTTCTTCATTAAGAGTATTTTCTTTTGATTGACTTTCATTAGATCTCGAAGAGTTCTTGGTATCAGATATATTTCTTTTATTATGATTGTTTTTATAATTATTATTATGCATATCCTTACTTGAATTACTATTATTTCTTATTTCGTTTTCTAAATTTTTCGTATTTAAAATATTGGTTTTTGAATTACTTTTATTTATACTAGTATTATTTTCATTACTACTACTACTACTACTACTATTATTATTATTATTATTATTATTATTATTATTATTATTATTATTATTATTATTATTATTATTATTATTATTATTAGTATTATTATTACTATTGCTATTGCTATTACTACTACTATTATTATTATTATTATTATTATTATTACTTATAGTGGTAGTAGCAGTAATTGAAGAAGTAGTTTTTAATTTATTCTCCATATTTTTACTATTACTTGAGTTATTAAGATTATTAATATTTATATTACTTTTATGATTAGGATTATTTTGTATTGTACCATCATTTCCCTTATTTATATTTAAACTATTATCATCATTATTATTGCTATTGTTTTTGCTAATAATACTATGATTTTCACTGCTAGTTCTAGAAATAGAATGATTTTCATTATTGTGATTCCTATGAGTAGAATGAACCTCTTTATTATAATTTAAAGAAGATCTTTCTTTAGAAATATATTTAGTATTATTAGCATTAACTTCATTAGAACTACCTTTATTAGATTGAATAGAATCACGACGCTTTATTTCATTATTTGTTTTGCTTGATAAACTAGAATCGCTATGTGCACGATGAACTTCATTTGCTGATTTATTTGATTGAATCGAATTACTACGAGAACGGTGAACTTCATTATTTGAATTAATAGAATTAATAGATGAACTATGTGGTAATTTTCTAAATGAGCTTTCGGATGCTGATTTATGACTATCTTTATTCATTTTATCAGAATTATTTTTTTCTTTACTCTTATTATCTCTTGTTTCTCTAGATTCTTTAGTATCTCTATTATCTCTACTATCTTTTGAATCTCTAGAATCTCTAGTATTTCTATTATCTCTATTATCTCTGGCATCTCTTGTATTATCTTTGTTATCTCTATTATCTTTAGGTTCTCTAATATCTCTAGAATCTCTATTATCTCTTACTTCTCTATTATCTCTACTATTTTCCATTACATCTCTATTGTCCCTGCTATCTCTACTTTCCCTACTTTCTCTGTTGTCTCTACTCTCTCTATTGTCTCTACTTTCTCTGTTATCTCTACTTTCTCTACTGTCTCTACTTTCTCTGTTATCTCTACTTTCTCTACTGTCTCTACTTTCTCTGTTATCTCTACTTTCTCTACTGTCTCTACTTTCTCTGTTATCTCTACTTTCTCTACTGTCCCTACTTTCTCTACTTTCTCTATTGTCTTTACTTTCTCTGTTGTCTCTACTTTCTCTGTTGTCTCTACTCTCTCTGTTGTCTCTACTTTCTCTGTTGTCTCTACTCTCTCTGTTATCTCTACTTTCTCTATTGTCTTTACTTTCTCTGTTGTCTCTACTTTCTCTGTTGTCTCTACTTTCTCTGTTGTCTCTACTTTCTCTGTTGTCTCTATTTTCTCTGTTGTCTCTACTTTCTCTGTTGTCTCTACTCTCTCTGTTGTCTCTACTTTCTCTGTTGTCTCTATTCTCTCTGTTGTCTCTACTTTCTCTGTTGTCTCTACTTTCTCTGTTGTCTCTACTTTCTCTGTTGTCTCTACTTTCTCTGTTGTCTCTACTTTCTCTGTTGTCTCTACTTTCTCTGTTGTCTCTACTTTCTCTGTTGTCTCTACTCTCTCTGTTGTCTCTACTTTCTCTATTGTCTCTACTTTCTCTATTGTCTCTACTTTCTCTATTGTCTCTACTTTCTCTATTGTCTCTACTTTCTCTGTTGTCTCTACTTTCTCTGTTGTCTCTACTTTCTCTGTTGTCTCTACTTTCTCTATTGTCTCTACTTTCTCTGTTGTCTCTACTTTCTCTGTTGTCTCTACTTTCTCTGTTGTCTCTACTTTCTCTATTGTCTCTACTTTCTCTGTTGTCTTTACTTTCTCTTAATTTTTCCTTTTCCCTTTCTTTATCTCTTTCACTTAATTTTTGACTATTACTACGTTCCCATTCTCTATCATTTCTACTATTACGATATTCACGACTTCTTTCACTTCTTTCTCTTTCTTTATCTCTATATTCGCTTCTCTGATCACGATTATCCTTTTCATGATCAATCATTTTTACATCCTTATCAATATCCATTTTATCTTTGCTAGACGACTTTTGTTCATTAGTTGAATGAGTATCAGATGCCATACGTTGATGTCTTTGAGAAATACGAGATGATGATCTTTTATCAGAACGAATATCTCGATTATTAACTTCTTTATTATTTGATTCTTTTGAATCACTACTTTTATTATCTCTGGTATCTCTATCTCTTTCTCTGTCACGATCTCTCTCTTTTTCACGTTCTTTTTCCTTTTCACGTTCTTTTTCTTTTTCTCTTTCCCTATCTTTATCTTTCTCTCTTTCTCTATCTCTCTCTTTATCTCTTTCTTTATCTTTTTCACGTTCTCTATCTTTGTCTCTTTCTCTCTCGCGTTCTTTATCTCTGTCTCTATCTCTTTCACGATCTCTTTCACGATCTCTATCTTTTGAGTCCCGTTTGGAATCATTACTATCGGACTTATAATGACTAGAAGGAGTATTAGATCTTTCTTTGCTTGATTTTTCTCTTTCTTTTTCCCTTTCTCTATCTCTGTCTCTATCCCTGTCTCTATCCCTGTCTCTTTCCCTGTCTCTTTCTCTGTCTCTATCTCTTTCTCTTTCTCTATCTCTTTCACGATCTCTATCTCTATCTCTTTCTCTATCTCTATCTCTTTCACGATCTCTATCTCTATCTCTTTCTCTTTCTCTTTCTCTATCTCTTTCATGGGAATGAGTAGATGCTGTTCTTGAACTTTTTAATAAATGAGGATCAACATTGAATTTTTCTGATGGTATCCAAGATGATTTCTTTATACTTAATTTTCCAGAATACTGTTTCGCTATTAATTTTAAATCTTCACGTTCTTCATTTTTAACAACATTATTAACATTTTTTTCTATGCTTACACCGACTTTACTTATAATTGGGAAATAGTCGATAATTATATTTAAAATAATAATAGAATTTCTTATATTCATATATTCAGTAGATTCTAGACACGTTTTGAAAGCTTTATGGCATTTAAGATGCCATTTATATACTACCTTTCTATAATCCTCAAATTGCAACAATTCGCTTTCATTAACTTTTGTTTCAGCATTTTTTACAGGTCCAGCTGTCCATTTCTTTCTAAACCCTGGTAAATTATCACCTTGAGCTTCTTTATCATATAACTTTTGATCATTATACCAATGGTATATAATTTTTAATATTTCCTTTAAAAACTTACCATAATGATAAGCTTCATTTTCTGTACATGAAGAAATAATATTTGTAATATCTGTTACATTCATTATCCGATCAAATAATGTTAAACTTGAAAAGTTCTCTGTACCAAGTTTATGCATTAATTTTATAAATTCTGAACAATAAAGTGAATCAACATTTGAAAAAAGACATCTTGGATAGAGACAATATTGTATTAAGTAAGAAATTATATTATAAATATTTGTACAATTTGCAAACCAATAATTTTTTTCCTTTTTTAGACGAGCTAATATTTTTTTATTATTTTCATTTTGAATATTCAACTCATTCTCTAAACGTGTAATTGCTTCATTACTACGTTCTCTTTCTTTTTTACGTTTACTAGTATTACTACTTTCATCTTTATCATTTTCAATATCATAAATTGCTTGTTTTTCTTTTTTAATTTGATCATGATATCTTGATTGTGGAATATAAATATCATATAATGATAGCTGCCAAAAAGTAACATAGAATTGTGGACTTATAATTGTGAAATTAAAATTAAAATAATTATTAATTAAATTTAATATTACTAAATTGAATTGTTTTTATAAATATAAATAATTACAAACCTTATACCCTCCCATACATTATTTGGCAAAATAGATGTGACATCTTCAATAGTTGAAAGTAAACCTTTATTCCAAATATTTAAAGTTTCATTTCCGTCATTTGATGTTTCTATAACTTTTGTATCTATTTCCATATTATTAGAATTTATTTCTGATTTTTCACTTTTATCATTTGTATTTGATCCAGAGCTACCCATTAACAAGCTCGTTGATTCTCTTTGTTCCTTTCTTATTAAGTAATTAAGTTTTGGTCTAATGATATAAAATGCTGTTTCTGGGTCAATATAATAATTATTACATAATTCTTTAATAGATGGAATATTTTTTGAGTAGTTATGTTTATCTACATTAGCCATAAGAAATTCTGCAAATTGCATCATAGTATCACTTGTTTGATCAAACATATTACCAATTAATTTAAGATGAGCCAACGATGTATTATATACACATATACTTCTTTGTTGACATAATGAAAGTAAAAGTGGTGTAATCAAATTATAATCAGATAAAGCACGGATTAATCTATTACTACTTTTTTTTGTATTTTTGAGATGTTCAGAATTATATGCTTCTCTTTTTAAGGTTTCTCCACCAGCTAAAGCATCTAATTGACTATCACTTAAATTTTCTGTAATTTCAATACCACTCATTTTATGAATTAATTCTTTTAAAATAACTAAATCAATTACATTATCGCATTGTAATTGATAAATAATATATCTTAATAAACCTGAAAGTTCCATATTTGCATACTTTTTATATACTGTTCCAATAAATGTAGCCAAGTTACTTAACCATTGAGCTAAACTTGTACCATCTTCTTTAATTCTATTTCTCATTGATGATGCTAATCTTTCAATTAAAACAAAACTAAGAATATCAAATTCTAAATGTGTTAAATATTTACAACCGTCAACTAATGGATTTGTCATATTTTCATAACCTTCAATCATTTCCAACATTTTGTCAAATGCTATTACAGGATTAGAATGTACTAATTTACCAAACATTCTACCTATTTGTTTTGTATTATCTTTTGATAATCGTCTTTATTTTTTTAAATTTATATATATGTAAATATTTAATAATAAAAGTTGTTATTATTTTATTTAGTTTATTACTGAATTTATTATTTTTGTCATCTTTCTTTATATTACCTCATCAATCTTCTAATTTCCAGTAATGATGCTTTTTTTATAATAACTAATTCTGGGTTAACATTATAACTTTTATTTTTCCAATTGGAATATAAGCTATATCTTGTTTGAAAAGGAAATTGCTTTATCAAACTCCAAAGTTCCATTACAAATCCAGGATTTGAATATAATAATGAAACACTTGGTAAGAAATATACTGATATAATTGTTAACCACATATTACAATATTCATCAGATACGTTTTTCTTTATATAAAAATTGAAAAAGTATTTAGTAAATAATTTGCATTTTTTATTATATCAAATAATTATTTTTATAATAATTTTATAACTACCTCTTTTATATGAGCTCTAGCTAATCTAACAAGTTTAGTTAACACTTTTAATTCTTTATGAATTTGAATACCAACATATTTTAAGAAATTTGGGATTATATTTAATAAATCCTCAAAAGTATTACAAAGAGGAATTTCATCTTTCCAATCATGATAGAAAAACATGTATCTTGAAACACGACAACTTTTCTTTCTTGGAGTAACTAAATTAGCTTCATATAATGGATTACATACTTCAAATCGATGAGTTAATATTGGCGCTGGATCTAATGGTAATTCAACATCCGGAACTTTCATAACTCTTCTATAAAGTGGATCAATTGAAACAAGAATTATTCTTCCAATTAAATGTGTTATTTCTTTATACATTATACCTAAATTTGGTGATATATCTAATATAATTTTCGAGTTTTTTAAATCACCTATAGATAATAACCCTGCCAAAAGACCAGCTTTTTGATTTGTTTTAACTATTTTTTTCTTCTAAAACATTTAATAATATATATATTTCAATAATTTCTCTAAAAATGTTAAAAATGAATAAATATCATTATACCTCTTCTTTTTTCTCACTTTCTTTATCTTCTCTTTCTTTACTCTCATCCTTACTTCTTCTATGATCTGAAGGAACTGTATCATCTGATAATGAGCCCGCACTCTATTAAAATATTTATTTTAATATTTATTTTTTTATTATAATTGTTAAAAATCTACTAAATTTTTCAAATAAAAATTATAAATTGATTAATTATACCAATAATGGGTTTGGCTCATTATCTCTTTCAGTATTTTTTTTAACTTCTTTTAAATATAATTTATATTCTTCATCCATTGAATCATTTTCAGGTGTTAAATGTGGATATAAATCGTTGAGATTAACTAAATGATTTTTAATTAATAAAGCTGCAACTAAGTATAACTTAAATGGATCATTGTTGTCATTATCTGATGATTCAGAATCTTGATAATAAGTAAATTTTTTCCCTAATATTTGACCATTTGATGTTCTTCCCCTTAGTTCATCTAGTATTGTTGATTTGCTATCATCATCTATATTCATTTTATCTTTATTATTAATATCATTACTACAATCAATACTTTTCCATGGACTTGCTTTTAATAAATATATAAAAAATTTATAATAATTTACTACATTAACAATAAAAATATCAAATATTATATCTAAAACACGATTTGGATCCAATGCAAAATAACCTATTAAACTCTTTATATTAGTTAATACCAAATTTACTCTCTCATTTAAAGTCTTTTCATGCTTATCAATTTCTTCCTTTGATAATCCAAAAGGATGATATGAATACATATTAATTGTTATTTCTGTTATCAATTTAGCATACCCTTCTGATTCTTCTCTCAACAAATTAAACTTTGTCTGCTTATATAATAATGAAGTATTAATTCTTGCAGATTTTTTCGTAAACAATTTTGATGAATTAATAAGTCCTATGGCTTCTAACATTTCAACTTCAAATCTTTCCTTCATTAATCCTGCAGGAATGAAATTTTTACTCTTTTTTAAATAAAAAAAAAAAATAAAATTATAATTTTAAATATTAATACATAAATAGTAGTAAAGAAGTTTATCTATTTATCTATTTATACATAAAATATATAAATATTTTAAATTTATTTAAACATTAAAATAAATGTGTTATATATTATTAAGAAAAAAAAAATACCAATAATTCTTTAGCCAAAACAACAATCTTTGATTTTTGTTCTGTTTTAATTTTTACATTTTCTACTTGATCATTCAGATTTGAATGAATACCTTCTATTTCCTGATCTATTAACCATATCCAATCTACAATTAATAAAGGAAGGAAAAGTGGATCTTTACTATCAGTTGGATTCATAAAAGCATATCCTGATGTTTTTATATTAAATAATTCAATTCCTAATGCTTGAACTAATTCAATATATAAAGTATGAAAGAAAACACTAACTTCATTCGCTGTTATAAATTCATTTATATATGATTTTATAATGTTTCTAATGCATACCTTTACAGGTATGAGATCTTTTGAAGTGGATTGTGTTTCTCCTTTACATTTTATTATATAGTTTTTTAATAATAACTTATAATTATTTTGTTCAGTTTTCCAATTTTTAAATATTTTTTGATAATCTACACTTTTTGTATTATTGTTTGTATTATATGATTTATTATCCATATTTTTATTTATATTTGAAATTTCAAAATATGGCAAATTATAAAACTTTTTTCATATACTAATGTTATTATAAATTATAAAATAAATTTTTGTTTTAGATATTAAAATATAAATTATTATTACTTATACTATTACTATAAATTTTAAATTAATTTATATATTTTTATTTAGTATCAATAAAAAATTTGAAATATTATATGGTAATATGGGTATAAAGAATATTTATATAAATAAAATATTTCAAGTTTTTTAATATTATCTAATAAAATCTAATAAAATATTAAATTTAGTTGAATAATATCAATAAATATATATATATATGTTTTTATAATTGAATAAGTTTTTGTTTAAGAAAGTTTTAAAAAAATGCAATTATTTTAATTATATTGAATTTTTAAAACTACTTTAAAAATAAAATACTTTTTTTAATGTAAATTTTATAACAAAAATTAAAGGAAAAAATATACATATATAAAAATTTTATTATTTTTTAAAATTTATATTAAACTTTAATATTTAATATTATAAATACATAATATTCAATCTAAAAATTAAGTTAAATATCATATATTTAAACAAGCAATAATAAAATGTATAATAAAAAAGTACATTTATTTTTTATTTATAATGAAATTAGCTAGTTTACGTTCTTATTAATAAAATGTTTCTATTAAATGATGTAATTAAGACTACTTGACATATATTTTATTTAAAATTTTTAGAATGAAATTAAATAAATAAGAATTTATATTTTTTTCTATTTATTTATTGTTATATCCTATTCATTTATTTCAATGTATATTATTAGATTTTTATATCGATTATAAAAAAATGATTGGTCAGAATAATAATTTTAATTTTTTTTTTAAAAAAATAATTTTCAATATTTTTCAATTTTTTTTGAAATTTAATTTATAGTTAGTTAAATGATATTATACTAATATTAACTAAAAATCGAAGTCATTGCATTCAATCAAGATCTTTTTTTTTTTTTTTGAAAATACTGAAATTTTAATATAATATCAATTAAATTTAACTATTTTATTTAGTTTAGTTCAATTATAAATTTGATTGAATTAATACTTAATATCATTATTAAGATATTCATTTACTTTAATTCATACTATCCCTTATATAACTTACATATAATATACAATTTAAACATATAATATATATATAAATTTTAAACTAAATGGCTGATTCAGAAGACTTTCAAAAAATAGTTTTAAAAACAAAGTAAAAAATCTTTTTTTTTTAATTATTATAATTTTTTTTATTAGTAGTAGTAGTATTCAATTATATTTTAATAAAATAAGCAATAAATAGGCAAATTTTAGTTAATAGCAATTCATTATTGAAAATCTATATGAATTTTACCGTTATTAACAACTACATACATAATATAATTTATTTAGCTTTATTCCTTCAAAAGTTATTGAAACTATTTATACTGGTGGTAAAATTCAAATTACTAGTGATGAAAAATATTTAATTACTTCACTTGGTGAAGATGTCAATGTGATAGATCTTGAAACTAATGATGTTGTTCATCAACTTGAAGGAGTATGTTCTATATTTTATTAGAAAGTATAAAGTAAAAACTACAATAGAATATGCAATTTAAATTAATATTTATTGATTTAATAATTTTAAAAATTCACATTTCAAATTAAATTTCATTTATCAAGAATGCTGATACTGTAAGTTGTTTTTGTGTTAGACCTGATAACAAAGGCTTAGTCAGTGCTCACAGAAGTTTATTGTTAAAATATTGGGATCTTGAGACTGGATTAATTGTTAGAAGTTGGAAGGTAAGTTGATTAAATTAATATCATAAATTTCTAAATATTTCATTTACTAATTATTAATAAATTTTATTTAAAAATTATTTTAAATCAAAATAGGCTCATGAAGCACCAGTTATTGCAATGGATTTTGATCCTACCTCAACATTAGTTGCAACTGGTTCAGCTGATAGCACTATTAAGATTTGGGATGTTGAGAAGGGTTATTGTACCCACAATTTTAGAGGTCATTCTGGTGTAATTAGTGCATTAAAATTCCATTTCATGCCAGATAAACTAGAACTTTACTCAGGTAGTGATGATTGTCAAATAAGAATTTGGGATTTACGTAAAAAAATGTAAGTTAAAAATTAGAGACAATGCTTTTAGTAAAAAAGTAGAACAAATTTAAATATTCTAATTATTATGTAATATAATAATATATAATATAATAGGTGTGTTGCCGCACTAGATACACATGTTAGTGTAATTCGTGGTTTGGATGTCACTAAAGATGGAAAATATCTTATATCAGGTGCTAGAGATAAGATTGTTAGTATTACTGATTTATCAAATTACAAACCAGTTAGAAGTTTCCCAGTTTTTGAAGTAAGCAAAATGATAAAAAAATTTTAAATATAAAAACAAAATAATTAATTAAATTATAATTATTAATAAAAATATGTTTCAAAATATTGAAATGTTATTAAAAGACCGTTGAAGCAATCGGTATTGTTGATGAAAAGTATATTCCTTTAGATAAAAGAACAAAAGATGGTGTCTATTTTTACACCGGTGGTGAAAAGGGTATTATAAGAATTTGGAACTTTAGTAATGGACAATGTATAAGAACACAAAAAGAAGGTGAAAATGGAACTAATAATCAAATTAATGATATTATGTAAGTAATATAATGTTTAAAAATAATTACAAGTAGTAATGTAATTTATATCTAATAACAATAATAATATTTTTTATATATTGTTTTAAATGTTATTAATTTTATGATTTTATTTTAAAGGTACTGTAAGAATAGTGATCAAATTGTTGCTGTCACATCAGATCAAAATATATTATTCTATAATATAAACAACTTTAATAGAACCAGACAAATTATTGGTTATAATGATGAAATTATTGGCTTAACAACATTAGGTGAAAATGAACAATACTTAGCAGTTGCTTCAAATAGTGAACAAGTAAATTTAATTATTTGAATAGTTTTATAATGAATTTATATATAAATATAAATATGTTATTAAATTTTATTTATATTAATAATTTCATTTAATAAATAATAGGTTCGTATATATAACTTGGATAATTTAGATAGTGATATTTTACTTGGACATGAAAGTATTGTTATTTGTATTGATAGATCATATGATGGTAAATGGTTAGTTACTGGTTCAAAGGATAGTAATGTATTCTTATGGGATATAGATATGGAAAAACCACATAACGAAAGGTATATATATTAAATAAAAGAATAATATTTTAAACTTTTATTAATAATAAATATTTATTATTTTTGTTTATTTATAATAAATATTATCTTTTATAAATAGATACAAATTATTGGCTGAATGTGTTGGTCACACAGAAGCTATTAGTGCTGTAGCTCTTTCAAGAAAGAGAAATCAATTTATTTTAACGGGAAGTCAAGATAGAACGATTAAGTGTTGGGATATTACTAAATTAAGTATGTAATCAATAAAATAAGACATATCATATAGATAATTCATATAATAGTAATAATATATTTTAAATAAAAAAATTAGAAAAAAACGGTGAAGAAGTTACTAGATTAACATCCGTTTACACTCTTACTGCCCATGAAAAAGATATTAATTCTATTGATGTTGCTCCAAATGATAAATTGTTTGCTAGTGGTTCACAAGATAAGACTGCGAAAGTAAGCTTTTATTACTAATAATAAACTTTAAATTGATTTTTAAAAAATATTAATTTCAGTATTTATAACATATTATTTTTAATAAAAAAATTTAATAAAAAAAGATTTGGTCAACAGCCGATGGTTCATTATTGTCAACTTTAAGAGGTCATAGACGTGGTATTTGGTGCGTAAAATTTTCACCAGTAGATCAAGTTTTAGCTACAAGTTCCAGTGATAAAACTATCAAGATTTGGTCTTTAATCGACTCTTCATGTTTAAAGACATTTGAAGGTCACACAAATTCTGTATTACAAGTTTCATTCTTAACTAGTGGTATGCAATTAATTTCTTCTGGTTCAGATGGTTTAGTTAAACTTTGGACAATCAAAACTAATTCATGTGAAAATACTTTTGATAATCATGATGATAAGGTTTGGGCATTAGTACCAAAGAAAGATGAAAAATATGTTATTACTGGAGGTGCAGATTCTAAAATCAATATATGGGAAGATTATACTAAACAAGAAATAGAAGAAAAACAAAAAGCTAATGAAGAATTGATTTTAAAGTAAATATAATCTTTGTAAATATAATCCTTAAAAATAACACTCTTTCAAATAGATATTACATTTATTTATCATTTATTTTATATATAATAAATAATTTTAAAATATAAGGGAACAAGATTTATCAAACTTTATTATGAAAAAGGATTATAAGAATGCTATAATATTATCTATGGAATTAGATCAACCATATAGATTAATGAAATTATTCAGTGAAGTATTATATCAAAAGAAAGATCCAGACAGTGTATTAGGTTTAGAAGCTGTGGATGACGTTATTTTCAATTTAAGCAATGAACAAGTAAATATTAATCAAATATATAATTAATTATTTTTAATAATTTACTTATTATAATATCTTTATATTTTTTAAAAATAAAGTTGGAAAAATTATTATTATATGTTCGTGATTGGAACACTAACTCCAAGCATTCAACCATTGCACAAACTGTTCTTAATGCTATATTGGGTTATTATGATCAAGAAACATTATTAAAATTGCCAAAACTTAACGAAGTAATTAATCTATAATATTTTAATTTATTTATATATAAAATTCTTTACATTTAAATTAATAAAATGTTATCTTTCATTTTCTTTCACCAATAGATTTTAGATTCACTCCTTCCATATACAGAACGTCATTATAAGCATTCAGAACAATTAATGATTGATAGTAATATTATTGATTACACCTTACATTCAATGGATTTACTTTCCAGTTTAGATTTAGATACCAATAACTAAAATATTCATAAAAATTATACATACTCAAAAAAAAACATATCTATAGTATAGTTTTATTATTCTCATTTTAACTTAAAAAAAAAAAAAAAAAAAAAAAATATTAAAGTTTTTTATTAAATTATCTAATTGTTATTTAATCTATAATATAAAGTATTTAATTTATAATAGAATAATTATAAAAAAAATTTTCAAATAAAGTCTTTTTTAATAAAATAGATTTATATTTTTTATATATTGAAAAAACATAAAAATTTTTATCGAAATTATTCTTATTATTTATTTTTTTATTAATTTATATTTTTTTAAATTTTTATTTTTATTTTTTTTTTTTATTATTATTATATTTATTATTTATTATATTTATTTATTAGATTGATTGATTTATTGATTTATTTATTGATTTATTAATTTATTTATTTATTTATTTATTTATTTATTTTTATTTTTTTTCTTTTTTAAAATTTTATATTATTGTATTTAATAGTTTACTACGATATAATTAATTTATTTCAACATTTTAACAATACTGTATTTAAATATTATATAAAAATTATATACAAAGTTATTTTTTTCTTAGCAAATAAACATTTTTTAACAAATTAATTATAATTAATTGAATGTATTATAAATTCTTTTTTTTATTTGATTGCATTATATTTCCATTTATAGTACATAGTACTTAATTATTACTTGAATAAACATAAGATTCGGAATTCTCCTTGCTTCCTCCAAAGTCTGCAAATTTATCTGTAACATAAAATTCTAACAAACAATTTAATGGGAAGAAACCATCTTTTCCTGATCTAAGATTAACACCAGTGGCCCATCCATCATCAAACATTTTTGTAATATCAACTAAATCATTTGTTTGCAATTCTAATTCATCATCCATTGATTTTTCAAATGGATAAATTGCTTTGCAGTACTTTGAATCTAACTCTTTTGTATTATAGACTTTTTCATTTGGTGTTAAATTAGTAAGATTTTCATTATTAATAATACTTTTTCTCTTAGCTGAACCTGAACTTTGAACTGTTCCAGATGGGGAACCAAGACTATAATCATCTGAAAATATTGAAGAGCGGTCTTTCTTCTTTCCTTGGTCTTTTGTAGTAGATGTTTTAATATTAGATGTAGCCGCTGTAGCTTCAACAGTATTTTTAATATTTGATGGGTTTAAATAATTATCAAATGGAGATGGAGAATTATCAATCGGAACTGGATTTGATACATTACTTGTTATATTATTATTATACATTGATGTACCAGCTACGATATTTTGTTCATTTACATTATTATTATTTTCAACCTTATCATTAATATATTGATCATTGTAATAACCATCAACGGAATAATCATAATTAAAATTATTACCATTATAATCCATTAAACCTAAATTTTGATAACTATTTTCTTTTGAACTTAAGCTATTCTTACTAAGAGCACTATCACTATTTTGATGTGTAATCTTAGCGGTAGCACCATTAACAGTTTGAGCAACTTTAAAATCTTCAAGCTCTAATTTGTTATCTACAATTTCATTAATATAATCTTTTTCGGATTTCTTTTCGGAATACCTATCTTCTCCACAAATCTCATTACTTCTTTTAATACTCTGTTTTAATTGAAGTAATTCATCAACAGCATTTTGATAGAAACTAAGCTCACTATCAATTAAATTAACAAATTGTTGTGTACGTTCTGCCTCTTTTCTATTGGAAGTTAAATCAGCCATTTTTTCTGCAAGAGTTGTTAAAGATTGTTGATAATTTTTATATAACAATTCAACCTTTGATTTTTGTTCTTGGCTTACTGGTTGGTTT
The DNA here is from genome assembly GCA_002104945.1 of Piromyces finnis. Taxonomy (NCBI): domain Eukaryota; kingdom Fungi; phylum Neocallimastigomycota; class Neocallimastigomycetes; order Neocallimastigales; family Neocallimastigaceae; genus Piromyces; species Piromyces finnis. The sequence continues at coordinate 971,224 of MCFH01000010.1, forward strand.
TGCTTCTTTAGCTTATTTTGATATGAAACAAAATTTTTAGCATTCTTGGCATATAGATTTTTTGAAGTCTATTATAATAAAGAATTAAATATTTAGAGAAAAATATACAAATTATTATTTAAAAATATATAATTAAGAATTATATTGTTATTATTATCATATTTATATTAAAAACTTTTATATTTAAAAAGAAAAGAAATATCTACTTGATATTTTTTAAAATCATCTAATGATTCATTTAAATATTGTATGTATTTATTAAGTGCTTCAGCCTAAAATATATAATTACAAAGATAATTACAAATATTAGAACATAATGAGGAAAAAAAAAAGTAAATTATGTTAAAAAAGAAAATAAATCTTGATTTTTACCATATCTTTTTGTTTTTCGTACATATGTCTGTGAGCATCACTGTAATCATTATATACTCTACCTTTATATTTTTATATATGTTATTATTATTATTATTATTGTTATTATTATTATTATTATTATTATTATTGTAAAGTGTACTTAAATAATAAACTTACTTAAATGACAAGTATTATTTAAAGTTTGACTAGCTTGAAGTGCAGCAAGAGACATAAGCTCTAATGGAAATTTTTTACTATTCTTTGAAGAGCCTTGGTTAACTAAATTTTGTGGAGCCTTTGACTTTTTATTAAAAAGCTTTAAATAAGTTTCACTTGATCTTACTAATACCTCTGTATCAATATGGATAGATTCTGATTGTTTTTGTAGATGCATGAAAGTATTTGAATCTTTTTTATATAATTATAAAATTAATTTAAACCCATTATTTATGTAAAGCACAAAATTATAAATTAAACTATGTAATTATATTAAAATTGTAATTCAATATATACTTTTATCCTTGATTGAAGTACTCGAAAACTTATCCGTAATTTTTCCTAATATACCCATTTTGACTTTTAGTTAACTAATTTTTAACCACAATAAAAAATTAATATACTCATTAGTTTAAAATAATGAAAATTCACACTTTATTAATCATAATAAATCAATATTTTTATATTTTAATAATGCTATTATTATTATTATTTATATTTAAAGAATATAAACAATACAATTCAAATTTTTATTTTATGATATTTTATTGTTTTATTATTATATTCCAATATACTATTCATAAAATAAATTCAATTTTTTAAAAGTTGTAGATATATTTCTATACTTCTGTATTTATATATTTATCTAAAAATAATACTATATATGTTCATTATTTCAAATATACACTTTGACATTTTTTTTTTTACCTCCTATAAATTAGCTTATTACGACATATATAATTATTATTATTTAATACAATATTTTATATTATACAACAATATTAATAACCTTTTCCTTTATAATATGTAATTTGTATAATTTATAAAATAATAAATATTTACTTTATTTAAAATTTTATGTACCTTTCTTTTCGTTTTTTGTTTTTTTATGTTTGGTTTTAAATTTTTAACAATTAATCAATAATTAATATAATTTCAAGTTCATTATTAAAAACCTTAAAATAATTATATATTACAATTATAATAAAATCATATCATATTTCATATAATTAGATTTCAATAATTTAATATAATATAAAAAATCACTATATATTAGATTATATATGTAGATATGTAATATGTATTATAATTGTTATGATAGAACAATAGTATTATAATATATTATAATATACTGATATATATATATAAATATATTAAGTAAATTTGGAGTTTTTTTATAAAAATGTAACATCATACAAATATATTAAAATTAATTTATGCCTAATATATTTAATAGAAAAATTATAAAATATAATTTATTTTAAAAATATAATAATATTAATATCTATAAAATAAATATCACGTGTTTTAACATTATAATCACAATACACATATTTTTTTTAGAATTATATTTAAAATAAATTCTTCTGAAGTTTTTACTCTAAATATTTAGAGAAATAGCTATAAAATAATAATATAATAGAAAAGTATTTAATAGTTTTTTTATTTTGTCAAATCACATTATTACAAATAGTAAAATATATCTTTAACTTCTATAAATTTTTAGCTTATATTTAATTGAAAAAGTAAAAATTATATTCATCTTAATTGGTTTAATTTTCTTTCCTTTTAATGAACATTATTTTTATTTAGTTAGTTACTTATTTAATTATTTATTTATTCATTCATTTATTTAGTTAGTTAGTTACTTATTTATTTATTTATTTATTCATTTATTTATTTATTTATTTATTTATTTATTTATTTATTGATTGATTGATTGATTGATTTATTTATTTATTTATTTATTTATTTATTTATTTATTTATTTATTTATTTATTTATTTATTTATTTATTTATTTATTTATTTATTGATTGATTGATTTATTTATTTATTTATTTATTTATTTATTTATTTATTTATTTATTTATTGATTTATTGATTTATTTATTTATTTATTTATTTATTGATTTATTTATTTATTTATTTATTTATTTATTTATTGATTTATTGATTTATTTATTGATTTATCGATTTATCATTTAAGCTAAATAAATAAATTTATCTTGATTCAATACATTTCAATAAATATAACAATAATTATAGTACACATAAAAATATCATTAATTATTAAAAATATAATTTTTTCAAAAAAGTGTTTATGAACATTACTGACTATCCACATAATAATAAAGTTATTTAATTATCAAAAGAAATTATATATTAAAATTGGGAGACTTAAATGTGATGTTATAATAATATAATAATAAAAATTTTTTAAAAAGCATTTTATTTATTGTAATAGAATAATTTTTTATAATTAATTAGAAATAAAAATATATATAAATTTTTTTATTTCTTAATTACAATAACAAAATAAATTTTATTTTTATTTTTTATTTGTAGTAACCATTAAATCACTAAACATGCTTAATAATAAAAAAATTTCTTTTAATTATTAAAATAATATATTATAGTAATTGAATTATTACTATAATTAAAAATATTTTATATTTATTTAACAGATAATTAACTGTTGCACAAAAAAAAACTTAAAATTCTATATATATAAACTATTTAAAGTTAAAATTTTAATATTTTCATTCCTAGCATATAATTAAGTTTTTTTTTTTTTTTTTTTATTCTTAAATTTTAAAGAATTATAAACTTTTTAATATTGATTATAATAAGAATATAAAATATAGTGAAGATAACATCCTTATATAAAGCAATACTTTATAAAATAAAATAATTAAAATACAGTAAAATGGGTATTAAGTTAAATGTTTTTATGAAATACACTCTTGTGACAACATGTATTGTTCAGTTGGTACATAATATATACTATACATATATACATATAATTATGAATGTTTATATTAAATAATTATATCATACTATCAATATAGCAATGATATAAACATTAACAATTTTAATAATTTTAATAGATTTTGATATTTGTAAATTCATTTTTTACACATGAATTATCATCATATTTAAATTTAATAGAGTTATTATTCCCTCTGTTTGAATTATTAGCTTTACCAAAATTTAAACCAAAATGTGTTGATGATGTCAATTTAAATACTTCAATATTAAAATTTCTTAATGCTAAAAGCATTATGTTAATGGTAGTGTTATTATCTCATCAAATAAGATATTAATTAATATATTGATTGATTACACTTAATAATTTTAATAATAATTATATAATAAATAATAAAAAGTATATATTCTATTGTGGCATCGGTTTTCTTCTTTATATATTTTATTCCTTAATATTATTTGAAGTAATAAATATTGATAGTGAAACTTCATCAAAATTTTTTGGTTCAGATATTAATAATTCAAAGAAAATAAGCTCATTAACATATATTATCTATTTTGTCAGAACAATATTTTATGTATGTTAATATTATTTATATATTATTATATTTCTATTTTACTAAATTATCATATAATTATTATAGTTAATCGGTTTAATTTCTTCGATCATAGTTAGACACGTATACAAAAAGAGTCTTGAAATCTACCAAGGATTCTCATAAATAATAATTTTGAAAAAAAAAAAAATCAATTATCAATTGTTTATTTTAATAAATATAACATTAGGGAAATAGAATATATATATGGATTAGGTTTTAATTTTTTACAGCTATTTTTTTTCTATACAATAAAAAAAAATAAAAATGATTTTTTAAAATCTATATTATAGTAAACATAAAAAAAAAAAAATAATAAATAAATAAAAAATAAAATAATTATGAACAATCATTATTTTATAATTATATTAAATATATAAAAACATGCTTTATTATTTGGTAAATTAAATGTAATAGAAATAGAAATACTTTAATTCTTTTCCAGAAATTTTAAATTAAAATTTAACTCATTAATTTATATTAATAGACTGATAAAAAGTTTAATTGTAACATTTATTATCTTTCAGGATTTTTTTTTTAAGAAATATATTTATATATATTATTAAATTTTCTATATTAAACCATAATTATTAATATTATATATTTATAAAATTCCGTTAATCTAAAAGATTGATTTCTATATATATATATAGAATAAAAGTAAAAAAAAAAAAAAAAAAGAAATAAGAAAAAATTGGTATAATTAAAAAATTGGTTTTTAAAAAGAAGATATAATTCATGAAGTAAATTTTAAATTAAAAATGAAAGATAAATTAATAAATAAAAATCTAAATATTCAACAAAAAAAAAAAATTAACAATAATACAAAATATAATGATATAAAAATAAACAAATTTTCAAAGAATTCAAATAACACTAATTCGTATACTAAACAAAATAAAAATGTTGAAGATGATACTGAGAAAAATAACAATATTAAAACAGAAAGAAATTCAAATGACCAATTAAATCATGCACATCCTGATTTAAAAGAATCGACCGCGTCAAATAAAAGCTTTTGTAAATATATTTTTAAAAATCAAGACATAGCTAAAACTTTAAAAAAGTCTTATACCTTAAATGATGGAATAGATCAAGAAAAAAAAATAGAAAAAAAAGATGAAAAAGAAAAAAGTTTCCAGAATATAAATGCTACAAATACTAATTCAAATATATTAGATAATAATTCTATTAATGAAAATTCTAAAAATTCTTCACCGAAACATGTATCAAAATCATTGGCAACACTTAAAAAAAATAAAAAAAGTATATCAGAAGTTAATATGGGGAAAAGCAAAATTCAATCTTTAAATAAAAAAGAAACAATTGAAAATATAAACCTAAAAAGAAAAAGTAATAATAATGATATCATAAATAAATCAAAGTTAGATGAAATTTCATCCACAAAATCTAATAATAATACAATTAAATTTGATAATAAACTTGTTAAAATCAATAGTAAAATGTTAAAAAATAAAATAAAATTAAATCCAATAACAAAATCTCAATTTCAATCATTATCAAAAATATCATCAAAAGCTTCTTTAATTGAAATTAAAAATTCAAGAGAAGAATATATTCATTCAGCATCATCTTTTTATTCAACAACTACTACTTCATCTTCATCTTCATCTTTAAGTTCTTATAGTAAATCGTTAAATAAAACTCAATTAGAAATTCATCAACGTTTTAAAAAAATGAAACAAGAAAAACTTAATAACATACAGAATAATAACAATATCAATAATGGAAATGTTTTAAATGATACTGAAATAAATTATGAAATTAATAAATCTAAATTAAAGGATGCTAAAAATAAAAAATCAAATATTGTGAATTTATCAATCAGTACTCTTACAGGGCAGCAATTCTTTATAAAGGTTTTGAGTAGCTATACAATCAGTGATGTAAAAGATTTAATTCAAGAAAAGGAAGGGCTTGCTGCCCAAACTCAAATATTAATTTATCAAGACAAAACATTAGATTGTGATTCAATGACTATTGAAGATTATGGAATAGAAAATGGTTCATCGATTAAACTAATGATAAAATTATATGATGGTAATTTAATATAAATAAAAGAAATAACTAATAAATATCATGTTATTTTTTTAATATATTACAAAGAAACAAAAAAAGTTTTTTTAACTAATTTTCAAAATTTATCTATCTTTTATTTTTTATAATAAATCGTTTATATAATAATACATAGGTTTATGTAATATTGAACAAGAAGATACAAAAAAAGACAATACTATTGTTTTATTATTATGTAAGAAAAAGGGTTATTTATACTTATTTGAGACGTCTTTAAAATCAACTAGTCAACTATCAAATGAATCTTTTGATTCAAGTTTATTTGATTTTTACAATTCTTTTGATGATAAATCTATCACGTCTTCTGAAATGTCATCAAAACCTACATCTCCAATTTCTACTACATATAGTAATTCTAGTTTATTTAATAAAGAAAGCTTAAATTTTCTTAATTCTCAAACATCTAAGTCAAGTGTCTATTCATCAAATTGTGATGATAATATTTCAGTTAATAATTCTTCAAAAAATATTATGGAAAAAAAAAATGACAAAAAGAAAGTACTCTTCAATAATAAAAGTAGATCGTTATCTATTAATTATGATTTGCTAAAAATAATAGAGAATGCTACTCTATGTGCTAATAAAAGTGGGTATAACGTAACTGTAGCTATTCAAGATTTAGATACCCCTGTATATTCATATCAATCTTCTTTAAACTCCTTCAGTGATGATGATACATTTACTGATATTTATAATAATAAAACATATAAAAGTGAAAGTATTTCCTCGAATTCTATTACAAGTAGTAATTCAAGTAATCAAATAAGTAGTCAAATTAATAGTAATGCTCATTCTAAACAATCAACAAGTTTATCATTAGAATCATCAATAGAATATTTATATAATAGTAATAGCGATTCAAATATTTATGTCCCAATATATGAATATAATTTATTATCTTATCATAGCCATCAGACTCCATCATTAAGAAAAACTAAATCAGAAATATTTAATATAGGTCAAAAAATGCAAAATAAAAATAATATTTTAACTCTACGTAAACAGAAATCAGATTCTCAGTTATATAAAAGTTTTATGGAATATTTAAATAAAACATATCAACCTCACTTTCATGATCAAATTAATTCATCTAATAAAAGCACTAATTCAATTCTATTTCCATGTTATTTTTTAATACAAGACTTAAATAGAAATAATTCATCGAAAAGTGGGAATATCACCATAGAAAATAAAGATGCCACTTCATTTAATAAAATAAAAAGCAATCATAAATTAATTAATTTTAAAAATAATTCACCTTCATTAATAACTCCTTCTAATACAGAAATTAGATCAAATACACAAAATAGTATAAATATCAATAATATTAAACAAAATAATATACATATGATAAATACTAGTAATAGCAATTTAACTAAAAATGATAACAATAAAACCAATAATAATACTAAATTACTATCGAAATCTTATTCACAGGTTATTCATCCAGTATCCCAAATAGAGTCATCATTAAAACAATCTTCCTTTCCTTTTATTGGAAACAAAATGGCAGGAAGAGGAGTAGTTGATGGACATCCACAAAATAGTAAATTAGAAGAAACTCTCTATACTGAACGACCATCAACTTCAGTACCAATTGTTACTTATTATAAAGATATATATAATCCTAATTTAATTAAATCTTCATTTAATATATATGAAGATACAATTTCGAATAATAATAATAAAATTTCTTTACAACAAGAAAAAATAGATAAACTAGAAGAAAATATAGAAATAATATCCATAAATAAAAATTTCAACAACGCGGTAACTATCGAAGGAAATAGTGATATTAAACACATATCAAATAATGGTAATAAACAATCAAAGAAAAATAGAAACACTATTTCATTACCTGAAATTTCAATTAATAATAGTAATAATAAAACAGAAAAGAAAAATCCATTTCCAAAAGGAAATATACACAGTTTTCCAGATATATATAAACATATACCCAATGACAAAATTTATAAACCACAAATTACTATTAAATATAAAGATTCTGATGCAGAAGATGATATTGATAGATATGTTAATGAAGAAAATCAAAGCTATTATTGTCCTCGTAAAGAAAATTATAAATATTCCTCTAATAAAATAAAAAAATTAGAACCGAAAATATACCATAAAAGACTTTCTTCAAATCAAACAAATTATGATAATAAGGAAGTGTTTCATGATACCAATGCTATAATGAAAAAGATTGAATCAGAATATTCAATAAATGATTATAGTGAAGATGAAGATAATATTATTCTTGATTATTTTGATCAGGGAATGAATTATAAAGAATTGAAACCAGAGCCAATAAATAGCTTAAACAATGAAAATTATCACTATATACCGGAACATGAACTTCAAAATTTATTTCAAAAAGAATATATAAATAATCATAATAATAACTATGATGATGAATATATATATTTTTATGATGAAAAGGATATTCCTTTTAATAAAATAAAATCATTTATATCAACTAAAAATATTAAAACCGATATAAAAGAAAAAAGTCTAGATCTGAGTTTTAGAAAAAAAAATTCAGATTGTCAAAATGAAAATAATAAACTATTAGCATCACCTTTGAGTCAAAATAATAAAACAAATGAAGAAATTAATGATTCCTCTATAAATAAATCAATCAACGAAGCTTTATCAATAAATAATAATAATAATAATAATAATAATAATATGAAAAAGAAAAATGTTTGTGAATTCTGTCATAAAAAAATACGAATTACTGCAACTTATAAATGTAAATGTAATAAAATATTTTGTGCTACCCATCGGTATAGCGAATGTCATAATTGTACATATAATTACAAACAAAATGGCAAAAAAGACTTGGAAAAAAATAATCCTCTAGTTGTTAAAGATAAAATATCAAAAATTTAAAAGAATTGTATTAAATATAAACAAAGAATATTTATCAAAAATTATATTTATATTTATTTTATATTTAATATGTAACATTTATATATGATATATTTTATTAAATTCTTAATTATTTTCTTTGTTTAAAAAAAAAAAAATAAAAAACAATTAAATGAATTACATATAAAATATTCTGATATTCACTTTTTTTTTTTAAAGATTTATATTTAATTATATCCAATCATGTTTTAATATTTTCATTAAAACTTTAAAATATATTTTACTTTTTTTTAAAAAAAAATATACCAATACTAAATTTTTTGATAATAATAAAAATTAATAAAAATGAAAGACAATTCCAAAACAAATGCAAATACAAATAATAAAGTGAGAAAAATTGAAAACAGATCAATTAAAAAGGATACCAAAAAAATAGAAACAAAGATTGTCAAAGATATAACAAAATCTGTAAAATCAACTATTAAAAAGACTGATGATATAGATTTAATTTTCTCAAAAAAAAAGTCAACAGTAGCAACAAATGCAGCAGATATGAACGATATTGATTTAATCTTCTCAAAAAAGAAAACCGCAACAAATTCTAGTACTTCAACTTCAACAGGAAAAACTGGTAATGGACAAAATACTAAAACTTTGGTAACAAAAAAAAAAAATTCAGAGAATAATTCGGAAAAATTATTATCCCTTCTTGGAACAAAAAAAAATAAAAAAAAAGTAAATGTTGGTAGTACAACAGCTAAAGAAAAAACTAGTGTTAATGATAATTCAAAGATTGTTATTGCAAGCTCTGGAATTAAAAAGCCAAAAAATACATTTAAACCAAAAGACGATGACGGCTTTGGTGATAGTAGAGGTTTAAATTCAGGTAAATACATATTAAGATTTTAAAATATAAACTACAAATAATTACTATGTTTAGATTTATTCAATTTATATAATATTATATGTTATATTTTAATATATGTAATATATAAATATAAATTATTAAAAAAATTATAATTTTAAATTTTTAACTTGAATAAATAGGTAGAAGAACTGAAGATGGTTTAAGAATTTTCACTTTGGAAGAATTAAAAATTGGTGAAGGTGAAGGGGGTAAGTCTTTATTTGAAGATAATAAGAGATAAAATGAAAATTAAAAAAATAAATAAATAAAACAATTATATACTAATTCTTTTTAAATCTCTTATTTTATAAATTAAAATGATGTTTAAAGATACACCATTATGTCCTTTCGATTGCAACTGTTGTTTCTAATTAAATACATATAGCAAATACAATAAACACATTAAAATATAATAATGTTAGCATACCCAATAATTTATTTATTAATATTGACCTATTCATTTAATAGAATAATTATATATATATTAATACTGTTTAATACACATTAATACCCAAAACTAGACCCCCCCAAAAAAAAAAAAAAAAAAAAAAAAAAAAAAAAAGTATATTATTTTAATATTAATTTAATATCATTACACAATAATGCATTTTTGTAGAAATTTAATAATAAAAAAAAAAAATAGGAATAAATATATAATTTATATTTGAATTATAATATTTTATTATTGTTGTTGTTTATATATATTTGTATTTTTACTATATATTTATCATTTCTTATTTCAATTGTATATACTGTTATTAATTTTTTTTTTTTTAAAAAAAAAAAAAAAAAGAAGTGAAAGAGAACCATTTATATATAACTTTTGGTATTATTAAGTTATTTAATTAAATGGAACATTGGAAGAAAGGGCTGCGATAATTGGTAATTTTTTTGGATTAGCACATGTTAATTTTACATCATAAGAGTTTTCGTGGTATAATGAAATGCCAATATCATTTAATAGAGATTGAATTGTTAAAAGAAGTTCGTTTCTTCTCATGTTGTATTTAAAAGTATCTTGAAAGTTAATATTATGTTCAATCATAATACCAAGATTAATGCTATATTAATATTAAAAAATAAAATAATATAAATTAATATATATATTATTAATTTGTTAATATATAACTATATGAATTGATCTTTTAAAATATATATTTAATTAATAGTAGAAAATATTCTAAATTTACTGTCCAACATCTTTTAAAGATTTTAATGCAACTTCAGCTCTTAATTGGAAGTCATTGTTGTGTTTCTTTAAGAATTCTAAAATTCTACGTTTTAACTCATCTATTTGTTCTTTAGTAGTATTTAAAGAAATTTCTAAATCGATATCTTCAATAATAGTTCCTGATCTTCTTACATTTTTAATAAATTGACTAGCAATTTTTTTATTTGGACAATAAGCCCTTTTACCATCTGTACGTCTAAATATTGTACTAATAAGACCAAATTCTGTGACATACATAACATTATCACCAACTTGAATCTTGTCCCCTACATCAAATGGATGTGATATCTTAATATCATAATTATAATAAATTAATATATTATATTACTTTTATATTATTCATGTTAAAATTATACTTTTCTTTTGTTTCTTATATTATGCTTACAAATAAGAAGATTATATTTTCAACGATAGTTGTAATAATACCACTAAAAGCAAACATAGTACTAGCCCAAATTGTACCTAAAGAAATCATTACAGTCTGTTTTATTCATTATATTAATATATTGGTAAATATTTATTATTATATTTATATTTATTGCTTTGATATACATACAGAATAGCCAGTTGTGAGTATAGCCATTCCAATTAAGCAAATAATAATAAAGGCAATAAACTTTAATATTCCATCAAATTTTCCTAAATTTTATTTAAAATAAAAATAAATTTAATAAATATATATTAAAATATATATTATATATTATATATAAATAAATTTATTGTTATATATCAACTCAAGAAAAAAAAAAAAAAATAGAGCATACTTAAAGCCAAACCAGAATCTCTCATAGATTTTTCTATTGCTTCCTTTTCTTTATAAATTGAAATAATAATATTTTTAATTTCAAATTTACTAATATCACCATTTCTATCAACATCGAAAATATTAAATGCCCGTTGAGCTTGACTTTCATCATCAAAGAAAGGTATGAAATCATTCAAAACTAAAAATTGAGTATCATCTGAAGTTCTTAAAAATTCAAAAATTAATCTTGCTAATTTTTTAGCATCAGATGGATTTCTTACAATTAATGTTGCATCATTATTTCTATTAACAATATTTCTTAAACGATTTACGAATTTTTTTCTTTTTGGTGATCTTGTTTCATTACTTCCTTCATTATTATATGCCTTATAAAATTTATCTAAAATGCTGATAGAATACTTCAACTTATTAATACGATCTTCAAAGGCTTTTTTATGGAATTTCATCTTTGGTTTTTTATAAAGATGAAATAATAATATATATCATAAATTATTATAATTATAATTGTGGTAAATATTAATTATTAACTAACTATGATAAAAAATCACAAATATATATTTTATTATTGAATTTGAAAATTTAATTCAAATAAAACTATAAGACATACAGCAAATGTTTGGAAAAAAACTTTCTCAATTAACCAAATAAAACTAGCGATAAATCCCCATAGTAATATTTTTCCAAATGTTTTTGCAAATTTATGCTTTGACTTTTCTACAAAAATATCTTGATAAGCAATAGTTGATACAAACATAAGTACAGTAAATGTTATATAATTGTGTAAATATTTGATATAATCAATAGTATAATGTCTATATTTCTATATTTTTTAGATATTAAAATTATAATTTTACAAAATAACAATAAATAAATAATATAAATAATAATAATAATAAAAATAGAAATTATAAATTTAAATTCAATATAGTTTTTTTTTTTTTTTTTTTTTTTTTTTTTTAATAAATACATTATAAAAATGATATAAGTAATGTTTATTCTATACCTCAGAAATTCCACCCAAAAGTATATCAGAAAGCTTTAATAATATATTAGGAAAAACAATAAAGAAATATCTTAAAATGAAAAACGAACCAAATACAATTTCTAAATAAATCGTCCAAACAAAAAGAGGATATCCTTTACTATCAAATAAACTTGATTTCCAATATCTCCAATTAGCAAGTTTATTATCTTCAATAAAAAAGAAATAATCTAATAAGAAAAATATTAAAAGAAAACATGTCACATAAATTATTGATACTATCATTGCCCAAAATGGTGGAAGGTCTCGATAAGCTTGAATCATTCGTGTAAAACTTTTATTTCAAAAAGTATTTATATTATTATTTAATTTTAATAAATATATATATAATATGAAATAAATTATAGGATATATATTTATTTACAAGCATAATATAAAATTATAAAATTATATATAAATATATAAAATTTTAATTCATGTATTATACATTTTTTGTAAATGAATAATATCTATTTTTCATTATAAAAGTAATTTTCATTAAGCAATAAATATTTATATATTTTTACTAATTAGAAGTATTTTATTTTAATACGTACGCGGTACCTCTGGTTCTTTTTTCATTTTTGGCTTCTAAAATATCATCATTATCCCAGTCGAAATTCTCTTCGTCATTTTTCTTTTCAGCTAATTTAAATAGATTTTGATCGATGATATCCCCAAAATCATCACCACCATCAGCATCTCCATCAACACTCATACTTGTTTATTTTTATTTTATAATAGGAATAATTAAACTAATATGAGTTTATATCTTTTTCTTAACAAAAATTTCTAAAAACGAATTTTTGATTTTTATAATAAAATATTTTTCAAATTATTTTAGTTTATGTTCAAGTAATTGATATATATTATATATGATATATTATGTATTAATTATTATTTTTAAAAAATTTTAGCTTTTTATTTTCTTAATAGTTAAAATAAATATATCAACTTCAACAAAATATACAACATTTATAAAACAAAATAATTATTTTCTTTTTTTCTTTTTAACATTTAATTAAATTAATTATGGATATGTGGTAATAATAAATTAATAAAAATATTATATATATTAAAAATAAATAAAAATATCAAAAATTTATAAAAGAAAATTTCCTTACATAAAATTTAATTTATAATTAAATAAATTTTTAAGATTTATAAGCAATTAAATTACAAATATATAGTAAGTGAAATATATATATTATAGTTAAAAATAACCAGATTATAAGCTTTTTAATTTTTTTTTTTTTTTTTTTTTAATTTTTTGAAAAGAATTAAATAATATCAAATTTAATATGAACTTTGTTATATCAAGGAATTTAAAAATTATACAAGTTTTTTATATTATTATAAATTAATGTTAATATTTTATATTAGATTAATTATTAATTATTATAACTTTCACCAAACTTTATACTATAATATTCAGAAATAATTACATTAAATAAATTTTGATTTAGAAAAAATTAAAAGCTTCTTATTTCTATCCTTAATACCATAATATTATGAATATATTTCTATAATTTTTTTTGACAATGATAAAGATCATAGCAATATTTTATTAATACTTAATTTATTTGTATTGTTCTATTATTTTTAATTAAAAAAAATTATAAAAATAAAATTAATATAAATAAATAAACAAAAAAAAAGTATTAAAAGTTGATATTTATTAATATTTATTTAAAATTTTATTATTATTTTTTTTTTTATTTCATAATAAAATTATATATTACTTTATTTTAGAATGATATTAAAGATTGTCCTTTATTGAATAAATGGTAATATTTTTATATTGATGATAAGTACTGTATTTAAATAATAATTCAATACAAGTTAAAAGGTTGTTTTTTTCTGTTTTTATTTATTGTTTTTTATTATTATTTTAAAGAATTTCTAGATCTTTGTTAAAAATCTGATTTGTAATCTTATAATTTATATTTGGTTTTTATTAATTTTTTATTACTGTTATATATTATTTTGTAGTTAAAAGATATTTCGTCGATTTTTTTTTTTTTTTTTTTTTTTTTTTTGATTTTTTTAAAAACCAAATGGTCTAAATCCCCAATAAGAATGTTTCTTATCATCATTGCGTTCATTCTCCCTTTTAACTTGACTTAATTCACTTTTTAATTCATCTACTTGTCTTTCCGCCATATTCTTTTCTTTAATTACTTTTTCCAATTCTTGTGTTTTAACTTCCATTTGTTCTTTTATAAATTCCAATTCATATTTTAATTTTAATTTTGAATTGAAAAGTTCATTATTTTTTGTAACTAAATCAGTTGTTCTTTCTCTCATTCGATAAATAATATCTCTACTCCTTTCACGTTCTTTTGTTAACTCTTGTACTTCCTTCTCCTTTGCATTTACAACCATAGTCATCTTTTTCAATCTTATCATACATTCACTAAATTCCTTTTCTAATTGAGCATATGAAGCAATTTGTTCCTGAAGATTTTCATTGTCTTCTGCCATCTTTTCTAAATCTATATTCAATTGTTTATTTTCTTGCTTTAGACATTCTAACTCATTTTCCTCTAAAATTCTATCTCCATCTTCCAAAGTACTTTGAAGTTTAGCCTGAAGTTCATCTAATGTACGGAAAGATGGTGATAAACTTGCTTTAGATGCTGTTGAAAGCATTGACAATTGCCGTGATGAAGATGCAACATCATTGACTGAAAAAGCACTTTCCGAATTTTGTGAAATAGTTGAAAAAGTTTTTGTTTTTTCATTAATTTGTTCAATAGAGTGCGAAGTGTCGTTTTTATCATTAATTTCTGTGGTATTATCGGGTATTACAGATACTAATTTAACTTTTTCCTTTATTTCAGTATTATCCTCTGATGTTAATTTTCCATTAGAATTGAATGGTTTTTCTTCTAATGATTCAACAGATAAATCATTATTTTTTGAATTTATGTATATATCACTATCGCTTGTTTTATTTTCATATTTTGCCAACATTTTTCTATATCTTTCTAAAGTTAAATCTTTTTTTGGTTCTTCGAATTCACTGTCATTACTTTTTGATGGTAATTCAATATCATTTTTACTTATACTTTGTTTTTCTATTATTACTTCATTCTTTTTTGTATTGATAGATTTTGTTGTAGTATTTAGTACTGATTTTGAAGATTGTGGTTTATTTAAAGAATTTTTTCTATTATTTAATAATGTAGTTTTTGAAGATTCACCTATTCTTGAAGATGATCTAGTTGGTAGATAGGATTGTTTCGAGATATCTTTTTTCCATTGTTTGTTATCTAATTGTTCCCTTTCTGAAGGGGTAACAACTTTGCGTAAAGCATATTTTTGCATATTTTCTTAATAATTATTTATTTTTCTTAAAAGATTAATCAATATTTTCTTTATTTATGAAAAAAATGTTTTCTCAAAAAAAAAAAAAAAAAAAAAAAGACTAAAGATATTGATTAAATATATAATTTAAATATAGTATATAAATGGAATATTAAAAAAAAATATGAAGGAAAACAAATATATATGTGTGAATATTGTATTTCGAATATTTAATTTTTTTGATTATTATAAAATTTAATAATGATTATTTTTAACTTGAATAATTTTATATAATAGGTTTCACAACTTCTTATCGAGTTTTCTTTCTTTTTTTTTTTTTTTTATTTGTTGGTTGGTTGATTTGTTTTATCTTTCTTTTTAAATGTTTATTATCAATAAATTAAATACCGTTTAATATTATAATGTTATAAACTTCGTTAGTAAATTTATTCAAATATAAGATTTCGTTAGTAGATTAATGACAAATGGAAAAAAAAAAAAAAAAGAAAAAAGAAAATTCATTTAAATAAATGTTAATATTAATACTGCTTTATAATTAACATTTAATACATTTATCCTTTAATTGTTATATTATTTCTTTAATCATTATTTACAATTTTAAAATTATATTTTTTGTTATGTATACCGAATATTATTAAAAAAGAATTTAATTTGCTCTTCTATTAAAATAGAATAAAATAAAATAAAATAAACTAAAATAAAATAGAATAAAAAAAATTATAAAAATTTTAATTTATAATAAAAAAAATTTATATATATATAATATTGATTATTATATTTATGGGATAATAATAATAATTAAATAAAATTAGCGAAAATTATTAAGATTTTCATTATGTAATTAATGATATAATTAAATGACTTTACTAATTATTTCATTATCGTTGTTGTCGAGGTTGTCATTGTTATTTATGTTGTTAGTTTCTATAATTTATATAATTTTATATAATTTTATTTTCTAACGTTTTTTAAGTAGTTAGCCTAAATATTTTCACTTCAATAATAATTATTATTTTATCTTTATTTGTATGTTTGTTACTTTATATTGATAATATATTAAAGAATATATTTCAATTAAAATATTATAGAATTAATATATATAAACTAATTAAAATTAAACTTTAATTATATATTAAATGAAACATTTATAAGATATATAAATAAAAAATAAGAATATATATCATATTTAATATAGCATTTATATATTTTAATATATTAAAATATATAACATATTATAATAAATTGAGAAATTTTACTATTAATTTTATAATCATTAAAGTTTCAACATTTTTTAGACCTTATATATAAAAACAAATTTTCAAATAATATTTTATTATATTTAACTTAAAATTCATTATTAAAAAAAGGTAATCGCAAAATTTTAGTGGATGCATTATGTTACTACATTTTTAGTAATTATTACTAAGTGATTGGTTATTTATATTAAAAGTTTTTAAATTGTATATGAACAATATTTTACACATTTTTTTAAATTAGTAGGAACAACCCAGCAACAATAAAATAGATATATATTGAAATAAAAAAAAAAAAAAAAAGAATATTATAGTTAAAATAAGATTTTAAACAACATAATATTATTTTTTTTTACTTTATATTATATTTTCTAAATTAATGGTTTGTTATATATAATGCATTTGAATAATGTTTATAGAAGTCTCAAAATATTATATATTACATTAATTTAAAAAATTTTTTAATCTTCAATAAAAAATTGTAATTCAAAATGAATGAATAAATATTTAAAATTTCTTAATACTCAGAGAGAGAAAAAATATATGAAATGATAGTATTTATTATTGAATAAATAACTTTCATAAATTTTATAACTCTGTTGTCGATGTTTTTCAATAACAATTGTTTTTGCCTTTGTTTTGTTTAGTTGAAATATTATTAAAAAATATATATATTAATATATTAATTATATTAATAATATAAAAAATATATAAAAATCATTCACTTTAATTTTTATAATAATTAATAAGATATTTTAAATGAAAAATACTATCCACCTTATTGTTAATATAGCTCTTTTATTATTCTTTACAACTGATAATTTAACTTAGAAACATTAAATAAAAAAGAAATAAAACTAATAAATGATTTGATATCTATCGGAGTGTTTTTAATAAGATTAGAGTTTTATTTTTAAAATCATATTTATTAATTTACACATAATTATCATTCATATAAAAAAATATAGATTTATGAAATATTAGAAAATATACTTTAATATCGTATCGTAAGAAAATAAAAATAATATTGAAAACAATTTATTCTATTGAATGATTTAATATCATTTCCTTTTATGAATAATAAATTTCCATTATTTCAGTTAAAAATATATGATTTTATTTTATTTTAAAAACTGAAATTAAGGTAGATTAATCATAAAAAATATTTATATATATTTAAAATTTTTTAATATAAAAGAAAACTATATTTAATATTTATCTTTTATTTCAAATACTAATTTGTATGTTAAAAAATAAAATAAAAATAAAATTTTAAAGTTTTAAAATTGAAATTGTTTAAAAAATAATATTATGAATATTAAAAAAAAAAAGTATTAATATTTATCCTTAACTATATCAAATGTCCTAAACCTTTATTACATTTTATCATTCATATATATTAAGCTTTAATTTTTTACTAGTATATTTATAAATAACTAGAATTTATCATTTACTAATTTATCAATTTATCAATTTAAATCATTCATATTATTACTAATATTACTGTTTTCTAAATAAAATAAAAAAAATTAAAGATATAAAAGAAAAGAAAGAAAAAAAAAATAATAGAAATATGAATCAAATCACAATAGTTTAATACTTAAATTTTTTTTTTTATATTACTTGATATTAATAGTTTTAAAATAAAAATAATATTGTTTATTAATTACTTTGTTAAATTATAATATTAATATTAATATTTAATAATTTAATTATTTATAAATGCTTATTATTTCAAATTTTTAATCTTTGAAAAAAAAATTTAAAAAAATTGAATATAAAAAATACTTATAAACATATGATATGCTATTAAGAGATTATATAAAAACAGAAAGTGAAGAAAAGATTATAAACAAGAAAAAAAGAATTACTTATAATTCTAATATAACTAATAATAGTGAATATATAGTAAATAATAATAAAAAGGATATTAATTTACAAGAAAATATTTTATCAGATAACGAAGAAGCAAGCAATAGTAATAATAGTTCCTCAAATCAATACGAAGACTATATAGAAGTTATTCCAGAATTACAAATCAATGAATTGTTCTTGTATTGGATTAATCTTCCTAAAACACAAAATTTAATTTATAATTATTTAAAGAAACTTGGAACAAAAAGTGATATTTTAAATAATCTTAATAACCAATTATTTAATCCTAACAAAGAAAAGTTTGAAAAAGGTGAACAAAAAAGAAAAGAACTTTTAGAATTACAAAAATTTATATTTTCAATAGATAATAAATCAAAAAATAGCACATCTATAATTAATAATAATTCTAATAACAATAAAATCAATCATTCCTTCAGCCATATTCAAGAAGAAGCAAAAGCAGAAATAAATACTGTTAATAAAACATCATTGAATAAAAAAGAAATTATAACACCTACATCTAAAATACATAAATCAAAAGCGTTACAAAGAGAAAGAAGAAAAGTTAGAAAATTGGATTCAAGTACAAATACTTATATTAATCATCTTTCCACTTCACTTTACAGAAATAATGATGATATAAGAAATAAAGAAATTGAAAAAGTTACAAAAGAAGAAAACAATATTTATAAATTCAAAAATAATTATAATAACGAAGACTCAAAATTAATTGAAACAATAACAGAAAGTATAGATAATAATTTTATTAAATTAACTGAGATGATAACAGAAAGTAAAGATAATAATATTCATAATAAATTAACTGAAAAAAACATGGCGGATAATTTATTAGCTGAACAAACCAAAAATGAATTAAATAATAATTTAAATAATAATATCATAATTGAAGGTTAATATTATAATAATAGCTTTATTGATATATATTAATTATTTACATAATATTATGAAATTATAAATTAAATATAATATAATAATTTATTATACCTATTAATGATAATTACATCCATATAATAATAAGTTAAAGAAAATGATGAAACTAGTTTATATTCAAAAACAAAGACAAAAAAATATGATTCTGGTGTAGATATATCATTTGACTCTGTAAGATGTCACAATATTTTTTATATTATAATATAGTATTGAAAGTTATTTATAAATATATCAAATATAAATATAAAAGTATTAATTTTTTTTTATATTTATAATGATTAAATATAATTTACATAAATAGAAGTCAGTTATCCCTAGATTCTACTTCCCTAAGGGATATCCAGTAGAAAATAATATAAAAAAAGTAATTGACAAGCAGCTTGTATGTATTTTAATTTTATTATATTAAAAATTTACATTATAGAAATAATATATAAAAAAAGGGCGAGTAAATTAATACATTAATACATTAATAATTAATATTTAATATTTAATATAGCAAAAAATTGAAGAAATATTCAAGCTTTCAAATGATAATCAATTAAATGAACAAGAATTTTGGAAAGTAACTGAAGAATGTGAATTACCAAGATATATTAGTGCAGCCTTATTTAAAAAAGTTATTGGTGAACCTGACGACATTTCCCAATTAAAGGTTTCGTTTGAAGGTTTCAAGAAGTAAGAAATAATAATAAAAAAAAGTTTATTTAATTTTATTAATAAATGTGTTTAATCATAATAATTTTATTTTTTAATAAAACAAAGGGTCTGGATAGAAATAAAAAGTAATAATTATGATATGGATTCATTAATGTTTTCGATTTTAAAACCAAAAAATAGAGAAAAATATAGAGGAAAGGATGACTATTTACTTCAAGAAGATTTCTTTATAGTTATTAATGGTAAATAATTATATATATATAAGGCAATATATATTTTACTAATAATTAAAAAATAACATTTATTATTATATATTAATTAGATGTGGTACAATATCATCCAGGATTAGAATTTTTATCTAATATGCCTATATTCCAAAATCGATATAGTTAGTTTTCATTTATTATAAAAAATTAAAATTATTTGGTATTAAAATAATAACATTATATATATATATATATATATTATTTAATCTTTCAGTCGAAACTGTAATATCAAGATTATTCTACAGCAAACCAAGAAATTGGAATGAACGTATGACATTGAATGAATTTAGAAAAGTTAAATTTACTCAAAAATTAATAAATTTACAAGATGAAGATGATGATATTAACATTGTAAGGATAAAATAGAAAGAAAGTATATTTTTTTAATTATTGTTACTTTTTGTAGAACTAACATAATTTATTATATTACTATAAAAACTATATATATTTATAATTATTTTTATTTAATAGAATAGAGATATTTTCTCCTACAAACATTTCTATGTAATCTATTGTAAGTTTTGGGAATTAGATAAGGATCATGATATGAAAATTAATAGAAATGAATTAGCAAAATATGATCAATATAGTATAACACCAATAATGATTGATAGAGTAATAGAAGGTTATGGAAAAGTTACATCAAATGATGGTGAAATATTAAAGTCAGGATGGAGAGATAAAATTAATGATCAAAAGTTAAATAATAATCAATCAAATGTGGATAATTTATCATCTTTACAAGAGGCTTTTAGAAATGTCAGTATAAAAAATAAAAATTATATTTTCAATAGCGTAATAAAAGATTATGATAATGAGGATGATCCAAATATTATGCTATACAAAGATTTTATTTGTATGTACTCTCCATATGATAATTTTTTATTATTTTTTTCATATTATAATTTATTTTATGTTTTTATTTTTTAAATAATTTTATGATTTATAATATTATAGGGTTTATATTATCTGCTGAAGATAAAGGTACAACACAAGCTATTGAATATTGGTTTAGATGCCTCGATTTAGATGGCGATGGTGTTATAAGTGTATTTGAAATTGAACAATTTTGGATAGAGCAATATCAAAGAATGGTAGAATGTAGAACAGTTGATATTTGGTCTTTCAATGATTTCTTATGTTATCTGTAAATTCTTATTATATATAAATTTAATATTAAACTCAAAACTAAATTGTTTCTTATTTATTAACTTTCTTTATTTTATTATATATATATATAATAGGTTAGATATGATTCAACCTGAAAATAAAAATGTTATTACCCTTGCTGATTTAAAACGTTCTAAAAATACGCCATTATTCTTTGATATGTTATTTGATATTAAGAAATATGAAATGCATCTAAGATGTATGGATCCATTATTTAGAGAAGCAAATGAAGTATGGATTATAGAAGGTATTTCATCTGATAATGTTAATATTGATGAAGAAGAAAAAAAGATTAAGCTGGAGTAAGTTAATATATTATATATATAAATTATCACATAAAAAATATTAAATATTTAACATATAAATATTTTTATAGAGGGTGGGAAAAATTTGCTGAGAGAACTTATGAACAATTAGCATATGAAGAAATGCAAGCACAACAATATCAATTATCATGTCAAAATTATCAAATGCATAAAGGAAAATTAGTAAGTTAAAGTTAAAGCTTATTAAAAAATAAAATAAAGATAATAATAAAATAAAAAGTTTTTTTTCTATAAATCTCAAATAACAATATATAATTATTAGTATAGTAAATAATTTATATTTTAGATACATATTAAAATTAATATTTTGTATATATTTCTATATATTGTTAAAATTTATATTTTAAAATTAAGGTGTTTATATTTTTAATAATATTCACATTAACATTTGTAAATACATATCATATTTTATTTTTCTAAATAGGTTGATACTAGTTATAGGCATCATCGTAATTCTATATTAGAGGAAGATCCATTTGGTCCAGAAATTATTGATGATGACTTTCTAGAAGAAGAAGATGATGAAGAATATTCAATATGTTCAGATGAAGATGAAAATGAAGAAATAGCTTATAACTCTTTTGATCAAAATAATTCCGATTTAATAAATTAAAATGATATTTAATAATTATGAAATATATCGATATTATATATTAAAAATAATTACGACGATGACGACAACAACAACAACAACAATAACAATAACAATAACAATAATAATAATAATAATAATAATCGTACTTCTGAATAGAATAATAATTTAAAATATTATATAATAAAATTTATATATTTATTTATATATATATATACACACTCAACTATATAAAATAATAATTATCTTTTATAAACATATGTATCATTTAAATAAAAAAAAATGTAATATATCAATTATTTATCATAGAAATTAATTTTTGTTTTTTCATATTCTTCATAAAAGTGTTATCATAAAAATATTAAAATAAATAATTAAATAATGACAATTATATTTTCTAATCTTAAGGAATTAAGTATACAAAAAACATGTAAAGTATTAATAATAATATGTACAAGTATTACAAAAAAAAAAACTGACATTAATGTTTATTTAGTTCATATAAATTTTATTATTACTATTTATTTAATTAATAATATGAAATTTGTAGTTTTTCATATATACTACTATTAATATATATTGTAAAAAAAAAATAAGAGAAAAAAAAAAAGGTTGACAATGATGACAATCATTTGGATCTTTTCTGAATATAAAATAAAGTATAACAATGAATTTCGAAATTTTATTATTTTTGTGAATTATTATTATTTGTGAATTTGAAATTATTTTGGTGGAATAAACAACTATTTAAAAATAATATAAAGTTATTGTTTTATTATTAATAAAATGTATGTAGATAATAATATATTTATTAAATAATAAAACAATCTTTTATTTTTTCCAATCTTATTTTTTCAATTAATATTTATTTAATTATTTTTAACCTTTCTATTTTATATATATTAAAATAAATTCTAATCAATTAGAAAAATACCTTTTTTGGAAATTAATTCCATGTGTCTTATTAATCATTTTATTTATTATTTATTTATTTATTTATTAATACAATATATCAATAGATTTATTATAAAAAATATTTTAACATCTATTCGATTCTGAACAATTTGCCTATGCTATTTTTTAAAATAGAAAAAAATAAAAATAGTAATATATTATGTTTAATTAAATATAACTAACTAACTAACTAACTAACTAACTAACTAACTAACTAACTAAATAAATAAATAAATAAATAAATAAATAAATAAATAAATAAATAAATAAATAAATAAAAATGTGAATAGATTTAATAAAATGAATAAAAAGAAAAATGAGATATGATGTTTTATAGTTTTTTATATATATACTAAACATTTTTTATATTTATTTAATTATAACTTATGAATTCATATTAAGATTATTTGGTTTTTCTTTTTTTCTAAATAAAATTATGGAAGGTTTTAATATTTTGTATTACAAATATTTTTATTGAATTTAAATACATAATATATATCCATTTATTACAATATAATCAGAATATATTTATATTATTTATTTTTTTATTTAAGATTTAATATGTTTTAAATATTTTTGGCTTTTATTTTCATTACAACAACAACAACAATTTAAATTTAAATAGTTGTTTTATTTTTTGTCAATTGACATTGAAATAAACTTCAAATCAACTTTTATATTATACATGATAATAATAACAATCTTAGTCTATATATATTAATTATTAATATAATATTAAAGATTATAAATAAAACATTGATAACAATTGAATATATGATATAATAGAAATAATAAATAAATAAATAAATAAATATTGGTAAATTGGCAAGAAATTATTATTTCCTTCATTTGATATATATTCAGCATTTAAATAAACATTATATTATAAATAAGTTATTATAAAGTGAATAAATTAAAGTTAAAATAAATAAATCATAAACCTTTCAAAAAAATAGACTTTTTTATTAATCATATTTTATTTAATAATATTTTATTTAATATGAATAAACAATAAGAATATTTTAATAATAACGAAATATTATTTATCATTTTATTGAAAAAGTTTATTTTGTATTATATTAAAACAATTATTTACTAAAGAAAAAAAACTTTTAAATTCTAAAGTAAATCTTGTATATATTTAAATTATTAATAAGATTTATAATCAAAAAATTTATAAAAGCATTAAAATATTTTTGTACATTAATATATAAACAAAAATCTATTACAATATTTTTTTTCTTCTAAAGTATATTTCTTTGAAAGCAATATAATCATTTGCTTCATTAATATTCTTTTACTTTACAAAAGTTGCTTGTATAAATTAATTTAATAATATATATTTTACTTGTTTATAAAGGTAAAATTAACAATAATAAAACAATTTTAATTATAACAATATTATCAATTATTTTGCAAACAGTAAAATATTATTTAATCTTATATTAAATATTAAAAGTCACTAATTCATAATGAATAATTCTTTTGAAGAAAAAAATCAAGATGATAATACATCATTTCAGAGTGTTGATAAAACTTCAAACGCAATAAATAGTTTAAATAAAGATATTAATAAAATTAAGAAGGAAATCGTTAATGAAACAAAAAGTGAGTTTAGCGATAATATAAATAATATACCTCATATTATTAAAGAAACTGTAGAGAATAAGGAAAGTGAAAAAATGGTAAAAGAAAAGGGCCCTGGAATTGATAATAATAAAATTATTATTGAACCAGGTTTAAAAGCATTATCTCATGGTCATAAAATAAATAAATCTATTGGTGCTTCTTCCCAATCTTCTTTATCAACTTCTGCTATACCTGTTGACATATTGGACGAATATGATTCTGATACAAGTGAATTTCCAACAGATTATAAACATACAACAGATATGTTAATAAAATTAAAAGAAAGAATTTTAGATGAATCAAAAAAAATGTTAACACCTGCTGATTCTTCCAGTAGACTTAGTCATAAATCTTCATTAAATTCAGAAACTTCCTCTCTCACTACTACTAATAACCTAAGTAGTAGTTATACCAATAAACTTTATGTTCCAAATATAAGATATAATACTAATTTCCCTAATAAATCATATACTGATGTAAATATTAGCAGTAGTAATATAAATTCTTATACCTATCATAATAATATATCACAAGAATCTTTTAGTTCAACATATTTACCGGGAAATATTAATACTAAAAGTTCCCTTAGTAAATATAGAAAAATCTTTGAATATACAGAAGACGAAATAAAACTATTTAATGCTTTAGAAGAGTATGCGCTTTTGCCAAAAGGAAGATTAAATCCAGGATTAGATGATTTGAATGGTGATAATGATGAAATTAATAAATTAAAAGATGAACAGGTTTTAATATATAAAAAATTAAATTCTACTCGTTCTGTACTTCATAAAGAAATGTTGGCCCATGTTAATTGCATTAATGAAAAGGAGGAGCTAGAAAAAAGAGTTCAGGAACTTCAAAATTTGTTAGAAGAGAAGGAGAAAGCCATTGAAGAACTTCAAGCAGAATTAAATACAGAAAAAGGTAGTGCTGAATCATTAAAAAAAGAAAGACAGACTGTTCAAGATGAAGTTGAAGAATTGACTAAATCTTTATTCGAAGAAGCGAATAAATTGGTTGCAGATGAAGCAAGAAAACGCCATAAAGTTGAAAAAATAAATAAGATTATGAGCGGAAAATTGAGGGATTCACAACTTCAATTAGATACTCAAACCCAACAATTAAAAGAATTACGTAAAAAGATGGAGGAAATTAACTTTGAAAATATAACAAATAAAAAGATGATGGAAGATAATAAACGTTTGAGTATCCTTTCTGAAGTTTCAGATGAAACTATTGCATATGATGTTAATAGTATTGATACTTTCCTTTTAGCAGAATTCAAGGATTTTATTAGTTCAGCATTTAATGTTCGTATGAGTAAATTGCATAATATACCATATATGAAAAATTGTTTAGAAGATGATATCATGCCTTGTCTTCGTTTTGGTTCTGATCCAAAAATTTCTTGGAAAAGATTAACTGAAGAGATTGCATCAAATTCACTTTTATTACAAGAAATATCTTCAAAAGGTTCAAAACCCTCATCACCACAAGCTAATCGCCCAGAACGTTCTTCTTCTATCAGTATGGGTAGTTTGAGTAGCAGTAATGGTACATCTACACCAACCTATCAAAATACACCACAAAATCGTTCATCTATGTGGGCACGTTTAAGTGTTCAAGCTGGTTTTGGCAGTGGTATTATCTATGATCAAGTTATTAATGGATGTCAAGCATGTGGTAGACCTAATACTCAATCAAATCCAATTCGTTTCCAATTTCGTATTGATAAACAAAATAAAGATGATAGCAGTGAATGGTCCCCACTTTGTTCAGTTTGTCGTGATCGTATTGTAGCTTGTTGTGAATTCTATAACTTTATTCGTCATATTCGTCAAGGTCTTTATACCAATAGAGGAATTGCTGAACTTTACTATGAAAATATTCGTTTAAAGCGTCAAATGTTCTATGCTCGTGTTGGTGCTCTTAATCAAGCTGATTTTGATTACGGTTTTGGTAAATTACCAAAGTTAACTCAAAGTACCACCACTTATAAACGTTCTCTCTCAATAAGTCAAATCAAATCAGAATTTAGCAGCTCTAGTTCTTCTCTTGTTGGTAATTCCATTTCTTCACCAATATCTCAATCAAGTTATAATTATCCAACAACTTATAATAATGATTCCAGTAATAGTTCAGTAACACAGGTTGATAACACAAGTCATAGAGTACTCAATCTTGATACGTACAAACCACCAATAAATAAACGTAGTTCTAATACTTATCTTCCAAGTACAGTTACAAGTCCAGAGTATAATAGTGATAATGTATCATCGATAATAACTGAAGATGCGAATTAAATAACTCCAAATTAAAATTTATTATATATATAAAGTAAAATATAAAACTGAAAAAAACAAATTTTTTTGAGATTTTAAAAAAAAATAAGTCTATCCATTAGTTATAAGTATATAATATTAAATTCAAAAAATTCAAAAATATTTTCGAACTAATTTTAATATATAGATTGTATTACAAATAACAATTTAAAATCGATATACTTATAATTATATATAAATAATATCTTACTATTTCTTTCATATTAAGATATTAAAAAGATGAAATAAAAAATAGGGAAGAAAGAAGAAAATACACATTTTTATACACATTTTTATATAAATATATATTATACAAATAAAAACTTAAAAAGTTTGTAATAACATATACCATTAAATATTTATTATTATTTTTTTTTTTAGTATAATATTGTAAAGTTTATTTTTTCTTTTATTTTTTATTTATTATTATTTTTTTTTAATATATATCTTTTTTCATTCATTCTAATATTCTAATGTTAATATTTTTCATTTTTAGTTAATTCTAATATTAAAACATAGAAATAAGTAAATTTTAAGATATTAAATATTATTCTTTATATATAAATGTTTTAAATAATTATTCCATTATTCCTCTAATAGAGCTTAATTTTTTTTTAAAAAAATTTTTTATAATAGTAGTAAAGTTAATAAAACCAACAAATAAATATAACAGAAATATCAAATAAAACAATAAATGCTAACGATAAATATATATTAAAATATTTTTTTTTTTTAGATTTAATATATTTTATTGGGAAACCCAATCACGTGAATTCTTTATAATTAGTATTAATATTTTATTCTTTGAGGAATAGGTTATATTTAAAATATAAATTTTAAATTTTTACAAAATATCAAATATTTAAGATAAAAATGGTCAAAGCCCAAAAAGGCGCTTTAATTGAAGTGTAGGTTTTCTTGTAAAGATAAAATAATAATATAATAACAAAAAATCAGTAAATTTTTATATAATTAAATTATAAAAATTAAAAATAATAAATCAAATGTTGTTTTAATAATAATTCACTAATTATATTTATTAATATATTGTTTAAATTTCATTTTAATAGTTCAGATCCAACAGTAAAGTCTGTTTTATTAGAATTAGATGATGAACATCATTTTATTATCAAAGATCTTGATGAAACTCATGTATTTGTAAATTCTATTGCTGTTGATATGATTAGAGATAAATTAGATAAAATTATGGAAGATAATACTTATAAGATTCTGGAAGAATAATAATATCAATTAAAAAAAGAAAAAGAAAGAGAATTATGAAAATTTTCTTTTATTATACCTTTAATTATTAAGTACATATACACACATATAATCTTTTAATATGATTTATTTTAATAATAAAGAATAAACAAAATTTTAAATTTCTCATATTTTATCATTAATTAAAGTCAAATAAAATCATAGTAATATGAAATATATTATTATCAAAATTGATAATTAATTACTTAAAAACATTCAAAATAAAACAAATATTTTATTTTATATTTTGTAAATATTTGAATTTAATATAAATTTAAAAAGTATATATATTTATTATTAAAAAATAATACAAATAATATTTGAAATAAAAAACTTTATTTAATATATTTAATAAAAACATATATAAAAAAAATTAATCCATTAGAAATATTTTTTTTTAATTAAAATCTGAATTTAAAAACAATATAATTTTTAATTGTTATACAAAAAATTAAATTTAATTCTGTTCAATAAAAGTTTTTTACTTTAATAAAAAATTATACCAGTTCATATTCAATATGTGTATTTTATAAAGATATTTTTATTTTTACAATAGATATCATTAATAGTGTTTTTATTAAAATAAAATCAAATAATATACAAAATAAAAAATATACCATTTAATTTATATTATAAAATTTTAAATTGAAGTGTAACTATATAAATTTTAATGAGGAATGAGTGTAAATATAAATGTCGAAGAAGATATTTTCAATAAATCAGCAGAAGATAGTAATATCAATGAAAATGAAAATGTAACAGAGGCCATAATAGAAGAAGAAGAAGTTACAGATAAAGAAGGAAATGACGAAGAGGATGATGAAAATAAAAGAGCCGAAAGGAATATTGAAAAGGAAGATGGTGGTGTAAAAGAAAAAACATTTAAAAATATATATTATGATATAAAAGAATTAAAACCTAAAATGGAATTTAAACAAGTTGCAGAAAATTTATCAGAAATTGTATACATTTTCGGATTTGAATCAGAAAAACTGAATAATCTTTATTTCTTAAATGATACAAGTGTTATTACAGCAATAGGGAATTATGTTAATATCATAGATATAAATACTTTAGAACACAAATATATACCTGGAATTAAAAATGGTGGAATTGGTGCAATTGCTGTAATTATTTAAAATTTTAATAATACATATTAATCAAATTATTTCATCCCTATCTATCATATGTTTATATGTTTTTTATTAAATATATATCAAAATACTTCTTATTTCATTATACTATGATGTTACGTTAATTTTTTTAATACAGGTGCATCCTTCTTTAAAATTTTTTGCAATCGCCGAAAAAGTTGAAAATGATCCATTTATATACATTTATGAATATCCTAGTTGTCTACTTTATAGAATCTTAAGAAATGGTTCTGTTAAAGGATACAGTGCAATTTGTTTTAATAATGAAGGATCAAGGCTTGCTAGTGTTGGTTCTGATCCTGATTATACATTAACTATTTGGGATTGGCAACTAGAAAATGTTATTTTACGTTCAAAAGCTTTTTCTCAGGTAAGTTTAGGTTTACTAATATTGATTAATAAAAATTATATATAAACTTTTCATATATTTATCCCTTTTTTTTTTTATTTATTTTTGCGATTAATTATATTATTATTTAAATAAAAGGATGTATATAAAGTTGAGTTTTTAAAGGAAAATGATCAAATATTAACAACTTCTGGTATGGGTCATATCAAGTTTTGGAACATATCTAATACTTTTACAGGTTTGAAATTACAAGGTTATCTTGGAAAATTTGGTATTGTAGAATTATCAGATATTTCCACTTTTTTACATTTATCTGATGGTAAAGTACTTTCAAGTTCAGAAACTGGGTATCTATTACTTTGGGAAGGTGGACTTATTAAATGCGTTATATCAAGGCCAGGAGGAAAACCTTGTCATAGTGGTAAAATATATGTATTATTAACAGAGGAAGGTGAAATTTATTCTTCAGGTGAAGATGGATTTGTTCGTATTTGGGATTTAGAAAATATAGATAATGCTGATGTTTCATTTGATTCAAATCAAAGTGGTAATAAAAAGCAAGTTAATACATATCAAGTTCAAATTCCAATGTTTGAAATTGATCCTCTTGATGAAATTAATTTAGGAAAAAACGTTAGAGTAAGTGATCATGAAATATAAAAAATATGAAAAATAAAAAAAAATAATATTCAAGTTTAATGTAAATATTATTATTACCTACCTCTTTGAATAATTAGGTAAATAATATTATAAAAGTTGCAGGAACAAATGAATTTTTAGTTCAAGATGGAAGTGGTTCTCTTTTTAAATTAGATATTCGTTCTCGTAGTATGTTCAATATCATGAGATTCCATTCGAGAGAAGTTGTGGATATTGTTACTAATCCAATAAATCATACAATGACTTCTTTAGGTAATGACGGTTCAATTAAATTATATGATTATCTCAAAAGAAAAATAATAAGTAGTGCTTCCTATAGTGGAAGTGGTACTGTTTTAAGAATGGTTCCAAAAGTATGTTTAAAAAATATATTTTATCATATTATATTATAATTATCGTAATATATATCTAATTCTTTTTATTTAATTCTTATTAGACATTAGATCCAAAATGTAATACTTATATAGCAGGTTATAATGATGGTGTTATAAAAATAATAAAATATGCTCAAAATGAAGATGATAATCAAAAGAAATTTATTATTACTCACATTTCTAAACCACATGCATACTCTGTTACATCATTAGAAATTTCACCTGATGGTCGGTATTTAGTTACAACAGCTATTGATCGCACTCTTTTCCTTTATCAAATTGAACTTAATCAAGAATATGTCCAGGAAATAGAAACAACTACTAATATAAAGGGTAGATACAGCATTATAAATAGTGGAAATTTCGTATTTTCATCCAAGACAGTCGATTTAATTCCTATTGGTTATATTGATCTCCACTTAAATGTTATCAATATGTCATGGTCCCCAGATTATCATCGTAATCGTGAGATAGTAGACAATTTTGTTAACTTTGATAATGTAGATGATAAATCTGAAAAAGAGCTTAGAGATGAAAAGTTTTGGGAATATAATGATTTATATAAAACTATGTCAGTAATGACTCAAAATACTCTGTTTATTGTATTAGAAAATGGTACTCTATATGAGATTACAACACCAAAACCAAATGAAATTGATAATAGTTTAACATATCAGCTTAAACTTGAGCAGTTATCTTTTAAAGAATGGGTTTT
Source organism: Piromyces finnis (assembly GCA_002104945.1). Taxonomy (NCBI): domain Eukaryota; kingdom Fungi; phylum Neocallimastigomycota; class Neocallimastigomycetes; order Neocallimastigales; family Neocallimastigaceae; genus Piromyces; species Piromyces finnis. The sequence continues at coordinate 1,003,893 of MCFH01000010.1, forward strand.
TGATATACGAAAACCTCGTGATATAAAATTTATGATAAATAAAAAAGAAGAAGAAAAAGTTAAAGGGGAAGAAGACGAGACTGAAAAAATTGATGATATATTTGATATTTTAGATAATAAGAATGAAGAAGAAGATAAAAAAAATAATGAATTAATTAAACATTTTGAAAGTTGTTTACAAGGAGCTAAAGTAGAAAGTGTTCTTTATCTTCCAGGTGGTTATTTCATTGTTAACTTTGTATTAAGTAATGGTACTGCTCAAATTAGATCATGTCATTATGATTCTCCTAATCAAAGCAGGTAAATTAAAAAATCAAATTATAAAAAATAATAACAAAATATTAAATATAAAGAAATTTAAAATACATACTAATGGGATTATATTAATTCATAATATATTTAATATTTTTCTTTTACATTATCAAGAATCATTTTTAATTATCCAAAGAGAATTGTTTATATGAATATTTCAAATTCCAGACAATATCTATTATTTGGTATATCTGATGGTTCTGTTATTCAGTATAAATTTGATTATACAGATGTTATTCTTTCAAAGGAGAATAAATATCATGAAGAAGTGGATGAACAAGTTTTAGAATATTTAATGTGTGAAGATTCTGTTATTTATGTTGATAATTTTGATCAAATTGAAGGAAATAGTTTTAATAAAATAAATAATGATTCATTACCTTCTAGTGACGAGGATGGAATAAATAATAAAAATAGAGATGATAATAATATTAAAAGCGAAAATAGCAATATTCAACAAGATCAATCTAATAATGTCAGCGATAGTTCTAATTCTGATAATATTAATTCTGATAATTCTCTTATTAACAATAATAACAATAGTACTGATAGTAACAATTATAAAAACTTTAATGAAATGAGAATAAATCATGGCTATTATTATAAAGCCAATTTACATGATAATAAAAACGGTAATATAACAGGTATTTCTTTATCTTTTGATGATGCCTATTTAGCATCTTGTGGTAGTGATGGTGCTATTTTTGTTTTTAGAAATAGATTTGAAAAAATACTAAAGGATGATGGTAAATTTCATGCATTGGTTAACATTAAATATTTAATAAATATATTGTATTTATTTTAATTAAATAGATAATAATGACTAATTATATAAAAACTAAATTAATTACAATAGAAGAAATGATTGATTATATTGATGAAAGTACAGTGATTGATGATATTATTGACAAGAATTATTATAGTTTGCAAGAAGCAAAAATTAAAAATGACAGAGATATGGAATTAGCAAAAGCTGAAATAAAGAAAAATGTAAAAAACACTAAAACAAAATTTATTCATTTTTTTTATCTAAATTATTTAATATTATTTATATATAATGTTTCATATTATAAAAAACAGGAAATGAGAAGTCAAATTGAACAATTAAGAAATGAATTTTTAGAATTATTAGCAGAGAATGAAAAAGCAGATGATAAATATAAAGTTGATAAAAAATTATTTAATATTGATATAAATTTACAAAAAGCTCACGGTGAATATTAAAATATTAATATAATTATGAAATTATGTTTTAATAAATAATTAAATAAGCAATAAAAAGGAATTTTTAATGTATTAATGTATTTTTAATGAATATTTTAATATTATTTCAATTATTCTATATAATATACATAATACATAATATATAGAAATGGAAAGAAAGCAAAAATTGGAAGAAGTTGAAAAAGAATTTGCATGGGAATACGAAAAGGAAAGTTTAGGACTTCAAAAAATTAAATCAAAGTTTTTGGATCCTATTAAAGTTGAAAGAATAGTGATAAGTTCCTTTAATGTAAATATTATTGTCTTTGATATTAATTTTTAATTACATTGTTTTTTATGTAAAAACAAAATTATTTTCATAATTAAATATTTAATTTTATTTATTAATAAATTTTTGTTAATGGTATTACAATAATATTATTTAAATAATAACATAGACTCATCAAAAAATATCAACATTTAGAACAAAAACAATAGAATATTTGATGGATATTACAAAAAAAGAAGAAGAACAAGTGGAAATAAATGAAAGAGGAATTGAAAATTCAAATAATGATAATAAGAATAATAATAATGAAAGTAAAAACAATGAAGATTTAAAAAATAATCTAAAAGAAAATGATGAAAGCAAAAAAAATGATATAGAAAATTCTACTAATAATAATAAAAAAGTATGTAAATTTTTTTATTGTGATTTTTAAATAAAAATTTATTAGTTTTTCATAATAAAAATTAATATAATATATAAATATTATATTACTAGAACGAACAAATAACTAATCTTAATAATGGTATCGATCAAACTAAACCAAAAGAAGTATGAAATTATAATTCTATCCATTTTATATATAATTTATTTTATGTAGAATATAGTAATTAAAATTTTTGATTTATCTTAAAATATATAAAATAAAAAGCAACCTATTAACACCAAAAATAAAAATGAATTAAGAAAACAAGAAAGAGCTAGAAGAGCAATCCTATATAAAGAACTTCTAAGTCAGAAACCTGATCCCTCAACTAATGATCCAAGAGATGAAGCACTCATAGAATTAGCTATTTCCACTATTGGCGATTTTAAACTTAAAACTAGTGAAAAGTATATTGTTCCAGAAAATGAACGTATTAATGCTGAAAAGAAGCAAAATCAAATTTTCCTATTAGCTAGAAGTATATATGAGTTAAAAGAGGTAATATTTTATAATATAAATTTAAAAATTAAATGTTTAAAAAATTAAATAAAAAATCTCAATATAAAAATTGTATTATTTTAATATAGCAATTCAATAAACATGTTCTTATTTTAAAGACACGAAAAGAAAATATTATTAACATAATAAAAGAGAAAAAGAAAGTCATTGATTTGATAAGTATGGAATTAAAAGTTTTAAATGATATTGAGCAAGAATCTATAATTATTCCAGAGTTAGATGTAAGTAAACATAAATAATTAATAATTAAATAAAATAATATAAAAAATATTTATATATTTAATTTATAACAAAAATTAAATTAATATAAAATGCTTTAATTGTATTTATTTGATTATTATCAGAGAGAAGGTTATCCAGAAAATAGGTATATTGTAACAGATAAAGATATTGAAGAATTTAAGATCGAATTAGAAGAACGAAAGAAAAAAGCAATGCAAATACAGAATGATGATGATGATAATGGATTAGGAGGGTTTAATGCTACTGGACCCTCTAAATCCAAAAGCAAATCTGATGATGATCAAGATCAAGAAATGCCAAAGATAGGTAATAAAAAAAATGCACAAGAAAAAGAATTAGAGAAAAAAACTAAAAGAGAAGAATGGAAAACAACTTATGAAAAAAGACGTAAATTTTTAGAAGAAAATGGTATAAATATTATTTCAATGTTAGAAAGCATTGAATTTGATAAAGTTGATATATTAGAATTAAGCAAAATCGTAAATGGTATTCGTAAATCAAAGTTAGAAGAAGAAGAGAATGAAGTTTTAAAAAGTTATTTCAAGTATATAAGAAAAGAAATATGTGATGTAATTATTACAATCTAAATTTTAAAAATCACTAAATTATTTATTTTTTTTTTTTTATAAAATTAATATCTAATAATGTTTTATAATTGTTTTTTAATATTTATATAATATATTAATATATTAGGATATAAATGAAATAAAAAATAGATTTGATGAAACATTTAATATTCTTTTTAGTGAACAAATATTACTTGAAGGGGGTTAGTAATAATATAATTAATAACTACGCTAATAAATCTATATTTATGTATTATTAACTTGATTTTATTTAATGATAAAATTATTAAATACAGATATTAAATTTGCAAAAATAAGATTAATTCTATTTTATGATGAATGGGTTCTTCTTAAAGAATTCCAAAATCATGAAGCAGCATTGGCAAAGAAATTATATGATAAGAAAAAAGAAAAGCTTGAAATTGAATCTAAGGTACAGTAAATATATTTAATAAATTTTATAAAATAAAATTTAATTATTATATTAATTTATTTATTAATATATAATTTATTTATTTATTTTTTTATATAGATAAAAGAGTGTCAAGATAAATTATTAGGGAAGAAGAGTGAAATTGAAAATATTCTTGAAATAGAAAAGGGTATTCAACATAAATTAAATGAATTAATTAACAACAATAAATATGAAGAAATGCTAACAAAGATTTTCAAAAAGAAAATTAAAAGAACAAAAGTATTATTATTTGAATAATTTGAGTTTTTCTAAAAAATAATTAAAAACATAATTATATATTAGTACTAATACCTAAAAATATTTATAGAAAAAATCTAATAATAATGATGAAGATGATGATGAAGAAGATGAATCTAGTTCTGATTCTGACAGTGATTATGATTCTGATGAAGAAATGGATTCTGAATCAAATGAAAATAGTGAAGATGAAGAAGAAATTGAGGAAATATGTCCAGAAGATTTAGAACAAGAAATTTTTGATGAAGTGTTACGTTTAAGATTGGAACAATCTGATCAAGAATATAACATTAACGAAGTTCAAAAAATAATTGATGTGAGTATATTAAAGCTCCTGATAAATAAAAATAAAATAAATCGATATAAGAGTTCTATTTTAAATTTTTAAATTAATTATGAAATATTTTTTAATAAATATTAAATTAAAATTTATTTATAAAATTATATTTTTTTTATTCTAATTGTAAGGCTTTAAAAAAAGAAAACGAAGGTTATCTGAAAAAGGAAAAAATTATTGATGCTGCCTTGAAAGGATTTGAATCAGATATTCAAGAATTCCAAACATTAAAACAAAAAAGACTAAATGAATTAGATGTTGTAGTACCATTAAAACTTAGTCAAATTCAATATTTGAATGGTCAATCCATACCTAATGATTTTTCAGCAGCCTTAGTTTTCCAAAATCAAGAAGTTAAAAGATTAAAGCTTAGAATTAAAGAATTACATCAGGTGGGTATATTAAATATATAAAAATATACATTTCTCCGTTAATATTTATTTTAGTTATTCATTAATATATATATTCTTTTATTAGGAAAAAGCTGATATTCGTAAACAACATCGTGAATTACGTAAAATGCATAATAATTTAATTATAAGCAAAAAAGAAAAACTTGCAAGGGTATATTTTAATAAAGCATATTAAATATCATTAAATAAAATAATAACTTTAACAATAACAAGAATAATAATATTAATAAATTGTATTAAATATATTGTAATAATAGATTGTAGAATTAGAAAAAAAAGCATATGATGTTCAAATGTTAAAATTTGGTCAGGTTATTGATTTAGAAAAATTAGAAAGAATGGGGGTTAATAAAAATGCTGAAGAATTAAAGGAAAAACTCAATAAAAATGATAATAAATATGCAAATGAACTTAATGAATGGCATGTAAGTAATAAATAATAAAATTCATAATATTTAATTAATTTTTTGTATTAATAAAAATAATATATTTATTATTAATATTTTAGAAAAAAGTACAAATGAATAAAGAGCAATTAACAGCTGTTACTGTAGAAAATACAAAAAAAATGAATACCTATCTTGATTTAAAGAAATTATATATTAATTTAGAAAAGAGTTTAACTGATGCTCAAACAACCTTGGTAATTAACTTTATAAATATATAGTAATTTATATATACAAATATTGTTTTTTAAAGTTATATAATAATTAAATTATTATAATTAAAATAATTATTATTAATTTATTAAATTAATATTGCAATTAAATAGACTACTGTATATAATGATGATGATAAAAAAGGTAAACTTGAGCATGAAAAATTAATAAAATTAGTTAATGATCAGAAAAACGAAATTGAAGAATTAAAAAAAGAAATTGAAATTCTTATACGAAAACCCAATCGTTCACCACTTCTTAAAAGAGTAAAAAAATTCACAACTAATATTAGTAATCCTAATCGTAGAATACCATTACCGCCACGAGAAAATCGTCTCAATACTATTCTCAACCGTAATAAAGAACAAAAGATAGAAAATGATAAATTAAATGAAATTATGGCTAAAATTGACCATCCTAGTATAGAAGCTGACATAGAACCGTTTGAAATTTCAACTATTAATGACAATAACAAGAATTTAATACCTAATGCTAAACAATATATACCAATTAATAACAAAAGTGGTAATATTATACCTTCACAAAGTAATAAAGAAGATGAAACAGAAACAATGAATTTCAAAGATAAATCTACGGAAGAAGAAGTAGAGTTGAAAATGACAGAGCCTCAAAATGAATTACAAAATTTAAACGAAATACCAAATGAATCGACTGTTGCTATTACTGATAATTTAGAAGAACGTTCTTCTAATTCACAAGTATTTGTACCTGAAAGTATTAATAATAATGATATTAATAATGTCACAACCAATGAAGAAGTCAGTAGAGATGAACTTAAAGTATCAAGTATTGCTGAGCCTTCATTGGATGGAGAAGCAATTTTGTCAGCTGAAACGGAAAATGTATCAAAATCATCATCTGTAGATATAAATATAAATGAATCAGCAGAGAAAAATAAAATTTATAATGAAAATGTAGAAATAAATAATATAAGTGAAATAATTGAAACCAATATTGAAGCTAAAGACTTAATAGTTGATAATAATGAGAATAATTCAAGTGAGCCAGATAAAATAAATGAAGATTAAATCGATAGTCAGAAATGAGTAATAATAAGTGTTAGCAAATTAGTTGAAATATTTCTACATTATTTATTTTATATAAACTAGAACACGTAAAAACAAAAATCTTAATATTAACTTTTTTTCTTCTTTTTAATAATTATAACATTTTCATGTTTTAAATATTGAATTTTATTTTTCGTTTAAATATTTTTAACATGATAGTGAAATAAGTAAATATACAAAAAAGAAGAAAAAGAATAAAAATTAAATAAAATAAAATACATTTAGATAAAATAATCAAAATAACTAAATTATATATTTTAAATTTAAATAATCATATTACTTTTAACATTTAATACTATAACTTTTTTTTTTTAAAAAAAAAGTATAAATAAAAATATTTACTATAAAAATAATATTAAATGTTCATTTACTATTATTATTTTATTTTATTTTGATTGTTTATATATTTTAATAACATATATTTTTTGATATTAATAAATACATTATAAAAAAATAATAATTACATTTATTATGCTAATATTATTATTAATTTATAAGCAAAATATATATTTTATTGCTTTTTAAATAATTATTTTTTATTTAAAGTCTATTTATTTATTATTGATATTTAATATAAAATGTAATTATCTTAATATTCTTGAGTATTAATAATATTAAGATATTATGTGATATTAGTATAATTTAAATACATTATACATTATATATATATGTTGATAAATAATATATATATTATACATATACATTTCTTTATTTGTCATTAAATTATAATGATATTGTTATTAAATTAATTTAAATAAATATTTTAATATAGTATGATAATGATAATAAATAATAATATAAAAAAAATGTATGAAAAACATATAATTAAATTAACCCCTTCATTCTCCTTTTTATTTCACTTTGTTTCTATATTTCCTATATAATTTTATTTACAGTTTCAATTTACCATATACTATTTGTACTTTTCTTGCTGAAAAAGTTTCTAAGACTTTCACGTTCTTCCAATCTATGCTTTCTTCTTTCAAGTCCATTAGAGAAGTTAACCTTTCCATTAATAGGTTTTTGAACAGCAGTTGGAACTGGATGATTTTTACTTTCCACAGCAACAAATGTGATGAAACCATCATTAGCAAATACCTTTTTTCCAGTTTCATGGTTTTCGACCTCTACAGTCACATAAACTTCAATACTAGATTCAAAAACAGCAGAAACAAATGATCTGACAGTGACAAAATCACTATTCTTAATTGGAAGTAAGAAGTGAATAGCATCCATAGAAGCAGTAACCAATGGAGTTCTTGCGTATCTTGAGGCTGAAATTAATGCACAATTTTCCATCCAAGTCATAATTTGGCCACCAAAAGTAGAACCATATGGATTAATGTGATGAGGCATAACCATTTCAACCATTTCAGTATATGAACTAGCAATAGATCCTGGCCAACTAGAAACTGATGCTTTACTGTAATTAATAATTTTTTCTCTAGCTCTTTCTCTAGTAATTGATGGCTTTGCCTGTGCAATACGCTTCCATTTTCTAATATCAGCTCTTTCATATTCAATTTTTTCTTGTTCAGTAATTGGAACAACCTTAGGGACGGGTGCTGGTTTTCCATTATTTCCAACACCAACAAAAGTTAAATAAGCTTGACAGCATGGTTTTTTTTCACCAGATAATAAATTTTCAGAACAAACAGTAACAGCAACTTCCATAGAAGTATTCCAAGTTCTATTAACCTTTGAAGTTAATGTAGCAATTTCACCAACTTTAATTGGATTAAAGAAATGGACACTATCAACAGAAGCTGTTACACATTTGTATACTGCATGTCTTTTAGATGTAATACCAGCACAAACATCAATCCAACTTAAAATTTGACCACCAGAAGCGAAACCAATTTCATTTGATTGTGCTGGAGTTAATAATTGACTTATCTTTGTTCTGTTATAATATATAATAATAAATATATTGTTTTTAATCATATATAACTTTAGTGCTGTTTCTTTTAATAAAATATTTTTATATAATATTATAATATTATAATAACTTAATAACTAATTAAATTTAAATACCTTGAACTTTTTACAGGTTTTTCAATAGGATCTATTTTTATAAAATAACATAATGATATTATTAATATTTTATCTTCGTTATTATAAACCATATTTTAATAAGATTTTTTAACTTACTTATTTTAGAGATTTCTTTTTTATTAGCATTTAAAGATAAATTTCTTAATTGTTGAGTAAGCTTAATACTTTTAATTAAATTATTTTTAATTGGTACTAAATTATTAGCAGTTTGTTTTAAAATACTTGATGTTTGAAGTAAAGACATTTTTATTTATTTATTTATACTCTTATATTATATTATACTATATTATATTAAATTTTCTATGAATTTATAATTATTATTATTTTATTTTATTTTATTTTATTGATTTTAATTATTATTTGAGATTTTTTTATTTTGTTTTGAATTTAAGAAAAAAAAAAGGTAAACTTTTATATATATATTTTTTTATTAATTTTAATTTGTGACAAAAAATAAAAATAATAAAAAAACTTTAAAATATAAAAGAAAAAAAAAAATTTAAAAACTATAGCCAATAATATAAAATACATTTAATGTACGGTAAATTAAATCTAAATTAATACATAAATACAGAAAATTTAAATATATATTCATAAATTATAAACATTATATATATATTTTATATATTTTATTTAAAAATTATTATTAAATTAAAATTTTAAACGATTTTAATTAATTTTTTTTTCTAAGAAAGGTTAATATATTGTAATATAAATTATTTATTAGTCTGGATGATTTATTTTAAATAATGATAATTAATATTAAAAAATTGGAAAGAACAACTAACATCTAATATATAGTAAAATATAATATATAATATATAATTAATTAGCTATTAATAATATATTCAAAATGTCAGTGAAAAAATATATACCTTCGACCTATAATAATATAATAATTAAAAATACAGATAATATACTATTTAAAATATATATTGTCTTTTATTTTTTTTTTTCTACATCAAATAATTTTATGTATTGTCAAGAAATTCTTTTTTTTTTTTAATAAAAAATATTAACGTGCATCAAAGTAATTTTTAATATTTTTAGTTTTCATATATTAGGAATAACTTTATTTAAAAATCTTCAATAATTTATCCATATTAATCACTTATAGTCACGTGTAATATATAAAAATAATATATTAATTATTAACAAATAATAGAAAAATATATATATAAAAAACCCGGATATACTAGTAATTCCATATTTCCTGTTATTAAATCACGTGTATATGTAGAATAATATTTTCAAAAATAAAAAAATTATTTTGATTTATGATTGTTGTTGTATTATATTTTGTATTATATTCACTTTAGCACATGACAATATAAATTAATGATATAAATACATTTTATTTTTTAGTGGGGAAATTATTTTATTAAGTACGCATATAAAGTTCATTATGTAATATATTACATGAAATAATCATATTTTTAATTCAAAAACACGTTTATTTATAGTTTACCCAATTATGATTTCAGTAATATGAAAAACGAAAAAAAAAAAAACATTTCTTTACAATTATAGATATATTAAAAAAATGTTTTTAAATGTATATTATTTATATTATTGATAGCTTAATAATCCTAATAATAATAATAATAATAATAATAATAATAATAATAATAATAATAATAATAATATAAAACAATATACTATTTGAAATTACATATTTTTTATAAAAGAAAAAGCAAATAATTAATAATAATTAAAAATGAATGTTAATAATTAAAACTTGGAATTTTTATATAATAATTAATAGTTTATATTATTATCTGTATTGGTTTAATATTCATTTTTAACCAATAAAAACAATATGAAATAGATTAAAGAGAAAAAAAAAATCTAGGTAATTATTCCTGCTAATTAAAAAGGACTGGGAAAAAAAAAAAAAAATATATTATTATTAATACCAATATTTCTCATTTTTCTAACATCAAAAATAATAATTAAATTACAAGAAATTGAATAAATCCATAATATTTTTATTTATTTAGATATTTTTAGATTTTTTATAAAAAAAAAATTATGTATATTTTGAAAGAGTTAGAATTTTTAATTTTTAACTAAATGGAATTTAGTTTTAATGTTTTGTATAATTTTTAGCAATTCATTTATTGCTTTTATAAATATATATTAAAAATGTTTTTTTAAGTAAATATCATTTTTCAACTATTAATGCTAATATATTCCACTATTGATGTAAGTTCACAAGATTTATATGATAAATAAACAATGTCTTAGTATAATTAAGGCTTCTGGTTCGACCTGCAGATTTTCTCCACTAGGTTTTATTATGGATTGGGCTACGATATTCAGGTATGAATTAGTCAAGGGTTTTCATTAACTATCATGATAGGACACATATCTTGCCGATCTGAGAGGGTTAAAGGTACCTGCATGTACATTTTAAACTAGAAGATTAATAATAGGCAGTGACATAGATAAAAAAGTCAAAAAACATGTTGTTTATTATTAATAATAAACAAATTGCGAATTCCTTTGTCATAATAATTATCAATGCATGATGCTTGATCTTAAGGGATTGTATGTAGTAAAACTATACAATTAAAGACAATTAAAGAAAGTTGTACAATTGTTAGTTAGTAAATGTATTAAGGAGAGTCAAAGCTGACTATTAAATAATGATGTATGAGTCAGGACTTAGTAGTAATAGGCAGCAGTCAACATATTTCTAAGAAGTTTAGTATTGCTCTAGTAGATGAGGGAAATGTATTTGATGTTAAAAAAACAAAGTAAATAAATAACCAATATTATTTTTTTGTATCATAATGTAAATAAATATTTAATCAAAATAGATTTTAGTAATCTGATTTTTTTTTTTTTTTGGACTTCCATATATCCTCATCTAACCCCCTGAATTATATAGGGTATGTGATTGTACATTATTGTACATTGCCATATCAATACGACATGGTAATGTACAATAATGCACAATCACCTCCTCTAGGCAGGGCTAATATGGAATAGCTTATTGTTCTTAACGATCCTTTCACGCAAGATCGAGCTACCAACACCATCGATCTCCTTGAACCTTTAATAACGAAGGATGATTAATGATGAGAACAACCCTCAAATACCATAATTAGTAATATGTGAATTTATTAATACTCCTTCCTACGAATACTCTAAACTTCAGAAGAAAACCCGCTTGTAACGGAGAATTACCTATCTGAATAAATTACTTAGGGTAGAGTCTGGTGGTATGATTATACTTACCTGAATTGACCTTTAACCCCTATTCTTTTGGAGCAAACCTGAAACAGGAAAATCGCTAAAGAACTGTCAATGGCGGGGGACCAGAAGCCTTATGAATGCTAAGTAAGGGTCTTAACAACCAGGATAGAAACTAGAATGACTATTAATCTATGATATTTAACAATATATTTTAAATAAATCACACATTTATCATCTTTTTATCTTGTAATAATTAATAATTAATTTAATCATAATTAATAATAAAATTAAGAATATTTATTTTCTATGTAGTACAAATTATAAAAAATGTTGTCCATTATAATTAACCAATAATTATTTTAGTATTTAGTAAATTTTAAGTATTATAATAATTTATTTAAAATTATTATTTGAAATAATAAATTGCTTTTACAAATTAAAAAATACATTAATATTAGGATGAATAATAGCTCAGTAAAATGTCCAGTATGCAATAGATATGTAACTATATCTGGTATTAATGCACATTTGGATAGTAATTGCCAATGTAATATTGTTCAAATGGATGGATCCGTAAAAGATATTATAAATGATAATACTGTAAATGGTCAAATTCCTATTACAGATAAATTTCGTAAAATAACAAATAATCATATATACATTGGCGCAAATTCAGTTGAAAAAAAGAAAACATTTCAACCCACTCTCTTTGGTAAAATTCCAAATAATAAAAGATCCAATGATAGTATTTTGAATAAAAAAATACCTAATCACTCATTATCCAGCTTTAAATCATCATTTGATAATAATAATAATAGTAGTAATAATAATAATAATTATAATATAAATAATATATTAACTAGACAAAATAAAAAAGTAAAACTAGAGGAAAAGAGTAATATTTTACAAAAATTTGATATTAATAAAAAACATGATAATAATGTTATAACGAATCCAATGAAAAAAGAAAATAAGAAACAATTACCTTTAGCTGAATTAGTAAGACCAAAAACATTAGAAGAATATTTTGGTCAAGAAGAAATAATGGGTAAAGATTCAGTATTAAAAACGTTAATTAAGGAAAACAGAGTACCTTCAATGATATTATGGGGACCTCCTGGAGTTGGTAATTTAAATTTATTTATTATTATTTTATTTTTATTTTTTACTATGCATTATTTTAAGAAAAGTCAAATAAAATAAATATTTATTCATTTAATAATAATAATAATAATAATAATAATAATAATAATTTGAATTTAATAAATATATAATTATTGTACATTTAATATTATATATAATAAAATGAACTAAAATAACAAAATAAATATTAAAAACAAACAAACAAACAAACAAACAAACTAAAAAAAAAAAAAAAAAAAAAAAAAAAGGTAAAACATGTTTAGCAAGAATAATATCAAATCAATATAATACTTTTTATAGAGAAATTAGTGGTACAATTCATTCATTGCAAGATTTAAAAAAAGCGTCAGAGGAATGTGCAAATCAATTAAAAATTACTGGTAAAAAAGCAATATTATTTATAGACGAAATACATAGATTTAATAAATTGCAACAAGATTCTTTATTATCATGGGTAGAAAGAGGCGCATATACTTTAATTGGTGCCACAACTGAAAATCCATCATTTAAATTAAATTCTGCCCTATTAAGTCGTTGTAGAGTATTTCAATTAAAAAAATTAAGTAAGGAAGCTATGCTATCAATTATAGAGCGAGCTGCAAGACTAAAACTTGAACTTTATGATAAAATTTTAAAAGTGAAAAATAACTCAGAGTCAGAAAGTGAAAAAGCATCCTCGACAGATAAAGAATCTTCAAATTTTAAATCTTCAAAAGATGTATACGAAGAAAATAATGTTTTGTATGCTGATAAAGAAGTATTAGAACTAATAGCAATAATGTCTGATGGCGATGCAAGAAATTCATTGAATGTAATTTAAAATAAGCATAATATTAATATTATTTATAATACATATGAAAAAAAATATATATAACATTTACTAATGATATATACATATAAAATTTAAAAGATATTAGATATGGCTATAGATTTAGTATTATCAAATAATTCTAATAAAGAAATTACAAAAGATATGATTAAAATGTCATTTCAGAAAACACATTTATTATATGACAAAAATGGAGAAGGTAAATTAAATTAACGTATTTAATAAATTTATTTAAAAAAAAAAAAAAAGAAATTAATAATTTATTATATTGTTGGTAATATAGAGCATTATGATTTAATTAGTGCTTTCCATAAAAGGTTCAATATATAAATATAAATATAAGCATATACTATTCAAAATATTTCTTTATATTAATATGTAACTTTTAAAATGTTTATATTCAAATTTAATATAGTATAAGAGGTAGTGATCCGGATGCAACATTATATTGGTTAGGAAGAATGGTATACGCAGGAGAGGTAAATTTTTTTCAATAAATACAATTATATAATCATCAAATAATAATATAAAAATTATTACTTATATATTTAATAAAATTTAAAATATCTTCTTAAATATTCATTATAATAAATTTTAATAGGACCCATTATATATTGCTAGAAGATTAATAAGAATAGCTAGTGAAGATGTAGGTTTTGGTGATAATAATGCTCTTACTTTGGCTGTTAGTTGCTATCAAGCATGCCAATTTATTGGTATGCCAGAATGTGATGTAGTGTTAGCGCATACAGCTGTATATATGGCTCGTGCAAAGAAAAGTGTAGAAGTATATAAAGCGTTAGGTATGGTTAGAGATGTTATTAAACAAGAAATAGCGTATCCTGTTCCAATGCATATAAGGTTTTAATATACTATAAAAAATTTATATAGATTTTAATATTATTAATACAATAGACTAATTAATCAATTGCTTTTATATTTAAATATTCTAGAAATGCACCAACTATGTTGATGGATGAACTTGGCTATGGTAAAGGGTAATTAAACAACAATAACAACAACAACAACAACAACAACAACAATAATAATAATAATAATAATAATAATAATAATAATAATAATATAATAATAATAATAATAATAATAATAATAATAATAATAATAATAATAATAATAATAATAATAATAATAATAATAATAATAATAATAATAATAATAATAATAATAATAATAATAATAATAATAATAATAATAATAATAATAATAATAATAATAATAACAATAATAATAATTACTTTCTACTAAAAATAGATATAAATATAATCCTGATTATGAAGAACCAGTAGAACAAGAATATCTACCAAAAGATCTAAAATGTAGGAGATATCTCGGTGTATTTGAAGAAAATAGAAAAAAAGCATATTTAGAAAGCAAAAACAAGAATGAAGAAATGAAAGATAACAAAATAGATGATAAAAATAAAGACAATAAATATTCATTAAAAATCGATGATGATGTATTATCTGACGATGATATTATTAATCTAGTTAATGTTGTGGATCATAAATAAGTTCATCCTTTATTTATTTATTTTTTTTTTTATTACAACTTAAATTATTAATAACAATAGGGTTTATTGTAAATAGAACAGTATTATTATGAATATATTTTATAGTTTATATCTTACAATATTATTATAATTGATTATTTAAAAACATACGGAAATGTACTTTATTATCCAAATATTTTTTATTTTTATTAAAATTTTAGCAATAAGTTTAAACAAAATAAAATAATTAAGTAAATGAAAAACTTTTTTTTTTTTTTAATTATTATTATAAATTTTATTATAAAGATATGATATAAAATAAAACAAAAATAAAATAAAATAAAAAAAATTAATTATTTTATGAAATTGTAATGAAAAATAAAACTTAAAAAAAGGTATGATAGAATATATTGATTGAATATTGAATGGGATAAAAATATAGATTTATTTCCCTTATTATTATTATTGTTGTTTTATTTCATTAGTTTTTATATAATATATTAATTAATAATATTTATCAATTATTAATTATTATTTATTTATTTTTATTCAATTATATTGAAAATATATTATGAACTTTTTGAAATTGAGATGGTTTTGTAAATATCACGTTTTTAATATTTTCTTTAGATTTTAAAGTTTGATCATTGGATGAAGAAAGATGAACACTTCCTAAATATTTTACTGCATCATTTTCATTTAATTTTGGTATTTTATCCTAATTAAAATAAATAAATAAATAAATAAATAAATAAATAAATAAATAAATAAATAAATAAATAAAAATTATTTACTTACAGCTGTTTGTAATAAAATATTTCTTTTTAATTTATCAATTTTATCCTGTATATTTTCTTGGAATTGTTGATAATATTTATATTCTTTATTATGTTCAGAAATTTGTAATTGTGGATCATATTTACATGATATCCAACTATTCTTATTACTAATTCCATTAATCTTAGATATATCAACAACTCTTGGTTTAGCACTTAATTGTTGAATATTCTGATTATGAAAAATAAATAAAATAAAATAAGTAAATAGATATATAAATAAATAAATAATTATAATAACTTACTTTCTGAAGAATAGAAGATTCATTGTATAGATCATATATTAATTTTTGTTTTTGGTCATTCTTTGCCATAATTTTTAATGATTTTTTTGTTAATTCATCGGAATAATTGAAAAGTTGAATGGCATTCTTCATATTTTCATTATATCTTTGTTTAATATTTTGCTTTCTTAAATATTCAACAGAACAACGAAGTGATTCAATTAATTTTACTTGATTTGGATTATTAACAGATTTAGAAATGATAGTTGGAACAATAGTATCTTCACCAGAAATAACACCAATTTTACTTTCATATTCCTTTAATTTCATTTTTTGTTCTCTAATGATATTATCTTGATTATTATTTTCTTTTTGTAATGAATTAATTAATGAATTAGTTTCTTTTTCATATTCTATTTTCTTATTTAAGGTTTCTTCTAATCCTCTAATTTTCTCATTGAACTTTTCATTTTCAGATGATTTCTTTTCTTCAAGGAACTTTATCTTTTCTTTATATTCAGTTTTTAATTTTTCCTATATTAGTTGTAATATATTTAATATTAATATATATATATATATATAAATTAAAATATTATTTCTTGATATTTTATGCTATTTCTTGATGCATACATTTATTATACTATTTTCAACAAGCTTAATTTTTTCAGCATTTAATTTTTCCAATTTTTGTTTAATTTCAACATTTAAGGAATACTCTTTCTTTACGTCCTTTGATCTTTCATTCCATGGTGAATCATTTCTTGTTACTTTAAACATTAAAAAGAAATAAAAGAAATATGAATATAATATATTTTATCAATAAAAAATTTTAAAAAAATCCTTTTATAAAAAATTATCTTTTCTTTTTACCTTGTTCAATATTATGTTCATTTACAAATTTATCATTAATTAAACTTAAATCTTCAATGATCTTTCCAATCATATTTCTTAAACCTGTCCAGTATGGGTTATCAGTAACATAAAATATATCACTAGTAATAGTTGAAAGAATCTTTGTTAATTCATCAAATTGAATAACAAAATTGTCTTCTACTTTTTCATCTACAGCTTGCTTAATAGCAATTGATAATTTCTTACAGAACTTTTGAATTAAAGTAATAGATTCATGGATATTTTTTAACTCATCTAAAACATTTTTAGTTAAAGTTTCTGATTTTTCCTCTAACTCTTTGATTCTCTTTTCAAATTTCCTATGAATATTAATATAATCATTTAATTTTAATCTAATATATTTTAATTATTATTTAAAAATGTTAGAAACATACTTTGAATATAATTTAATTTCTTTTGTTTTTTCTAAGATATCATCAACAGGTTTAAAGAATTCCTTACTAATAGATTTCATTTGACTTTGAATATTTCCATCTAATTTTAAATACATATGGTTTAGGATTATTTATATTGGTTTATAAAGAATCAAAAATTATTAAGTATATATGATAAATACCACTTTTATCGACAATAAAATAGCTTTTTAATTTATCAAATTCATTAAATATTTGATTTGTAGTTAAATCAATATCTTCATTGTAATATTCAATAATAACTGAAATAAATCTATTTTCCAACGGTATATATTTATCAGCTAAAACAATTAATTGATCAGTGCATTTATTTATGTCTTGAATTCTAATGATTTCATTAGTCTTCTCATCTTTAATAATACTTATTATATTATTTAATCTAATATATATATATTATATAAATCATGAATAAAAACTTTTTTTTATATTTTTATAGATATATATACTTAATCTAATTATTATATACCTTGTTTCAGTACCAGTTAGTTCATGATGTAAGTTACCTAATTGTAAGAATATATCAACTGGACATTCATTTAAATAATTAACAAATTGTTTAGCTAAAGAGGAGAATAATGAAATAATTTGACAAATCTATTATGAATTATTTATAATATTTTAATATTTTAATGTTTTTATTCGTTATTTTATTTTATTCATATATATTTTTCCTTTACTTCAATAGCTCTTGATTTTTCTTCAAAATCAGTAATATTTCTCATATTTAATTGATTAGATTCATCAAAGTGATTTTTAATGATATCAGCTTTGAATGATAATCTTTTAAACATTAAAACAGTTAATATTGAATCATGTTCATTAGAATAGAAAGACTCCGGTAAATACATCTATATTATTAAATTTATAAATTATGCAAGGAGTTAATAAAATTTATTTTATTTTATTTTATTTTATTTTTTAAATTATAATTAAAATTAAAACTAAATATAATATATAATAATAACCATAATTAATTTCAAATGATCATTTGATTGATTCAATTCTAATTTCTTAAGATCCAATTCAACAGCTTTAGATTGAGCTTTCATTACTGAGTTTTGTAATTGAAGATTTAAGCTAATCATGTTTTGTGTTTGACTACTTAAATCTTCATTTTTAATTTGTTGGAATTGTTCCTTATTTCTTAACTCTTTTAAGTCACTATAAAATAAAAATCAATTAAAAAATATTTATATTTATATTTATATTATACATTTATATTAATAAAAAGTATTACTTAATTAATAAATAAATAAATAAATAAATAAATAAATATCTATTAAATTAACAATTTTACTTTTGAAGATTTTTTACTAAAGCTCTAAATTGATAAATCGTATTTTCATAATCTTTAATTGTTTCATAAGCTACTTCTATGTCATTTTCTTTTTCCTTTATAATAAAATCTTTCATTTCTAGATATTATTATTAAATTAATAATATTTTAGTTTTTAAATATTATACGAAAAAAATTATTCTTTTATTTTGATATTCACCAATTTCTTCTTGTAATTGCTTTTCATTTTCAATATGTGTTTCTTCTAAGTCATCATTTAATTCTTTTAAAGCTTCTAATTCTTCAATAGTAATATTCATTTCTTCAATTTTCTTTTGAATATTAATTTAATTTATTTTTTTTTAATAAATTATTTCAATAATTTTCCATAATATATAATTTTTATACTAACCTCGTTTAAATCTAAGTTTTGTTCTGTTAATTTTTCAACCATATCTTCAGCACCCATTGCATCATTAAGTAAATGTTTTAATTCTTCTATTTGATGATTAGCATCTTCAAGTTGTTTATCCAATTGTTCTTGATCAACTATAAAAATATATTATTATATATTATATATTAATAAAATCAATTTACATATAATACTTTATGAATAAATAAACAATCAGCATTAATAAATGGATGAATGTATTTTATAAAAAGGTACATTTTGTTTCAGATAATAATAAAATTTCTTCTTCTAGATCTTGGATTTTTAGTTTATATTCATTTTCTTGATTTGTTGTAACATCACGTAATCTAATAAATTAATAAAAGTGAAAATAGAAAATAATAAGAAGTTAAAAAAAAAAAGTAAGAATAAATATATATGGAAATAATTAATTAGTTAAGTAAAATAATTAAATAATTACTTAATTAATGCCGATTTTAATCTTTCATTCTGTTTTTCTAATTGAACAACTTCAATTGCATTTTTCTCTGGAATTGATTGTCTTAATTGAACTTCTTCATTAAATTGGGCTTTAGTTTATAATATAAAAGTAAAATTTTTAATGTTTATTGATATTATGGAGTTTTCAATTTCAATAATGTAATATATAAATATATATACCTGATTCTTCTTTTAATACTTCTAAATTAAGATTCAATTCTTCAATCTTTTCTTTAGCAATATCTAATTCTTGTAATAAACTTTCACTTTTTTCTTCAGCCATTTCTTTATCTAAAGTCATCATTTCTAATGATTCCATTAAATCAACTTGTTGCATTTCAAGCTTTTCACATTTAATTTCTGATTCTTGTAATTGTTTTTGAACTTCAGCTAACTCTTTTTGGGCATCAAATAATGTACCTTTTAAATATTATTATATATGCATATATAATAATATTAGTTTAAAATATTAATAATAATTTAAGTAAATTCTGTAATTTATTACTTGTTAATTTTGCTTTTGCCAATGATGCTCTTTCTAGCTCAATTTCACTATTTTTATGCTCACGAAGTTCAGCTGAATGCTTAATATCTAACGCTAAATATTTTTCTTTAAATTCACTCATTATATCTAAACGCTCTTCTAATTGTTCATACTTTTCTTTAAGTTCATTATATTCATCTATTGATATCATCTAGTTTATAAATAATTTATTAGATTTTAATAAAAATTGCATATAATAATAATCATAAGAATAGATTATTAAAGTTAATTTGATATTAATTTTCTAGTAATCATTTTAATATGTTATTTAAAAATTAAAATAATAAAAAGAAATTACATTATCTAAATTTATAGATGGAAGTGATGTCGACAATTGTCGTTCTCGAATAGTTTCTTCAATAATATCTTTAACTGATGTATTATCAATATTATCAATATTACTAATAGATTGTTCTGATTCTTGCTTAATTATTTCTTCCTTTTGTGAATCATTAAGCATTTTAGTTGTTTCAACTAATAATTCATTATCTAATGATGCATTTGTTTTTTCTTCTGGAAAATCCTCATCCTGTAAAGATATACCATCTGATTCTTGTATCATATTCATTAATTTATCATCCTCACTATCTTCATTAAGATAGTTATTATCATCATTATTTTGAATTGATACATTTTCTTCATAATCTTCTTTAGGTAAATTTATTTTTGTTTCAATATTACTTTTAATATTTTCTTTTTCAATTTCATTAGCAACTTCTGATATTGTATCATTTGCACTTAAATCGAGCTTGCGATGACCTGTTATCACAGATTCTGCTCTCATACTTTTTCTACGATTTTCACTTAATGTACTTAAATTTGAAATTTTATTGCCATCTAATTTTAATGAAAGTCTATTACTTCTTGCTGGAAGTTTAGAAGATATGGAATCTCTTTTACCTTCTAACGATGGTGTTTTTTGCATTGATACTCGTCTCATTGCTGTTGGTGATTTTATTGAAGAATTAGATGTTGGAGATTTTGTTCCAGTTGAATATAATCGTGAAGTTCTTCTTATAGAGGAACTTTCTGGTGATTTTGACTTTTGACATGTAATTAAAGAAATTTTAAAATTTAAAAAAATATTATATTATAAATTTAAATTTTTATTATATTTTTTGGTATTATCATTTTCATTGTAAAAATCATAAAATAAATTTATTGTTAAAAATTTATATAAATCAATGTATTAATATTAATATACTATCTAAATAATTCTTACCACTAAAATTTTGACCATTGCTGGTCTGACAAAAACACCATATAATGGTTTACATGAAAAATATTCTACACCATTGATAGATCCATTATTTTTTCCTACTGGTTTTTCTAGCTCTATACCAATCCAATTACCTGAAGCAAACTGTGTTGCTCCTATAAAACGAATAATACCAAAGGTACCAGAAGTTTCCACTCTTTGACCAATTGAAAATTTATCTAACGAAATTGACGATGATAACCGAGACATTTTAAATTAAAATTATACAAAAATTGCGAACATTTATAACATAGAATAAAATAAAATAAGATTCACTAATAATTATATTCTTGTTTTATATTTTTATCTTTTTTTTATTTCTTCTGATTTGCTATATTTTATTTTTAATTCTTCTGTTATGAAAATGTAAATATATTTATTCTTTTATTATTATTATTATTATTATTTATTTATTTATTTATTTTCTTTTTATTAATAATATTATTATTTTTTATTTTTTATTTTTATTTTTTTTATTTTTTTATTTTTTTATTTTTTTTTTATTTTTTTTTTATTTTATTTTTTTTTTTTTGTTTTGTTTTGTTTCGTTTTAGTACTTAAGAATTAAATAATAAAAATTGATTTAGAAATTTTAATTTTGAAAGTTATGTTTAATTTCTTTTTATTGTTTAATTAAATATTACTGTATTATATTAATAATAAGAATTACTATATTTATAAAAAGATTTTGGTATTACTGTTTTGTTTTTATTTCAATTAATAATTAAATAAAATCAGTATAAAATAAAATATCGAGTTAATAAGAAAAATAAAATATCAAATAATATAATATTTTCGTATTCTTAAAATATTAGGAAAAATAAACAAATATTTTGCTTTATTATTATTGGAAATCAACAATTCTTTTATTATTGTAAAGTATCTTTGCTAAAGTAATTTGTTTGTTTTTTTATTTTTAAAAAATTATAAATTATATTTTATTATTTCTACTATTAACATATAAATATTTCATTTATATTTAAAATACAATTATTTTAACAATAATACAAAGAATAAAAAAATTTCAAATTTACTAAAAAAATTAAATTTTAATATTAATTTATAATAATATATGATGATTTATTATAAAGAAATAAGTATATAATCCATTTGTCATCTCAACAAAAAGATTTTTAAATTTAACCATTAATATATTAATTATATTTATATAAATATGAAAGAAAGTACTGTTGTAAATTCCAACTATAATATAATTAATTGAGTATAAATAAGATAAAATAAAATAAAATAAAAATGTTAACCAAAGCAAGTATTAATAATGTATTTTCCATAATAATATGTTAAATAAAAATAAGGTAACACAAACAATTTATTAATTTATTAATCTTTTATATTAATGAAAATAAAAAAAAAATATTTATTTAATATTTATTTATTGTTATATAAATTTTTTTATAAATATGTACATTTAATTATTTCCATATAAATTTTATTCCTGGATATCTTTTTAAAACCTCATCAAGTTCTTTAGGAGAATATGATAATTTTGTGCATATTTCATCGTAATGATGACTACCATTTAAATATCTAAATTAATATCAAAAAGAAAACAATATTAGGTAAATAATATTATATTATTAATTGTTTTTTTAATATCATTTTAGTTACTTTTTTATAAATTGTTCATTTTCACTCTTTTCAATTAATGAATTTTGATATTGATTAGGCAATATCGGATATTTATGAACTCTTTGTAAAAATCCTTTAATTACACCAAATAAAATTAATCGTCTTTAAAAATGTATAATTAGTTATTATTATTTATAATTTATTGTTTTACGATTTATTGTTTTAGTTTTATTTTAAAAATGTAATTACCTCACATCTATATTATATGAAATCACATTATTCTCTTTTATCCATTCTTTTATCGTCAAACCATGTTTTAATGAACAATATAAAGAAAATATTTTTGCAAAAGAAGGGGGTATTCTTCCTATATATTGAAAAAAAAATAATAATATTAATGCAATTAATATAAATAATAAATATTTTATATATTTTTAATTATTACCTTGTTTTACTACAAATTCTACACATTGAATTTGCATTTCTTCATCTTTTAGTAAATTTCTTATTGATGGTTTAATATAATATATATTAGAAAACTATTTATAAATATTCATAAGTATATAAGTTTTTAAACTATATTATCATTATTTTTTTAATTATTTAAATGAACTAAATAAACAACCTGAAATATATCAACCATTTTTATACAACCGTAATACCTTTTAATACATTTATTTTATGAGTAAATTAATAATTTTTCAATAGTTATATAAAGTATTTATTAATATTTATTTTATTTACAAAAAATGTTGAACAGTAATTTTA
This sequence comes from Piromyces finnis, assembly GCA_002104945.1. Lineage (NCBI taxonomy): Eukaryota > Fungi > Neocallimastigomycota > Neocallimastigomycetes > Neocallimastigales > Neocallimastigaceae > Piromyces > Piromyces finnis. The sequence goes on from MCFH01000010.1 coordinate 1,028,109, forward strand.
ACTAAAGTAATGTCTACATCAGCAATTTCAGCAATTCTTTTTATTGGATATACACCATTAATATATGGAATAATCTATAAATAGTATTTATTTTGACAAATAATTAGTTACATATAAACAAAAAACGATAATAATAATTTTTATTTTTTTAAAATACTCGTCTTGCAGTCAAATCCCAATATTTATCTGATATATTATTTAAATTAATAATAGAAACAGGAACTTGATAATCATGAACTTCTTCTGGATTTGGGTATTTTGGGAATAATTTCAAATTGATACTATTAATTTCATCTTTAAATATATAATTAAAAAATTTACAAATATTTTATGAATATAAGATATAAGATATTTTAAATTTTTAGTTTTTATATATTAATAAATTAAAATATATTTATACATACTTATAGGAATTTGACATTCTGAATAACTATTTAAATCTTCAAGTAATTGTTCAATGATATTTTGTAATGATTTTTTTGTTGCGGAATTATATAAAAAGTTACTTTCAATCTTTTTATTGAAAGAATAATAATGTTAATTAATAAAGTATTAAAAAATAAATTTTAATTATATTATTTCTAAAATAAATAAATAAATACTTCAAGTGATTTTAAAATAAAAGCCATTTTCGTTACTATTTGTTCGTAGCTTGAAGAATCGGCATGATTATCAAATACAAAACATAAATTAAATATTAATGCATTTCTTTTATACTTTGGATTTTCTATACTAACTGGGTAACCCATTACTTTATATTTTGTTGTTCCAATAATTACAAGTCTATTACATAATTCAGGTTTGGGTATAACATATTCACTTATAGCATCAAAATCTAATGTTTCTTCTTTACAAAATAAAGGGATTTGGGTATTTGAATTTGTTGAAGATGAAGAACTATATATAAAACCATCAGGTATAGCATATGTAACTTTTGGACCTTGAATTGGATGAAATTCACTAAAAAAAATTGCATGTATTTTTGGGAAACCTTGAAACAAATCCATCTTTGATACTATTAAATGTATTAAAGTTTAATAGAATGTAATATAATCTTTATATATTTAATTTATATATAATACTTTCTTTTTTTTAAAAAAAAAGAAAAAAAGAAAAAGAAAAAAAAAATAGAATAATATAAAAAATAATTTTGAGAATTTCTTATATTTATTAATTTATTATTTGGATATAAAATAAAATAGTTAAAAAAAAAATAATAAAGTTAAACAGATTAACAATTATTTATATATTGTTAAATATAATTATATATTACATTGTATTTAATGAAACAAATTACACTTTCTAACACCAATAATAATTAATTCAATATTCATTGAGGAAATAAATATAAATAAATTACTACAAATAAAGATAGATGAAAAGTGAATGAATATATTATTTACTTTTTATTCAAAAGGAAATTTTTAGTTTACTTTTTATTAATATTTATTTATTTATTTATTAAATCATATTCTTCATAAATTTTAGTATGTTCATATTCATATTCTATTAATTTCTTATTAACACAATTTTTTATACTAAATTTTTCTCAATTTTATAAAAATTATTTTTTAATATATGGATTATCATTTAATTCAGTGGCTTTGACCAATAGTATTAAAGATATTATTTTTTTTTATTATACTAATACTTCTTTGTTAAAAAAAAAATTAAATTACAAAATTGCTTTAATTTCTTTATATTTAGAGTAATAAATTTTATTATAGTTTAAGTTAATAAACTTAACTAAAAAATCATTTAAAATGTCTCTTAAGTATAACTCATCAAATAAAGTTGTTGATATTATTGCAGATTTAGTCGACTTTGATAAATCTAAAGTCACTTTTATTGAAGACCAAACTGTAAATGTTAATAAAATACAATTGTTGATTAATAATCAATAAATTATTAGTAATTGTACCATTAATAAATTATCAATATTATCCTTTCAATTACAAATTTTTAAAATATATTTAGGCCACTTTACAACTTGAAGATGGTACTGTTATTGAAGGAACTAACACTATTTGTCAATATCTTGTTCAACAATCTGGTAAATTTAATCAATGGATAGGTGTTACTGATAATGATAAAGCTGAAGTTCAACAATGGATTTCATATGCTCAAACCACAATCAAAGAAGCTAAGGACAAAGCTCCAATTGCTAAAGTATGTTACGTTAATAAATTAAATAATATTTCAACAAATTCATATATATTTATATAAAAATGATAATTTTTATTTCATAGAAAAATTAAATAATTATTTTTTAAAATTAAAAAAAAAAATCGAATTTTATTAATAATTTCTTTTTTAAATATTTAATTATATACATGAAATTTATTTCATAAATTTAATCACAATGATGTCTTTTATGAAAACAAAACGAAAATATATATAAAATAAAGAACTTAAACGATATTCTTAAATCTAAGGTTTTCATGGTTTCCAATTATTTAACTTTAGCTGATGTTATTATTTACATCAATTTATATTCTTACATTTGTGTTTTATCAACCGAAGATCGTTTCAAGATTCCAAATGTTACTAGATACTTTGATTTAATTCAAAATTTAGTTCATGAAATCAAGCCAAAAATTACTTTTGATTTAGTTGCTATTAATTTAAATGCTCCACCAGTTCCAAAGAAGGTGATTATAATATTATTTTAATTTTTTTCTTTACAAAAAATTCAAGGTAGATGTAATTAAAATAAGAAATATTTAAAATAAATAGGAAAAAACTGAAAAGAAGGCTGAAAAGAAGGAAAAGAAGGATGGTAAGAAGGAAGGAAAGGACAAAAAGGAAGGAAAGGAAAAGAAGAATGGTAAGGAAGAAAACAAGAAGGAAGTTAAACAAGAAAAGGCTGATAAGAAAAATAAGAAGGAAAAGAAAGAAAAGAAAGAAAAGAAACCAGCTGAACCAACTGTCGAAACTGGACCAGATCCATCAAAATTGGATATTAGAGTTGGTCATATTATTGAAGCTCGTAAGCATGAACAAGCTGATGCTCTTTACGTTGAAACTATCGATGTTGGAGAAGAAGAACCAAGGTAATTATTATAAATTAAAAATATTTAAATTCTCTTTAATTTATAATTTTTAAAATATGATATATACTAATACTTTAAAAAATAACTATTTAATTAAACTAAAAAAACAATTAACAAATAAATAAATAATATAGAACTGTTGTTTCAGGTTTAGTTAAATATATGACTGTTGATAAGTTAATAAATAAGGATGTTATTGTTTTATGTAACTTAAAACCAGTTGCTATGAGAGGAATCAAATCTCATGCTATGGTTTTATGTGCTAATAGCTCAGATGGTACTAAGGTTGAAATTGTTAATCCACCAGAAGGCTCAAAACCAGGTGATAAGGTAGTTATTGGTACATACAATGGTACTCCAGAAAAACAATTAAATCCAAAAAAGAAGATTTTTGAATCTATACAACCAGGTTTCAAGACTAATGATGACAAAGAATGTTGTTGGGTTGCTCCAGATAACTCTGTTCATAAATTCACAGTTAATGGTGGTGTCTGTAAGGTTGAAACTATTGTTGGTGGTGGTATTAAATAAGAAAAGTGTTTTTTTTTTTAATATATTCGGGTTAAATTACTTTTATTTAATTCAAAACGAAAGTCATTATTATAAACTGAAAAAAAATCTAGAAAATTAAATTGTAAAAAAAAATTATCAAAATTCATATTGCATATATTTCTAAAAAAAAAAAAAAAAATTGAATTTAAAATGACCTATTTTTTATTCAAATAATAATAAAAAAATTTTTTTATTTATATAAACTGAAATTATAATAAAAAAAAAAGTAAAAAAAAAAGTATATAAAAGTGAAATTTGTAATTATTTATTATATTTATAATTATATATATTTTATTTATTATAATATCTATATTATTAACAGTATAAAACAATGGATTATTTATATTGTATGTATTATGTAATGTAACTTTTGAGTTTATAAAAATTTTTTTTTAGAAATATCTGATTTACAATATGGGCAGTTATTATTATAATATAAAAGCCAGTTATCAATACTAAAATTTAGAAAAGTTAATATGTAGGAAGTAAATCTATTATAAAAAAATATATATATTTATATATATATTTTTTTCATTAATTATTAAAATAATTACCATTCTTGATGAAAGAAATGTTTGCAATATAAAACTCTTATTTTTTCATTAGGGCAATAAGTTTCACGGCATATGCCACATAATTCATGAAAATCTTTATTGTAATTATTAGCATTTAATAAAGCAATATCTTTTTTAGATAAAGTTATTATTTCAAGTTTATTTAACTGTTGTTGATCTAAATGCTTTGGTAATTTTTGTTTAAGTTGATATAAAACTCTATTATAATGTCTCCTTACTATAATAAATATTAAACTAAAGGCAATAAGTAATGAATATGGTATTAATGACATTACAAATAGATCTCGAATTGGACATTTTACATTGTCTGTGAAGTCATAATGTATTAGTTTTTTTAAGGGTGAATTTGATAAAGCAATCCAAACATAATATAGATATTCAGCTGTTGAATCATAAATGTCTTTATCACTATAAATTAAAATAGTAGTAATATAAAAACAAAATGGAAGTTATAACTAAAGTAATATTAATTTTTTATATATAAAGAAAAAAGTATTTTACATAATTGTTTCATTAAACCTTGATGTTGTAGATGAATTAATAATGTTCTATATAAATTACAGTATTTATATTGTAATAATATTTAATTAAGACGTTGTATTAGGATTAGATTATCATTATTAATAAAAGTTTTTTACCTCGAAATAATGACAAACTTCATATGTTTTCTTAAATTTTAGTTCTTGTTTTATTGAGCAATTTTTATTATCTACTGTATTAAATGTGTTCTTTTTTGTTATTAAATAATTAATTATATTATCACATTTTAATTCAAAATTCTTCTTTTTAAAATAGGTATTAATCCATAAATTATAAAAATAGTCAATTTGTTCATAATCAATTTTTTGATTTTTTACTTCATTATATGCAATTAAATCATTATGAATTTTTTTAGTTGTATCATAAATTACAATATTTTGTGATGCTTTTACAAATGCTTGTGGAATTAACGATAAATGAATGATTGCGTGTATTAATACTAATAAACAAAACTTATTCATTGTTCTTCTAGAAAAATTTTAGTATACTTTACATAATAATTATATATAATAATTTAATTTTATATATAATAAAATAAATTTATATATTTATATAGTATAAGCAAGATAGTAACAACACAAAAAAATACTAATGTTATAATCAAGTATTATTATTTTTAAAGATAATAATATAATGATATTAGATTAGTCAAGATTTCTCTTTATTATATTAAGCATTTCACAATTTCAATTTTTTATCTTTTATGGAAAAATGAAAAACAATATAAGAATATTTGTCTTTTTATTAAAAAAAAGTTTCATATAATAAATATTCATTACTTAAATAAAAATAAATTTTATTACATGTAAGACAAAAAACCTTAATATTATTAAAGTGAAAAAATATAATTTTATTTAATTTTATTTTATTTTTTATTTTACTATATTGAATTGAAATTTATTGTATTGTATTGCTTTAAAATAGTTTTGCTTATATATAAGTTTAAAATAAAATAAATTTGAAATATGAATCAGATTATTTTCTTTTTTTGAAAACCTTTAGCATAGTCAACAGACCAACTTGGTAAATCTATATATTTAAATATATTTTTATTAAAATTGCGGATAGTGTCGATCAAAGTATATATTTTATGTTTTGATTTATTTATTTCCTCCTAAAAAATATACATTTTTTTAAATTTATTATTATGTTATTTTTATATATTGAAGTATATGTTATATTTATTATATAATATTTACCGATAATAAATAATATTTTTTTTTAATATCATTTGCTATTATTTCTTTAGGGAAAACATTTAATTTTAATAAAAATACTATTTGTTGTTTTATAGAGGATGATTTTATTATATATAATTTTCCATTATTAAAATTCTTGAGATTTGTATTTAAATCAAAATTTGATGCTTCAGTTCTCATAGATTTAATTCTTAATAAAACATTTTCATTTGTGATATTTTCTACTTTCTGTTCTGATGAACTAACAAATAAATAGCATTGATATCTATTCCAATTAGATAAAATATATTTCAAATGAAGGTATTAATAAGAAATATTATAATGCAATTTAAAGAATTACTAGATATTATATATATATATATATATACACCTTTCAGTTTGATTTTCACATTTTCCCAGCAGTTCTTTTATAACTGATTTTATTGAATACTTTACGTTAATGTAAGTATCTTTATTAAAAGTCTTGATTTTATAATTATTATTTTCAGTATATTTTTTGTTATTCACAAATTTTATATTCAGCATATTCATCATATTATCTATGATATATTCATTAAGTTTTTCAGATATATATTGAAAGAGAATATTCTCATCATCATAAACAATCAAATAATAATTATTATCCTTAATTTAAATATTTTAGTTAAACTATTTAATATTATGGATGATTTATTTAATAAATAATTATGTTAAAATTACTTTAAACTTTAATTGTAATGTTAGGTTTTTTGTTGAATGAAGTGATGTGTTGTCAATATTTAGTATAATAATTGGTATTTTATATTGAAATATATATTCTTTTTATATATGTAATAAAATATATTAATATTAAATTAATAACTATTTTTAACATACAATTTGATATTATATGTAATAAATATATAAAATTTATAAATATACCACTAGAAATTATGTATTCAATATCACGATAATATTCGCAATTATTATTATAATATTTATTACTAAAAGATAATTTAATATTTTTTTTGCTTCTTTTCTTAACTATTGTATCCATTTGATCAAAATTATTATCAAATATTTTTACTACATCTATTGATGGTTCGGTATATTTTTCTTTTTCACTTAGATCATTGTGTTCTCTAAAGCAATTTTCTAATATACTCATCCAATAACTTTTTGATTTCATATAATATTCTCTATTAACTGATAAATTATTACTCTGCATTTCTCTTATATATATTGAAGGTGCGTGAATTGAAACTGAATTTGCAAACCTTACTAATTGCGATTTTATGACTTTATTTAATTTCTAAATTAAAATTATGATATTATTACTTTGAATATTCATTGTATTTAATAAAATAATATTAATTTTACCTTCGTTTTTATGTAATCTTCATTAACATCTTTATATATTTTGTCCCATTCTGATTGAAACATATAAAGGGATAAAATATCATAAAATATATACTGTTCCTGATTATTTGATATAATAAACCTTATAAATCCATTATCACTATTTTCTGGAATTATTATTCTAGCTTTATATTCACTATTAAATATATTATTCAATATAATAATATAATTATTAGAATTATTTAATTTTTTTTTTAATAATATAAATATTATTCATACGTTGATCCAATACAATATTCAATCATTTTTTTCAAATATGAAGTATATTGTTTAAATGATAAAAATAAATTTTTTGCTGCTAATTGTTTTATATCGTTTGGAACTATATGTTTATTAATAAATGATTTATAGCTGTAGGGTGTTATATGATACTGATAATTAAATAATATATCAATATCTATAGATCTCACTGATATTAAACACGAAAAGGAATTAGGTGATTCATTCTTAAAATAAGAATAAAAAAATTAAAAGATAGTTAATAATATTAATAATAATTTTTTATGATATTTAATATTAATAACTAATTACTTCATATTCAATTTGAAAATTTGCTTTGTATTCATTTTTAAATGGATCTTTATTACTTTCATATTCATTTAAACATAAATATATAGGTATTTCTTTTGTATAAATATTGTTATTCTCATTTAAAGAAATTTTATTTTCATTTTGTACTCTGAAATTTTCAATTGGATCTCTTCTGCTAAAAGATGGATATATTTTTCTATGAAATACTTTCGACTTTGGTATATACTCGATATAATCATCACAAATAGTATTTCCGTATCTTTCAGGATCGGGTTCTTTATATTTTGATGTAATGGGTATATTTATTTGATTTCTTATTATAAATGGATCATCCTCAATATGTATATATTGCTTATTATTATATATCGCAGCACTTTTTTTTCTTAAGCAATTATTAGTGGATAACATTCTTTATGAATAAAGTTTTGTCATAATATTTTTTATTTTATACTTTTTCATATAAGTATTTAAGTTTTTAAATTTTCAATTTGTAAACAAAAAAAATTAATAATAAAACCAAATTTACAAAAACTTAAATTTAAATTCATAAAACAACAACAACAACAATAAAAATAATAATAATAATAATAATAATAATAATAATAATAATAATAATAATAATAATAATAATAATAATAATAATAATAATAATAATAATAATAATAATAATGTTGAATATATATTGTAACATTTTTTCCCATTTATTTTAATAAAAAAAATAATAATAATATAAATAAATATTGAAAGGGTTATAATTTTTAATCAAAGTTTAAATAATATTAATATTTTTTATTTGCATTTAATTAATATATATACAATAATTAAGATTTTTTCTAAAGATAAATTAATTATTTATAAAATTTTCATTTTTATGATTTTGATTTAAGTATTTTTTTTTAATCTCTTTGAGCATTATATGCATATATTTCTAATTAATATAAAGAATATAATTAATAATTATTAATAACAATAAAAATCAAATTATATGATAATAATTACTGTTCTTAATTGATCTTGGGGATACATTGTTTTTGTTATATTATTAAAAGGAAATATTTTTTTGAAATTTCCGATTTCTTCTTTGGTGTCTGATATTTGGGATTTTTTTTTATCTAATAATAATTCATTTATAAAATTAAATAAATTTATTATAATTCTATAACCATTATATTATTTTTATTTTTATTTATAAACATCAATTAATATACTTTTTTTAATTCTATTGTTGTTTTCTGTCATTGAAAGTAATTTACTTCTATATTTATTTTGAATATTCTAGGAATTATTTTATATAAATTATATATTTATTAAATAGCTCATGTCAGAATATATATATATATATAACTTACATATTCATTTGCATCTATTTGTGCTAATTTTAAAAGTTCTATATTTTCTACTTCGAGCAAATTAACAACATCATTAAGTAATGCCTATTTATTAAATGAGAGAAAAAATTATTATTATTACATTAAAGTTTAAAAATCTTATACTGGTTATATATATATATATATATACCGTTTTAACTATAGTATCAATATAGCATTCATTATTTAGTGCTGGACTTAAATTAACCTCCTAATTTAATATTTATGAATTTATTTAAGTATTTTGTTTTTTCATGTTATATATATATATAATTAATGATATACCAATAACCACGGTTTTAATGAGTTATCTATAATTATATCAAATCCAAATAATTCAAAACATTGACTATTATCGTCTTTTGTTTCATAAATTGCTGGTAATAAAGTTAATATTATTATTGCTTTAATTCTTTTTTATTTTTTATTATATTTAAGAATTATACATTATTAAAATAATTGAATATATATAGATTATTATTAAATATAGTATATAATATATATTATTTAATACAAAAAATATTTACTTATTCCAGATAATTTCAAAATTTATTTTATTTTCTTTAAAATAACTTCTTAATTTTTTTAAAGACCATTTACATCCGGGTCCAACTTTATCTTTGGTATTATTCAATTCCGGACTGAGTTTATTAATTGAAGTATTAGTTAGATGTGAAAAAACATTTGTTATATCATCGGTATCATATTTATTCTAAATTAAAATGAAAAATATTATATGAATTTTATATATTTATTTCACTTATTATTTACTATACTTTTTATATATTCTGTTAATTTAAAATGTATTTTTTAAAAAAAATATATTACTGTTGCGAATCTCGCAAGTCCTTCTTCATATAGATAAATATTTAATGGATAAGTCCCTTTAACCATTACATAACTATATTTTTTTAAATATTATCATATTTTAAATATTATTATAAATATGATAATATATTTTAAATATGACTATATATTACCATCGTAAATCAAATTTATATCCTGATATTAATAATGGATCTCTTATATATTTCTGAAGAACAATTCTATATAAAATATAAATATTTTAATAATAATTATTATTTTTAATTTATATTAATTATATATATTAAAATTACCTATTATTATATGTTAAGTCATTTAATGATTTTATAATAAAAATTCCTCTTCCTCGAGATAAATCAGTTGGTTTACATATCCATATTGTCTAATTATATGTATTTATTTAATAAAATTAATAATTATTATATATTTATTTAAATAATTTTTCAGTTTTCATATAAATAAGCTTGAGTATACATTTATATTCTTTTCTCTTTCTTCTGAATAATACTTAATGAAAGATAGATATTCTGTAGGTAAAATAAATGATTTTGGAAAAAAATTATAGCAAGAACCATAGCTTCCTTTTAGCATTCTTAGTAATCGGAAAAGTGCATCCTTCATATATGGTTCGTATTAAAATAATTAAAATATTACTGATTAATTATTTAAAACGCTTGTTATATAATAATAATAATAATTAACTTATATTCATTTTTTTTATGAAAAAGAAATTTTTTTCTTATAATTGTAAAGTGAAATTAATTTATGTACTTTCTTAGTTATCCATGTATTTCTTGGTAGTGATATATGATTTAAACGTTGATAATCTTTACAATTTTCATAATCCGTTTTCCTATATCTCTTTCCTTGCCACCATAAATTCCACCAAGGTGATTCATTTTCGATATATTCTTCCCATCCTTTCAATAGTTTAATGATAATTAAGTATCACATTTGTAGTTATAATATTATTAATATAAATTTACTAAAATATTGCTTGAACTATACCTCTTTCTTGTAAAATACTTTTTAATAGTGTAGGCCCTTTATCTGATATTTTATAATAAAACTTTGGCTTATCTTTACTTTTAATTTTTAAATTATAGTCTTTGATATTTGATGAGTATCGACTAATTAATTTATTTATTTTATTATTAGTATTGATATCTGGTAAATGTATTCTATTCATATTGATTTATAACTTTTATAATAAATATTGAAAAAATAAAAGGGGAAATTATTAATATTATAATTATAATATAATATGATAAGAAAAAAAATTATAATTAATAATATACTCGGTTTCTGAAATTAATATAATGTGATAGTAATTTTATTTTTTGTAAAATTTAATAAGATTAATGATTGATATCATTTTATAAATGTGTTTAAAAGAAAAAGTAATAAATGAAAAACCTATATAAAAATTTCAGTAAAAAATAAATTTTAAATATTGCATTTTAAACTTTAATTACAATTAATTTCTTATTCATAAATATTTATTATATAATATCTGGGGTTAACAAATATATTTTAAATTATTAAAATATATTTGTTATAAATTTTCCTTTGATTGAAAAAAAATATTCATAGTATTAGTATAATTATTTATATTTATTTATCTTGTATATAGCGTAACAATCACGTGATACATTGTAATAATAAACTATACATTTCAAAATTTAATAATTTAATTATAAAACTAATTACTTTTTTTTTTTCTTAATTTAAAAAAATTATAAAAAATTAAAATAAAAATGGTTGAAATTCAAACTGTTACTGTTGAAAATCCAGAAGAACTTAACTTAATTCTTGGTCAATCCCACTTTATTAAGACTGTTGAAGATTTATATGAAATTTTAATTCAATCTTCTATGACTATAAAATTCGGTTTAGCTTTCTGTGAAGCTTCTGGGTAAATAATACAAAAGTTATTTTTTATTTTTTTTTTTTTTTAAAAAAAAGTTAAATAGAATGATTATTAATGTATTATTTTAGTTAAATTAGTAATGTTTAATAACAAAAAGTTCCATTATATGAATATTAATAAATAAGTAGTAGTATTTTCTAAATAATAATAATAATTATAATAATAATAAAGAATAATAGAAATATAATTCAAAAATTGTTTTATATTTGAAACTTTATTATAAATGTATATTTATTTTAATTTGTTTATTTATATAAAAATTAGCATTTTAAAAATATATTTAATTATATTAACAAAGATGTATTAATAAAATAATATTTTATTTCAAATTTATTATATAGTGACCGTCTTATCAGATTTGATGGTAATGATCAAGAATTAATTGATTTAGCTGTTAAGAATGCCAAGAACATTGCTTGTGGTCACTCTTTCATTATTTTCATGAAGAATGCCTTCCCAATTAATGTTTTAAATGCTGTCAAGAATTGCAGTGAAGTCTGCAGAGTAAGCGATTAAAAAAGTAAATATAATAGTATAAAATATATTTATTAATTTAATAATAATTCAAATAGATTTACTGTGCTACTGCTAACCCACTCGATGTTGTTGTCGCTGTTAACAGTAATGGTTATCGTGGTATTATGGGTGTTATTGATGGTAATATATATTTTTATTAAATTATAATTATTATAAAGTAATGTGATTCATAATTGACTAATGTAATGATAAAAATATCTTTTCGATTATTTTAAAAAATAGGCGCTACTCCACTTGGTGTTGAAACTGAAAAAGACCAAGAAGACCGTAAAAAGTTACTTCAAGCCTTTGGTTACAAGCGTTAAATATCTTTTTGTTTTTCATATTATGATTGTTAAAATAATTTAGTAAATAGAACTATTTAACTTAAAAGAGTGCATTCATATTTATAGTAATCATTTAAATATTAAAATATTATATATTTGTATTATAATTGTTAATATATATAATGATGTAAAAAATGTAAAAGCAAAATATAAATAATTCTAATAAAGAGCAAATAAAGTATATTTTTATACACTTTGAAAAATAAGAAAATAAATTTTATTTTAATTATTAATATCAAATATTATAAAAATATGTGTAGTATATTTTATGATTTTATAATTATGAATAATATAAATTGAGCATTATGTTTTATTTTTTTTTTAATGATTAATATAATTAGAAAAAAGGTTTGATAATGAAAAGTACCATTATTTTTAAAGTATGTATAATATATTTTAACAAATTTTTATTTGTACAACAATAAAATTGTAATTAATTTAACTGAATAAACGTTACACAAAATAAATTGTTATTGAATGAACATATTGTAAAAAAATAAAATATTTTACTTTTGTATATTACAAAAGCAATTTTATTTTTATAATAATAAACATATGTTTGTATGCTTATATAGAATAAAAGTTACATTTATTTACATATATTCTCATTTTATAATGAAAAATTTAATCTATTACTTTTTTTTATTTAAATAATTGTTAACTAAACTAATAATTAAATGTTATACAAAATTTTAATTTAAATTTTAACATCATTAAATCAAATTAAATTAAATCTTATTAATTTTTTAATTAAAATAGCTACTATAGTGTATAAGATCATTAAATTGGTAATTAAAACTCTTGTTACATTTATAAAAAAAAACAAAATTTTACTTATAGTATTATTATATGTTGGCTATTATAATTTTATTCACAAAAATATTAAACTCCGATTACTAATTATATTAAAATATTTTAAATTTATAAAATGTTTTTTTATGATCAATCAATCATCAATCATAATTTTACTATAATTCTCTATATCATTGTATTACTAAGTTTGGTTTTAATTAATATATGTTTATTAATAAATAAAGAAGTATTTATTTAAATACAAAATTGTACTACGTATTACATTTATTTATATTTTATTTAAATATAGTAACATTTAGTAGGAAATGAAATGTGGCTTCATAATGTATATTATAAATATGTGCAAATATTATGTATATAAAAAAGGCATGAATTAAAATATGGGGTTTGTGCTTATTATGAATGAGGTTTGTTAATCTTTTTTAATTGTTTCATAAATTATTAATTATAAAAAGGAAAGTAATATATTAATTTTTATTGATAAATATTCATATGAATGTATTTTGTAACGTAACACATAAATATTTATTTAATAAAATAGAATTAATATATTTTATTTTCTTTAATCTATATGTGTTTATTTTATGAATGAATGATTAATAGTATTAATATTTTTTTTCTTAAAATTTTTTGTGTAAATTAAATATACTTATATTATTATTGTAATACATTAAATATATAAAAAAAATTAACATTTACATTTAATTTCCGAAAATAATAAATGATTTGTTATTGTTTATGATTTATAATTAATAAATATAAATGAATATCAATTAAATGAAAATATATATATATATACATACTGATGAATGTATGAATTTTCGTTTTAATAGATTAATTCAACTAACAATAGCGAGCTATTATAATAGAATAGTTTAACATATCAATATATCTTAATTTTTTGTATTATTGAATCCAGAAATTCCAAACATTCAAAATGAATAAAAATATAAATAATCAATTATTATTCTATATTCTTATTTTTTAAAATTCTTTAATAAATTTAACATTATAAATGTGAGTATATATAAAAAAACAAACTCAGAAATATATTACATATAATAAGTATTATATGAATGCAACATTATATTTAAAACACAAAATTAAAATTAGAATTTATAAGTAGAATTTTAAAAATTTAATTTTTTTAAAATATTAACTATTTAATCATAAAAGTTAAATTCCATCTTTGGAAATATCTAATTATATATTATAATTTCGACATAATTTACAAAGAGTATGATAAAAGTATGATAAAAATAAAATTGAAAAAATCTTTAAATAATTAAAATGTAACTTTATGTATTTAATAAATATTCAAAATTTTATATTTTTAATAGTTTCTTTTTTTTTTTTTTTTAAAAATGAAATATTATAATGAAGTATGTATTTTACAATATTAAAATAATATATAATGTTTTATTTATACTATAAATAAGGAAATTTTAATTAATTTTATTTAATTAAAAATATTTATTATAAAATAAATTAAATAAGATAAATCTTTTTTTTTTTTTTTTGATTTGAAATATATAATATTAAAAATATTTAATAAAATATCTTATATTCATAAAACAAAATTAAAAATATATTTTTTATTTAGTAAACCTTAAAAACTTTTTATTATTAGATAAATAATACTTAATAAATAATAAAAAGTAGAGGTTTATTAATACAAAAACCTACAAATTAAATTTTAAATTTTATTAAATTTTATATCTTGTTATTGATAATATATTACTTGCTTAACAATAGTTCAATAGTTTAAATATTTTTATACATTGATTGTTTTTTTTTTTTTATTGTAAAACAGCGTTACAATAAAAATTAATTTATAAATTGTAGATTACACACATATTTTGTGAAATGAATATGAAATTTGTGTTGTGATTATAAATTTAAAATCTATTATTGATGTATTAATTAGTTGAATAATATTACATTAAAATAAATAAATAATAATTTATTATTATTATTAATTGAATTGTAATAGATTTTGTATTAGTTTTTTTTTTTTTTTTTTTTTTGCTTTAATATTAGTTTTTCATCTTCATTATATAATTTAGTATGAATATATAATTTATAGTTGTACTATTTAATTTCCATTAAATAGTATAAAACAATAACTTAAAAATTATAGTATTAATAAAAGCATTCGATAGTTATTTAGAAATTTTTAGTAATTATTCAAAATTTACTAATAAACTTCATATGTGTTATTTTTTTTTAAAAAAACTTCAAAAAATAAAAAATAATAAAATTGAATTAAAAGTTAATAAGGTTATTATAAATTATTTAATTTTTGCTTTTTTTATTTTAATAATAGAAATATAATATAGTAATAATAATAAAAATAAATTATGGTTAATTAACATGCTTTTAATAATTCAAAATTATAAAATCAAAGAGCGCTTATATTTGTAAAATAAAATTAAAAATACTAAATTTTTAATTATAAAAGCCAATTTAACATTAATAATTTAACTTTTTAAATTAACTTTATAGTAATAATAGTGTATCATCTAAATTATGTTTATTTATATTTTTGCGACACTATTATCAATTATCATATTATTTATAATAAGTTATTATATCTAATGTTATAATTTGTATTTTTAGAATTGTGGTTTCGATAAATAAATTAATATTATAAAAACCTTTGATAGCCATATCCTTTTCTATTATAAACCAAAAAAAACATACACACAATAATAATATAATTTTAATAGTAAATATATTATAGTTTATTTGCATTTGTAATATTTCAATAAGAAGTTGTGCTAGCTGTATTTTATTCATTTTTTAAATATAATTAAACAATTTTATATATTATAGAATATATTATAATACATTTTATATAATATTATTAACTTCCTGTTGTTTGTGATTTAAAAATTAAAAAAATGTAATACAATATATTATAATAAATTGCAATATATATTAATATATATTTCACATTATAGTTAAATATTGATATAAATGAAATATATTGTGTATCAATGTAGTATATTATTATTTATAATTTAATTATATATTTTGTATTTGTAAAATGTAACTAAAAAAATATGATTAGATAATATATAAAATATATAAATAAATAAAAATCTATTTAATGTAATATAAAGTTAATTATTTAATAAATTGTTAAAAGTGTCGTAAAATAAATTTTTTTTTTTATTTCTGATAAATAAATAAATTAAAATAATTAAATAGTAACAAAAATTTTTAATATAAATTTTTTTAATTATTATTTTTTTTTTTTTTTAATTAAATTTCATCTTTTATTTCTTTTATTATTATTTTTAACGACTTTCTTTAATTTTTCTTTTTCTTTTTTTATTTTATTCATTCTTTTTTTTTTTTTTTTTTTTTTTTTACTTTTCTTATTTTATTAATTATATGTAATAACGTATAATTCTATACATTCTACATTTAATATAATATAAAATAACTTTTTAAATAATTATTTAATAATAAATAGTTATTAATTTCTTTTAATTATTTAATATAAAATTTATTGTAACATACATTTAATAAATTCTTTTAATAATTATCATTATTAACTGAAGGAAAAAAAAAATACATTTAACTTACTGTACAAAAGCTTACACAAATTTTTGATTAAGATATTGATAAATTAATAAAAAGTCTTAAAATTTAAAAGAACTCTTAAACAATAAGAAATCATATTGAGAAAAAGAAATAAAATATTATTAAAATTTTATACACAATTTGAGTTGTATTGAAAATCAAAGAACATTATAAATTATAAAGTAATTTAATGTATTTAATATATTAAAACCTTTCTTTCTCTTATTTCTAATATATAAACGTAAACAATATTAATAAATAAAAGGATAAATATAAAATAAAGTATTTTGAAAATTTATATATATATATATATATAATATTAAATATTAAAAACTATATAATATATCATCTTGAACGTAATATTTTTTAAGGTATTTTAAAAATTATAATATATAATGTTTTTTTATTGTTTTTTTTTAAAAAACTTCATATAACATTATTATAACATTAAAATATTATTATTAAATATATAATAATATTCTAGTCTACAATGGCAAAAGTTAAGCAAGAAACAAAAGATAAATCTTCAATTAGTTTCCCTAAAAAAATAAGTAAAAAGGATACTTTTAGTTCAACCAGTTCTTCAATTTCAACTTCATCAAAATTATCAAAGAATAAAAGCAACTATTCTAACAATAAAAATTCAGGAAAACCAAAAGAAATTAGTAATCCTAACAATAATGTATTCCCAACACCAATGAATTCAGTTTCAGTTATAGCAAACAATTCAATTTCTACATCAACATCTTCTTCAATATCAATATCAACATCTACTTCTACTTCTTCTATAACAAATTCTCCAAATCATAATTTAAGTCACACTGCTTCAAATGACAATTCTTTAATGGATAATACTAATAAAAATGTATCAATACCATCAAATGAAAATAATAATACCAATGAAGGTAACATAAATAATACCAAAGGAAATGATACCATGCAAGTTGAAACATTAGAAAACTCAAAGCAATTTCCAATTACTCCTAAAAATGAAATAATTAAACCCAACTCAAATACATCAGTTGATATAAATACGAGTAATTCAAAGCCAGTTACTCGTTCACAATCAAATAATAATACTAATACTAATACTATTACTACTACTACTATTAATAATAATAATAATAATAATAATAATAATAATAATAGTAGTAGTAGTAGTAGTAGTAATAATAATAATAATAATAGCAACAACAACATCATCAACAACAATAACAATAACAACAACAACAACAACAACAATAATAACAATAATAATAATAATAATAATAATAATAATAATAATAATAATAATAATAATAATAATAATAATAATAATAATAATAATAATAATAATAATAATAATAATAATAATAGTAGTAGTAATAATAATAATAATAATAATAATAATAATAGTAGTAGTAATAGTAGTAATAATAATAATAATAATATATCGTCAAATATTATTAAGACAAAAGCAAAAAAGAATAATAATTCAGCCAAAAATAGAATACTTTCAGGAAAAAATTTAACTCCAGCTCAAATGCAACAACTTCAAATGTTTAAAAATTTTCAAATGCCGTTTCCACCACCAAAAAAACAAAGAAGGGATTATTCAGCTGACCATTTGAATGTACCAATTGAAACCTTCTTTGGTAATAAAACAAGACAAATCTATCCAGTCTATAATATGGACAAAACTAAAACGTATGCTCTATATATTAAAAAGGTTTAAAATATTTTATATTTTATAAATCTTTATGATTATTAATAATATATATTCTTTTTAAAATAGCTATACTGTAAATATTCATTCCAAAGTAGATTCTGGTTTTTTTTTAGCTGAAGATCATTGGACATGCTATCGTAGAAATTATTTCCATATTAGTAACTCATTCACAGCTACTAATAAAGAATCAAATTGTCAAGAGCAAATTCCTTTACCATGTTTAATTGAAGTTGATAACCAACCACATACTGTAAAAGAATTCCAACTTGGTATTAGTGCTAGAATTACTGATGGTGGTGATCCTATTGAACTTATACAACATACTTCTAAGAGAGATAAAAAAACCCAAACTACACCAAAACCAAAGACTGTTAAATGTGGTGATGAAAGATGTTTAACTATTCTTCAAAATCATCATCACTCCTCGAAAGAACCATCAGATAGTTGTTTGGCAACTTTTGATCGTCTTCAATTTAAATTAGCTACACCAAATAATGGCCGTAGAAAGAGAACAGGTGCAGCACAACAATTCTTTGTTCTCGTTATTGAATTATCAGTATTATGTAATGATGATCAATCCTTTAAGATTGCGTTCCTTGAATCTTCTCCTGTAATTGTTAGAGGAAGAAGTCCTTCTCATTTTTGTGATAATAATGACACTTATTCATATGCAGAAATTCAACAGCAATATCTTTCTAGTATGCAAATGAATTATCCATTACTTGCTAACCAAAATAACTTTGCCTCTGGATTATCAACTTTAAGTGAAATATCTGCTACTAGTAAGTAATTAAATTTAATTTATGTCAATTTAATATTGTTTGGATATGTATATATATAACTAATATTTTAATAAATCTATTTAAAATTTTGTTAAAGAAGAGAGCGCATTAATACCTAATGGAAAGAGTAAATATTTTAAAAAAATAATATTTTTTTATATAATAATAAAGTGTTATTTATTAAAAAAAATTAAAAATAAAAATTAATTATTTATTTATTTTTTATAGATAATACTAAAAAGAATAATAATAACAATCATAATGGCAATAATGCTAACTTAAATAACAACAACAACAACAATTTTAATCAAAATAACTTTAATATGAATAATATGAATAATATAAATACCAACAATATGAACAACAATTCAATGAATAATAATAATATGAACAATAATGCAATGAATAATAATATGAGCAATAATGCAATGAATAATAACATGAATAATAACATGAATAATAATAACATGAATAATAATAACATGAATAATAACAATATGAATAATTGCATGAATAATAATAATATAAACAATAATAATATGGGTAATATAAATTCTATAAACAACACAATGAATAATATGAATAACAATATGAATAATATAAATAATAATATGGGTAACATGAATATGAATAATATGAATAATAATATGAATACTAATAATATGGGAAATATGAATGGTAACAACATGAATAGTATTAATAATAATAATAACATGGGAAATATGAATAATAGAAATAATATGAACATGAATAACATCAATGTGAATAATAATATGAATAATAATATAAATATAAATAATATGAATAATAACAACAACATGAATATGAATACCAATAACAGTAACAACAATAATAGTAATACTAATCCTAAAAAGAATAAAAATAGTCCAAATAATGATGATATGATACAAAAGCCACCGAAAAAAATGAAAACCATAAATAGTCCAGGAAATACTTTCCTTTCTGTTTCAAATTCAAAAAATAATAATCATTATTTAAATTCTGAAGCCACATTAGTATCTTCTTCTTCATCTTTATTATCAGATAATAATTCAATTGTACCAATGAATGAACAAGATTCTGCTGCAACATTGGCCTCATTATCTATGTCTACTAGAGATAACTATATGGCTGCTGAAGATTTTAATGCAGCTGCTACTTTACAAAGAATTCCAAGCTCAGTCTCAAATTTTGATTCACCAAATATTAATCAAAGTCAAAACCAAAGCCAAAATCAAACGGCAAATAATAATAATAAAAATAACAATAACAACAATAACAATAATAATAGTAATACTAATGGTACTAATAATAATATTCAATCATTACAAAATATTCAATCACAATTCTTATTTAATCCAACTCAATTTTCAAATCCAGAATTAATGAAACTTGTTTATGGGTTATGTGAACGTGTAGGGAAATTAGAAGATGAGGTAAAAATGTTGAAAGTAGGTGAAAAGAATTTTTAAGTTGTAAACTGCCACATTTATTTATAAAATGAGGAAATCAGCTGAAAAATAATATCTTTTTTATGTTATAATTTTTATAAATATCATAACATAATATATATCCAACATATATTATATACCAAATTCATAAGAGTTATAAATTCATACATATTTAAATTATTTATTTGTACATATTTTATTAAAAGATATTAATAATATTTAATAACTTAAAAAAGAGATAAAAATATATATATACCAAAATAAAATCTGAAATAATTATACGTATTGTGCAACATTATTGGAGAATAATTCATAATTATTAATATTTAATTGTATATTTATTAATTATAATAAAAATTTATTTTATTTATTTATTTTTATTTATTTATTTTATTTTTATTTATTTATTTTATTTTTATTTATTTATTTTATTTTTATTTATTTATTTTATTTTTTATAAAGATATAATTTCTAATTTCATTTATTTATTTATTTATAAATGTTTTTTTTAAATGTACATTTATCATAATATATTATTATTTATTATTTTTATAAAAAAAAAAAAAAACGATGAGCAATGAAATAAATAATATAAGAAAGCATCATAATAAAAAGGAAAATTTAAAAAAACATTTTTTTTAAATTTTTTTATTTTTAATTATTAGAAAATTAATTTAAGGTATATTATTTAATTTATCTTTAAATACTTTAGTATAATAATAGCTTTAAATTTTATATTAAAATTAAATATTAGTTAATAATTCTAAACCCAGCTAAATTAAGTTTATTAAAAAATTATTTTAACTAAATATATTAAATAAAAAAATATAACCATGTGAATTAATTAAAATCATAATTTTTAACTACCTGTTCTGTGCTCTGGTGATAAAAAAATTAAAATTACAAAATTTAATTAGAATAGCAAGTCATGCTTATTTTTTTTATATTAAAACATGGCAAATGTTTTTTTGTTTTTTTTTAATTTTATTATTTATATTTCTATATCAATAAAATAATGTACGTTATGTATTATAATTATTTGTATACATTTATATCTCTAGTTTTTAATCATTAACATAACCCTTTATTATATATATTCATTGTTTTAGAAGTGGAGGTTTTAAAGATTAATTTCTGTTATTATTACTATATATTACACAACAATTATGCTTTACTTTTCTTTTTTGAAAATATCTTAATAAGATTTATACAATGCCAAAAAAAAATAAGACTATAAATATCTATAATAACAAGATTTAACTATTATAACATTATAATTATTTCCAAACCTTAATGAAGTTTTTTAAACAAGCAAATGAGATCTCTCTAAATAAAAACCTTTATAAAAAAGGTTTTTTATAGAGCTTTTTAAATAAATATTATTTGTTTGTAAATTTTAAATTATATAATTTTAAAATAAATGTAATATTTTTTTTGATATTAAATTAAAATGGTAATTATCATATTTAATTTAATTAATATTATGATTTGCTATAAATTATCAAATTTTAATCATTATCAAATATTAAAAATTTATTTAAATTATAACATAACAATATATCTATATATGAAAAATTGATTTATTAAATTATCATTTAATTGAAATTGTATTCATTATTAATTAAACTTTTTGTTTTGACATTAAAAAAAAAAAATAATAATAAAAAATAAACTTAAATAATATTTCTTTTTCTTTAAAAAAAATATAAATAAAAGAACAAATTTTTTAAATTAAAATTATCGAAAAATAAAAAAAAAAAAATGAAATAAACACTTAAATAAAATTAGTTATATTCAAGGAATATAAAGTTACAAATAAATAATATAATAAACAGATAATAAATAATAAAGCATCTAGATTAATCTAATCGATTTTATTAATAAAAAACAAATAATAAATACAAATTAAACTTTAAAGATGTCATTTAATAAATACACCACGTTTTTGGTGTCAGGAATGCTTATCACAGGTGCCTGTAATACTTTATTAAATAAATTACAAGATAAGCAATGCGTCAAAGATTGTAATACAAACAACCCAAAGCTTTTTGAACAACCTGTTTTGCAAACCCTTAATATGTTTATGGGTGAGGCTTGCTGTTTGATTGCTAGTTATATTATAGAATATTATTCAAGAAAAAAATATGCTAGAATTGATTCTGATGAAAATATTCCTCCAAATAACGAAGTATATTATAATTATTCTGATACTGAAAATATAAATACAGATAAATCTTCGCAACCTGAAAATAATATTAATATATATAACTCTGAGCCGGAAACAGATACTATTGTATCAGAATCTATTAATAAAACTGTGTTATATGGTAAATCAACTCTTTTATTATGGTTACCTTCTATTTTGGATATTTGTGGTACTACAGTAAGTTAATTTAAATATATTTTTATTTAATTATTGAAAAAATTATTTTATATAATAATAATTATTTTATTTTTTTTATTATCAAAACCAAATACATATAATTACATATATAATTTCTATATATCATATATGATATATGAATTAAATTATGTTTTTTTTCATAATCAAAGCTAATGAATGTTGGATTGATTTATGTTGCTGCATCTGTTTATCAAATGTTACGTGGTGCTGTTGTTATTTTTACTGGTTTCTTTTCAGTAGTATTTTTAAAAAGAAAGTTAAATAGTAGTCAGTGGATTTCTTTAGTCTTGGTTATGATGGGTGTATCCATAGTTGGTATGAGTAATATAATCACTAAATCCCATCAATCACCTCTTCCAATTAATGAAGAAAATGAAAGCGTAAATCCATTTAAACATGCTACCTCAAAAAATATACTTGGGGTTTTAATGGTTATTTTAGCCCAAATCTTCACAGCTCTTCAATTTATTATTGAAGAAAAGATTATGAGTCGTTATGAAATAAGTCCATTAAAAACAGTTGGATATGAAGGTTCATTTGGACTTTTTACAGTTCTTGCAGCTATTCCGTTCCTATATCTTTTTATTGGTAGATATCATCAAGGTGGATTCTTTGACATTCCAGATGGTTTTTCTCAAATTATAAATAGTAATTCTATATTAGTTATTTCTATTGGTTGTATTTTTTCCATTGCTTTTTTCAACTGGTTCGGGCTCTCAGTTACAAATGTAGTTAGTGCAACTTCTAGAAGTACAATTGATACTTGCAGGTAAATCAATTAGATATTTTAAAAGTAAGAATATTATATTGTATAAATAACAATTCATTAATTGTGTAATATATATATTTTACATAATAGAACCGTATTAATTTGGATGATAAGTCTTTATTTAGGTTGGGAAACATTTAATTGGTTCCAAGTTTTAGGATTTATAGGTAAAATAACCACTTTATTATTTTATTATATATATAATTTAATATTATATTAACATTATATATTTTTTATATATTTAGTTTTAATTTATGGTACATTTATATTTAATGGAATTATAAACCTCCCTTTTCAACTAGTTGGTAAAAATGATAGAGATCGAGATACCTATAATGAAAATAGACCATTACTAGATGAAAATCCTTCATCCATCTCTGATGATGAAGAAAATGAAAATCATTTTGCCAATATATAATTACCGTATAAATATTATTTTTAAAAAATTTTATTGAACATTTTTGAAAAACTCTCGAATGTTTAACTTTTACTTAATTTTGATCTGTAAATTTTTAATAAACAACGTATTTTCAAATATTCTATCTTTTTTATATATATATAAATGTAAAATGAAATTATAAAAGAATATAATAAATATCTATAATAATGACATAAAAAAGTATGTAATACAATAAAAAAATTTCATTTTATTAAATTATATATTAGCAATATAATAAAATCATTTCATTTTATTAAATTATATATTATAAGATATATTATAAATTTATTAATATAAATTTATTTCTAAATTTCGATGGATTTATTAACTTTAAACATTTTTTTATATACTAATAACATATGATAATCTACAAATTTGAAAATTTTAAATTAATTAAATAAGTTTTTAAAAGTTTAAACATTTAATAAGTTATAATTGTAAACTTAATAGCTATAATAATTTTATTATTAAATAAATTAATTTTTTTTTTTAAATTATTATTATTATAAATATATTAATTTATTTATTTTGTTTTTTCAAAACAAAAACTAAAAGCAAAAAACAAAAATAAATTACTACTTATTAATTTATACTTTATATTAATTAAATAATAGAGTATATAGTTCTTGTAATTTTATTACAAAATATATAATACTTTTTGTTTTATAAAAATACACATTCATAAATATTGTATATAAAAAATTAAGATGAGAGGTATTTCAAAATTTGTTCAAAGAGGACCACAACAGGTCAAAAATATTATTAATAGAAATGGAAATGAAAGAGATTTGGATTTCAAAAGTTTAGAAGATCATGTCAATAAAATCCAAACAAATGTAAAAAATCTAATTACCGATTCTGATAAATTTAAAAAAACTGTTGAAAGTATGATGAAACATCAAGAAGAATTAGGAAAATCTATGTTAGAAGTAATTATATATTTATTTAAAAAGAGCTTTTTTATTATTATTATTTTATTAAATATAAAAATATTTAATATTTAATATATATTTATAATACTAATATATTCGTAAATATATATGTTTTAAATAATACTTATAGTTATATAAACCAATTACAAACATTTCAGAATCACCTGTTTCTTCTAATGAAGATGTTTCAAGAAGAAGTTCTGTTTACAGTAAATAATAAAAAAAAAGTTTTTTTTTTTTTTTTTTTTTTTTTAAATAATTTATATCAATTTAAATTAGTATAATAAAAATCTGAAATTTATTTTTATCTATATTAAATATATATTATAATAACAAAATAAAATATAAAAAACTTAAATGATAACATAATTGTTAAATGTTAAATAAATTCGACATATAATAAAAAAATATATATATATGTATACCAATGATGATAATAATAACAAAGGTAACACAAATATCGATGTTCAAGGTGATACTAGGAAAATCGAAATTTATTTAGAAAAAACTAAAACTATGAATGAACAAATTTTATCACATATTCAAAATGTTAATTTCCATGTCATTGAACCAATGAAAAAATATGGAGATGTTATTCATTCTGTAAAGCAAGTATTAAAGAAGCGTTCACACAAAGCACTTGATTATGATCGTCATAAAGATTCCCTTGATAAATTAAATGCTAAACAAAGTAGGAGTCTTGATGAAGAAAGAAAATTAACTAAAACTCGTGAAGCTTTCACTACTGCAGAACTTGAATTTAAAACTTATGATGATCAATTAAAGCAACAATTACCTACATTCTTTGATTGTAGTTCTAGTTTATATGATTCTTGTTTAATTACGTTCTATAGTATTCAAAAAGATGTTTTCCATATTATGTATGTATACTTTTATGAAATAGCTAATGAATGTGGTCTCAACTTAAATGCTGATATTATTTCTCAGTATGAAAGTAAAAATTGTGCAGCTCTTTTAGAAGATCAAAAAATTGATAATTTAAATCGTTTATTAGCAAGTAGTCATATTTCTACTGCTGGATCCATTAATACTAGTAATACTACGACAACCTCAGGCCCATCATTAGCATCTCCTGTTGGTAATTATGGCAATAATGCAAATTTACAAGATGAGTTACCATCTTACGAATCTGCTATTAGAGATGTTAATCAAAGAAGTTCATTTTCACGCCCAAATACTACAGCTAAAGTACCACCAGCTATACCACAAAGATCAACTGTACAATATGTTACTGCTTTATATGATTTCACTGCACAAAATGCAGGCGATATTTCCTTTAGACGTGGTGATAAAATTGAAATTGTTAAAAAAACAAATAATAAGAATGAATGGTGGACTGGTAAAATTAATGGTCAAGTTGGTCAGTTCCCTGGTAATTACGTTGAATAATTTTACTTTAAAAAATAAATAAAATAAAAAAAAATATAAAATTAAAAATTATAAAAAAATGTTAAATTTTTTCCCATTAAATATTACTTAATATTCTATATAATAAGTAATATGTTTTATTAAATTATTCCTTTTTAATTATATTTTTTTTCTTAAAAAAAAAATTATAAAAACTAAAAGTATTTATATATATATATTTATATATATATTTAAAGTATTTATGGATAAATTGATAATTTTTATTTTATTTTGGTTACACTTTTTTTAATATAATTAAAATAAATTCATAATGTACTACTAAATTTATCAAATTAGTAAAAAAAAAAAAAAAAAAAAAAAAAAAAAATCACCAATAATCATCATTTTATCCTTAAATAATTATTTTATCACTGTTAAAATTTTAATTATTTATTTTTTTTTATTTTTTTTAAGTGGAAAATATAAATATCAATGGTGTATATACATATATATTTTTTAGGCATTTAAATAAAAGAAAGGCTCATGCTAATTAATTAATTATATATTTCTAGATTCTAAGTTATTTTAGAATGAAAATGATATTTTTATTTTTTCTTTTCTTTTTTTAATTATTTTCAATAATTAATTTTAATTCATAATAATAAATTATATTGCTTATTGTTTTTCGAATAAATCAATATCTATCCTTATTAAAGTTTGGATCTTTAATTATTATAAATAAAAAGGATTGTTAGACAATTATTTATATAAGGAATAAATATAAAATATATTTTTATTAAATAAATAGGGGATATATTTGCCTTGGATAAATGGAACAAGAATCTAAATAGTCAAATTATATTTATATTTATATTATTATTATTATTATTATTATTAAATAATAGTAAAAAAAATTAATAAAATAAAATAAAATATTGTTAATATTACTATATTTTTAAATTTTGTAGTTTAAAATTTAAAATCTACTTTATATTATTACCTTTGAACCAGTTTGAAGTAATGGATGTCCAGCGACACTATAAAATACGTTTTATTTATTAATAATATATTAATTTTAAAACATTTTAGATAAGTGCTTTTTTATTATTATTATTATTATTATTTTATTTTATTTTATTTTATTTTTTTATTTATTTCATTTACTTATTTATATTATTTTATTATCAATATTTATAATTTAAAAATTACATTTGTAAAAATCTTTCTAAACCTGCTCTTCTATTTTCAATAACTTCATCACTGAAACGATTAGTAAATACTTTTCCTGGAAGTTGAGGGATTTTTACTCGAGAACTTTCTCTTTCTAAAGCATCTTTGAACCATTCAAATTCACTGTATCTACGCCTTACAGAGGAATTTTTCAATTTAAATGCTGGGATATTATTCTTTTATTATTATATAAATAAATATAATATAATATATATAAATGTATTATTTTTTAAAATTATTTTTAATTTATAATTTATATTATCTTTTTATACTGAACTTACTCTACAAACAATTTCATAATCGGTGAACTTGTATTGAATTAAGATTTATTTTAATATATTTAAATAATAAATTAAAAGAGAGAGATATTATTATAATATATAATATTAACAAAAAAAAAAAAAATAGATATTTAATTGAAAATTCGCTTCTATTTATTTTTGATTTGATTATTATTTTTAAATACTTCATAATTTGTTTTATTTAAAAATATATACTTGTTTTCTACCAAATCCATGAGTCAATGGAGCTCTAACTTCAATTTCCAAGAAATTTTCTGGAATGCCATATCTTTCTTCGGCACTTTGTTCATGGAAATCAACTTTGGAAATATCATATGGTCTTACTGCGCTGAAACGATCCATTCTAAGATAATATAATATGATATCTTTTAATTTTTATGAAGATTGAATAATGTTTTTATATGCGAATTATAAATTATTTTTATTATTTATACTAATTTGATTAATGAATATTGTTTTATTTAATAAAGTTAAAACTGTCAATATTGAAATAAATTATCAAAAAATAGTTATGATTATATATCTAAAATAAAAACGTTTATTGTATATATACTTTAACCAATTTATATATACATTAAAATAGTTGAAGAATTATATATTAACTTATCTATATTTATAACAATTATTTTTAATAAAAACATAAACTTTAAGACTTACTTTATTTAAATTTATTTTAATTTTTTTGAATTTTTTTTTTTTTTTTTTTTTTAAAGTAAATCTCTTTTTATATACATAGAATACATATACATATAGAATACATAAATAAATGTCAAACTTTAATATTAATAGAATTTTTATTTATCTTATCATTTAATAAAAATTCAAATATTTTAATATAAATGAAGTTAATATTAGTAAAAATGAAGGTAATTTAAATGATATTAAAAATTTTCTAATAATTATCAAATTAAAAATAAAATAGCCAAACTAATAAAATTTTTAAAATTAATAATAAAACATTGAACATTAAAAAATACCTTTAATAAATTTTTTTTAACAATACAATTAACCCTTTTTTTTTATTAATACTAAAAAACACATTTATTAAAATAAAAATATATAATAATAATATATAAATAAAATAAAAAAAAATATAATATATTCCAATAAAATATGAGAACTTTTTCTAAAATATTATTCTATTTAATGCAATAATTAATTTGTTATTATAAATTTTCAAAATTATGAAGGAAAGTCATTAATAGTACAAAACATACTAAGCCTGTCTTATTATTCCAAACATTGATTCATCTGACTATTGATTTAAGCCCACTTAATTAATATTCATTTCTCAGATACTAAATGATATATTTTATTAAATTACTATATTGAATTAACTAAAGAAGAGTTTTTAGATTTCATTTTTAATTTAGTATTTATATATCATATTCTGCTTCTTACTCTATGTAGAAATATATATATTTCATATAAATATACAGTATAAAATATTATTTCACAAATAAATGCATATATTATTTTGCT
The DNA here is from genome assembly GCA_002104945.1 of Piromyces finnis. Classification (NCBI taxonomy): domain Eukaryota; kingdom Fungi; phylum Neocallimastigomycota; class Neocallimastigomycetes; order Neocallimastigales; family Neocallimastigaceae; genus Piromyces; species Piromyces finnis. Next base: position 1,058,192 of record MCFH01000010.1, read on the forward strand.
ATCTCTTAACGACTATGAATATTAATTAATGTATTAATTAATTAATGATATTCTTTATTACAAAGTAAACTAATTTATAAAAAATAACCAAAATAATAAATAATACATTCTAATAAATAATTAATTATAATTAAAAATAATAAATAACATTAATTTTATTCACTTATTCACTTAATCATTTTTTATTTATTATTTATTTTTTTTTTAATATTAAAAAAAAAATATACAACATAATTTTAAGTCGAATTAAATAAATCCTTATTAAATTAATTATTAGATTTTATAATATTTATTACATAATTTTAACATTTTTTTTATTTATTTTATTATCATAGTTTTTTTTTTTTTTTAATTAAGAATATTAACTATAGTTTAAAAATTGTTATTATTACTTATTGTTAATTAATAAGAAAAAATAACTACTATAACAAAATAATTAATATTATTTATAATTATTAATTATTAATTATTTATTACAACTAGTAATTTTTCAGAAAAAGTTTATAATAATAATAATATATACTTTATAATATATTATCCAAAAAATTATAGTTTCACTTTTATTAAATAAAATACAGATAAATTAGATAAATTAAAAATAATTTTGTATTTAGATTAATATTCTACCAAAAGAATATATCCAATATAATAAATATAACAAAACATTTTAATTCTTGAAATCTTTATGCCTATAAGTAAAACCAATGAATTCTTTTCGTAGTTCCTCATCCTCTGGTTTTAATACAGGAACTGCTTGTTTATTTTTTTTATCATTACCAATTCCAAAAAGTTGTTTCAAACCATTTCCATTTTTATTTTTTAGTATATTTAATATTCCGTTTTTAAACTCATTTAGCTCTTGTGATTCACCTAATTCATTAGTATCAACATTGCGATAAATTTCTTTATCTTCACGTTCCTTTTTATTCATAATATTTTTATATAATAATAAATCTTCTGGATTACTGAAATCATCAAAGTAGGTTGTATCAATATCTGATTCAAGTTTTGGAATAAATGGTGGACTTGGTCCTTTTGAAGTTCTTAAATCTTTAAATCTGATATCATTACAGAAAAATGGATGATCCTGCACTTGATAAAGTGATGACATTCTTTCTGATCTATCAGTAATTAGTCTAGATATAAATCAAAAAATAAAAAAGAAGCATATTGTTAGAACAATATTACTTTGTTTTAAATTAAAAAAACTAATATAGTGATAATAATTATATAATAGATTTAATTCCATAATTTATAAAGCATTAATAATATTAAAATATTTATAATTATACCTTGTAATTAAATCCCATGCCTCATCTGATAAATTAAATTCTTCATCTTCTCCTTCATATATCGGTCTTTCTAAAACTTCTTTCCATTTATAAACATTTAACCAAATTTCATCCATTGATGGAGCTGTAAATGGTGGATATCCTATTCATACAAAATATGGACTAACAATTATTATATATAATTTATTTTAATATGTTTAAAATAATCTATGAAATTACCAGATAAAAATTCAAATAAAATACATCCAAGAGACCAATAATCAACTAAATAATCATACCCATTGTTATCTAAAATTTCTGGTGCCATATAATCTGGTGAACCAACTAAAGAAAATGCCTATTATATTATTAAATATATTATATATTTATAATAAAAATCACTATAATTAATACTATGATTTTAATTAGTACTAGAATAAAAGATATTTTTATAAAAAAAATTACCCATTTTTTTTCTTTTCTCATTGATTTATGAATGGTCCTTCGTTCAGCAATTGTTCTTGGTATAATTTGCTTATCTTTAATATCGTCAAACTACATATTTATAATATATTTTATTACTTTTATATTTATATAAATTATTAATTTAAATATTATTTTAATTACCTTTGATCTTAAAGAGTTAATACATCTGGAACTTATTGCACCACGACTTAATCCAAAATCAGTTAATTTAATATGACCATTAGCATCAATTAAAAAGTTTTCTGGTTTTAAATCCCTTTTAATTATTATATGAAATTTTTTATTTTAATTTTAATTATTTTTTTTATCATTTCAATATATTTTTTTATTCTTTTTTTACCTATGAATAAAACCTAATTCATGCAAACTATTTACAGCCATAAACATTTCTGATATGTAGAATTTTGTATGCGTTTCCAACAATATTCCTTTTTTTTAAATGAAAGTAGTATTAATAATTTTATTCATTTTAATATTATGAAATGATCACTCAAAAATATTATTAAATATTTATAATAATATACCGCTCTTATTTAATAATGTTCTAACATCGCCACCAGGAACAAATTCCTAATTATTAATTAATAAAGATTAGTTAGTATAATTATGTACTTTTAAATAATATTTAAATTAGAAATTATTATTACAATAGCTAAGTAGACGTTTTCAACATCTTGAAAAGCATATAATAATTTTACGAGCCAAACTGAAGTTGTTGCTGTTAAAACATCTCTTTCGGTTAATACATGTTGAATCTTTTTAATTTATGATAATGATAAGAAGAAGAACAATTAATATTTAAAATTATTCTAAGTATTTGCGAAGTATACTATATTAATATATAAAATACATACTTCATTTGATCTTAATAATTTCTTCTTACTCATTTGCTTTAATGCGCATATTTCACCCGTATCTTTTTTTCTTGCTAAATAAACCTTTTAATTATATTTAATATTTATAAAGTAAATAATGAGAAATAATACATATAAAGTAACTTAATATATAAATTACTAAATAGATACATATACATTCTATAACTCTTACCTGCCCATAACCACCTTGACCTACTTGTGTTAATAAATGGAATTGATCAACTTTAATCTTTATTCTACGTTTTCTTAAAAATGCTCTCTCTTTTCCGCAGTATAATTTCCATTGCCTATTATACTCTTCTGGACTTAACTATATACAATTTCATAAAATAAGCTTCATTATTAATAATAATGTATATTAATATATATTTTTATTTCTTACATTATTTATAATAGCATTCTGTTTAAATTGTTTTGTTCTACTTTGTCTATGACTAATATATGTTAATATATCAAAATAATACTCTAGAAAGTCTATTATAATATATATACATATAAATATATATATATATATTATTATTATTATTATTATTATTTTATTTACTAAATTTAATATTATCTAATAATTATATTTATTATATGGTTAAAAAAATAAGATATATTTACAGACTTGAGCCATCATACATCTACGCTTTGTAGCGGCGGATGGTGGTGATAAATTATTAATTTCATGCTTTAATGTTTCAACAGTAGGTTTATTTTGATAATCATCTGTTTGAAGTTGTGAACTGCTAGCCTTACTTTCACTGAACATATCAGGAACAGATTCGTATTTATTATAGAGATAACTATTTCTTGGAATTTCTTTATTATTAAATTCGTGTCTTACAAAATATTGATCATTGATAATATGGCAATTTTGGGTATCATTAAATTCATTATTATATGAATTTTCATAATCATTATGTAGCATATTAAAATTTTTAGCTTTTTCACTTTTTGGTGGAAGGGGTGGTGGATAATTTGCATAATTTGAAGCATTTTCTTGTTTGGAATTATAAACAGAAATACTTTTATCCTCTTATTGATCCAAAATTAATATCATATTATATTTTATAAGTTACATTATGTTTTTTATTTATATAAATTCATTTTATTTTGTGATTTAATTAATGAAAAAAAAATAATTAATGGATATTAAATATTATTATTTAATTTACTTAAATTATGGAATTAATTATAAATAGATTATTATTGTATAAAATTACCATTTAATGGGAATTCATTAGAATTAATATTATTTTGAGATTCAATTTTTAATGATTCAAGACTATTTGGCAATGTTTCTAATAATTCTGACATATATTTATTTTCTTCTTTATCATTTGTTTCCTCATGATTTTCATCTACATTTCTAGGTATATTAAATATTTTATCTTCATGTTCAAGTAAAATTTTATTACTTAAATCACTTTTGCTTTTACCATATTTTTTTTGTAAATATGATGAAAATTCATTTGAGGAATTCTGTTTTAACATTTCCATTTGCTTTATTTGATTTTCTTCTTCATGTATAATTACATCAGATAAAAATGTAGAATCACATGCACTTTTTAGGATGAATACAATTGAGTTTTCATTTTTTTTACAGTTTTCCTCTTCATCCGATTCAGTATTAATTCCACTATGGGCAATATTATTATCTGGTACATTTTTATCGCGAAGACTTGAAATATCTTTTTCACTGTTATTTATTGCCAGTTTCTTTAATGATACTACTTTACTATATAATGAGTTATTTTTACTCCTACTTCCATTATGTGAGGATTCTGAATTATATAAAACTGGTTGATCACTATTATGATGAAAATCTTTTTCATTGTTATAAACATTATTCATATAACTTTTCAAGTATATACTGTTTTTTTTATCAACTAAATTATTGTATATATTACTAATTGATGATAAATTTATTGAGTTATTGATAGTTTTCACAGTAGATTTTGAGTTACTAGATTTAATAGATTTTATATCACTAACGGGTTGTTTTTTCTTATATCCACTTTCTAAATCTATATATAAATAAATTTACATATATTAATAATAATAAATATAATTTATTTATTAGTTTTAATATTTCATACATATATCTTTTAAGTGTAGATCTTCAAATAACTATATAATTTATTTACCATCATTACAAGTATCGTGGTAGATTTGTTTTAAAGTTTCATTTATATTTTTGTTTTCAGGAACTTCTAAGTAATTGCTTTTTTTAGTATTATTAATTGTATTTCTAAGATTATCCTTTATTTGTTGATGTTCATTCATATTTCTTTTATTTTTTTCATTTATTATATAAAGAATTATTAATATTAAAGATTAATTTGTAAAATAAATTAACAAATTTCAAATATATAATATTTTCATCACAACGTTAGTATTTAATTTGATTTATTATAAAATAACTATAATATATATTCGATTTACACTACATATATATATTACTATTATGAATCTTACCTAGTATTTATACGAGAGTTTTCACAACTTTTAGGATTTTGATGATATATTTTTTCATTATAATTAACATTCTCGATTTGGTTCTTGTGAGAATGACTACTGTTATAATTGGTTTGGGTTGATAGTTTTGGGGTTTGAGATATTTCTAATTTATTATTATTTATATGTTTATTTATATTTGGACTTTTATGAGAATCATTTATTTCCTTCCCATTTAAACTATATTTGTTTATTTGATTATTCCTAATATTATCTATCTTATTACGCTCCTCATTCAATAAATTATTTTCTAGATTATGTTTACGATGAACAGATGATAGATCATCTCTACTATACATTTTGTAACCACCTTTAAATGAAAGCTTATCTAATACTTCTTTACTATACACTTTTTCCAATGGCAAATTCTCATTATTTAAAGAATTGATATTCCGATTATTATATTTTTCCTTTTGATATTTTAAATTATTATTTTCCATATTATAACTTTATATATCTTAATATCTTAACAAAAAGAAAAAAGAAGAAATAAAAAATTCTTTATAACAATGAATATTTATATAAAAATTAAATTAAATATGTTAGCAAAAATATCTTTATGGGAAAAAGAAATCTATTAATTCATTTATAAAGTAGAAGGTTTTTTACAACAAATTTAATTTGTCAAATATGTAAATTTTTTTTCTGATATATAATATAAATGAAAAAGTTTTGTTTTAAAATTTTTATTTATTTCTCGTTATATATAAGCTTTTTATAAAATAATATTAATTTTTTTATATCTTATTGAATAATAATTACAGTATTTTATATTTACTGTGCAAGTTATTAAAACTTTAATATATAATTTTCATTTATAATAAACTTTAATCTCAAATTAATCAATATCAAAATATTTAATTATTTAAAATAAATGTTAAAAAACATTCTTAAATAAAATATCAGATTATAGTCTCAATTATAAAATTATAAAGATTCTATATTCTTTCTTTTTTTTTATACTATGTATTTATTATGGTGTTAGGTTTATATGAATTATGATACCAATGAGAAATATTTAAAACTAATTTAGCTCTATTCTATTTATTATTAAAAACAATTGTTTTTAAAATATCAATATATAATTTTTAATTAGAGACAAATTTGAAATTTTAAATAAGTTGAGAATTAAAATATTTTCTTAATAAAATTTTATTTAAATAAACTTTTTTTTTGAGGTTTACAAAATATAAAACTCATTTTGATTATTATTATTGCCTATAAAATTATATTTTTATATATTTATAAAAATCTTTTATTTCTATTAAAATAAGAATTTATTAAAATTATATACTTTATAATTTTAAATTATTTTTAACATATTATCTCCATCAAAACATCAAATATATCTTATTATTTTCTGGAAAAGAATAATAAAATTAATAGCATATGGCTTGATTTCCACTCTATTAATATAATATATATGCTATATGTTCAAATATTAATAAAAATATATTTAATGAACTTGATTTTTTCATAAAAATATATTAAATATTATTTAACTTCTGGAAAATAACCAAAAAAAAATATCATAAAATTTAGTTTTGATATTATTGATTAAAAATAATATTTGAATAAAATATTTGATATTTTATGATATAGCTAAAGTTTTACATTTTTAATATTTTTTTTTTTGTTTGTTATAATTTTGAGTATTACTTTTATAAAAATTACTTCGAAAGGTATATATATTATATATTATTTCTCACTTTACATAAAAATCCAATCCAATAACAACATAATAATTTTATATAATTAAACAAAATTCATATTTTATTTTTTAAAGTTAAAATATGAATTTATGAACTTAAAACTTTAAATTTTTATTTTAAATGTTCTAAATAATTCTCCAAAAAGAAATAATAATAATATAAAATTATGAATTATAAAACTTTATAAAAGAAAATTGAAATAACTGCCAGCATTATAAAAATTAGACTACTCAACCTTTTTAATAATACTTATTTATATACTATACATCTGATATTAAATGATATCCAAAGCTCATTTATTTTTATGCCATTTATGATCATTTTTTTAAAATCACCCTTTAATTTTATAGTACTTTTAAAAAAATAAAAATACATATACATTCATTAAAATATTACTTTTTTTTTATTTAAACAATAAAATAAAAATAGGTTTATTTTATATAATATTCTAAAATTAAAATAGGAAACACTTGTAACTTTTTTTAGACGGAGGCAAATATATATCCAATTAAATTATAATAGTATTTTTTATTATTTTATTAATAATAGTTTAATATTTAACCGAATTATATTTATTAAAGTATACTTAATATTATTAATTATATTAATGATATTTAAATATTTAACCGTATTATATAGTATGTAACAATTATATTTATCAAAAGAACTTTTATTAATAATATTAATAAGTTTACATATATTCAATAAACACTTTTTATATAAATTAACAACTTAAAATATTTTTTTCAACACAAAAAAAAATTTTTTAGATGTAATTTTAATGTAATGACCTGTTTCATTTTCTTGTTATTACTATTTTATTAGAATATTCTTTGAATACATATTACTGACTTCTTTAAAAATTTTTACATGGTTATTCAATCTTGTGAATTTTCCAATTTTATAAGCAATTAAAATTCCGCAAATTAGAATAATTAAAAATGTATACATACTTTATTTAGTTTATTAACCTTATGTAATGTATATTATTTATATATCTAATAAAGATATATAAATACATAAATATATGTATAGTCATTTAATTAGCTATATAATCACGTGTATATATGTATGAGTTTTTCTATAAATTAACTTTTTAATAAATTAAATGACGTGTAATAAATATAATAATTTAACTGGCTTATTAAAAATTAATAAATCTATAAAATAGTATAATCCAAATAACATAAAAAATAAAATAAATAATTATTATTTTATAATTTAGATCAAGAAGAAATATAAATAATTAAAAAAAAATAAAATAAATATATATATAATCAGAAAGTAAAAAAAAATATATAAAATTAAATAAAATGGCAACAAGAAACAGAAAAAATATTGCTAACGAAACTAATGAATCAAATGACATTAGAAAAAAATCCAAAAGAGAAATTAAAAAAGCACAAAGAGAAATGAAGAGTACTTCATTTGTTACCAATAAATATGGTGCTCTTTTTGGTATCTTTATCCTTATTTTTGGAATTATCTACGTTGCATTCTTTGGTACCTATATCTATAAAAGAAAAACTGGACAAACTACAAGCGCTCTCAATTATGAAAATCCATATTCTAGATTTGGTGATATGGAAGCTCTTAGAAACGCTATTAAGATTGATGAAAATGGTAAAGTTGTCTTTACTGGAGAAGACATGGAAAAATTCAAGGATATTCTCGGTGAATCCGTTATTCAAAATCAACAAAATGGAGAAGAAAATATTGAAGAAGTAGGCAATGAAACTGAAGAAAATGAAATTCCAAAGGAAGAATCACCAAAGGAAGAATCACCAAAAGAAGAAACTCCAAAAGAAAATGAAGAAAACTAATTTAAATTAAATAAATTATAAGTAAATAAAACACAATAGATTATATAAAATAAATAACCAAAACCAGAAAATCATGGAATAAATCATAATTATTGTAAAATAAATAAATTATCAATAAAAAATTTAAATATAAAAATAAATAACAAATTATTAATAAATGTATAATAATTTATAAAAAATAATATTAATGTTGAAATCACGTGTAAGAATGTTTGATTTCTAATTAAAACTCTTCAATTATTAATTATTTTTACATGAATATTTAATATTTTTATATTATAAAATTCCTATAATATAATTGAATATTAATTATATAATGTATTCATAATATATGAATAATAATTAAATAGGATATAAATATAATATATTTTTCATTTTAAATGAGATATTACTATATAAGGAAAGATAATATAATACAAATAAGTATTACAATAAAATTAATACTAATATTTAAGAATGTAATGAAATATGTACATAAATTCTATAATTAATGTATACATAATGTATTATAATATATATCAATTATTATATTATTATTATGAAATATTATATATAAATTTTTAAATATGAAAATATATATTTTAAATAATAAAAATTATTTTAAATATGGCTAATATGTAGCTAGACATATTAATTTCATATCATGTTTTTATTTATATATTACTTGTATTTATGTGGTAATGACTTTTTTTATTTAAATGATGAAATCATAAAATCAGATTAAAATATAAATTTAAAAACAGTTGTAACATAGTCAATTTTATTAATATATTTAATGAATGAAATATAAATTGCAAAGAACTGGTTCAATTACATAAATAAAAATAATTATAGTTGTAGTAAAAGTTTTATAGTTAACTAATTATTTATATATATATATTTATTATTATATATATTCAATTATGTATATTTTGTATAAATGAGAGTGAAGTTTTAGTAAGAAACATAATTTTCTTATTATAATAATATATATTTTTTTATTTTACTATAAGAATTTATAGAAATATAATTTAAAAATCCTTTAGTTATATTTTAATAAAGATAATGAATAGGTATATTATAACTAAACTATTAAAACTATACAAAATAGAAAGTTATTGATTGCCGCATATAATTAAATAAATTGTATGAAAAAGTCAATTTACATTTAATAATAATTAAAGTTCCATTAACAATTTTTTGTTCTTTTAATTATATTTAATAATAAAAAATTATTTCTTGTGTACAGTTTCAAATAATATTATTTAAATAATTAATATATAAATATATATAATAAATATATATTTTATATATATATATCATTAATTATTCATAACAAAAATTAATTCATATATAAATTTTTTTATATTTATATTTAATACTATAATTAATCAATAATTCCACATTATTGAATATAAATTAAGATTACACAAAAAAAATAAATATGATATTTTATTATATTAATTTTTTTATTAAACTATATTTATATATAATTTATTTATATCTTTTAATTTATAATAAAATATAAATGTTTTCTTTTTATATTGAAAATGATTGAATAAATTTAAAATCATTTATATTAATAAAAAGCAAAAGTTTTTTTTTTTTTTTCAAAAGGATGAAAAAAGATTATGATTAAAACATTTGATAATAGGCGAATTGAAAAAATGATACAATGATATAATTAATAATTACCATTTAATAATTAATAAAGTAAGCCCATATTAATTACAAAAATATTATTTAAACAAAGACTAATACTTTATTAATATCATTGTATTACAGTATAAATTATACCTATCAGATGATAAAAACGAAAAAAAAATTTAATATTTAATATCTCATAATTATTTATCTAGATGATATTAAAAATAAATGATTATTCAAGCCTTCAATTTTAACAATCCTTTTTAGTAAGTATTTTCAAAAGTTTTATAAACTTAAATTTTGCATAAAAAATGTTATTAATTTAAATCTATGTTTTAAACAAAGATTAAACGTTAAACAAAATAAAAATATTATTAAATAAAGTTTATATTTTAATTAAACCAATTATTATAATTAAGTATATTATATAGTATAATAATGATATTAAAAATTTCAATCTTTTCTTTTATATATTAATTATTAATAGTATTAAATATATATAATTATTTCCTATATATTAAAATATAATTATTATTATATTAGGAACTATCTTATTGGAAAAAAAAATTTAAAAATTTTGAAGAATTTTAAAGGTAATATCATATTTTTTTCATTTTTCTTTTAAATTTTTTTTTAAAAAAAAACTATTTAAAAAAAACATTTTTAAGCAATTATAAATTAATTTAAATAAATAGATAAAATGTAGGAATTTATAATATCAATTTGAAAAAAATATATAAATTTTAAGAATTCAATAAATAAATTATATTCAAAATATAAAATATGATTTTTATTGATAATTTAAAGCAAATAAAAACATATGTTAACCAAAAATAAATGCTTTTAAATGAAATTTTATAATTAATTACAACCAGAATAATTCTTTTAATTTGAAATTTAAAATCAATTACAAAAATATAATATATATTATTTAAATATAGTATTAATATTCTGTATCATTTAATGTAATGACTATAATATTAAAATATTAATTATTCGAATATTTATCAAAATTAAAATGTAATAAAAATTAATGAAATCTTTTAAAATAAAGAAATAATGATATAAATTGATATAAACTAAATATTTTAATATTTATTTTATCAACAAATAAATAATGAGTAAGATAATGATTACAACAAATAGTTAAATAATAATTAATATAATTAAATCTTTTTTAAAAAAATGATAAAAACAAATAATATATCCTTTTTAAATAGATATGTTTACTTTTATTATAAATATTATAAATATGTTAGTGTTGGTATTAAATTCGCATTTTGTTATTATTAATATAAAATAATAGATATTCAAAATGGGTAATATGTTTAGTTGTTGTTTACCAGAAAAAAAGCCAAAGGTTCCAGCCATACCTATGGTATTAGAAGAAGAAATTAAAGAAAGTGGTACTTCAAATAAAGATATTAAAGATTTCTATGAAATTGGAAAAACTTTAGGTGTTGGTTCATTTGGTAATATAAAATATTTATTGTTTTTTTACATATAATAATAAAGATTTCGGTAGAATATGAATCAATTACTTATAATTTTATATAAAAATAGCCATTGTTAAGGAATGTATCAATAAAAAGACTGGTGAAAGTTTTGCTGTAAAGATAATTGATAAAAAACATATTGAAGGTAAATAAATAATATCATTTATTAATAATATAATTAAAAATACAAAATAATCAATACTAAAAACTATTTCTAAAAAAGGACAAGAAAGTATGATTAAATCTGAAGTTAATGTAATTAAGCAATTACGTCATCCAAACATTATCTGTCTTAAAGAATTCTATGAATCAGAACGTGATATATATTTAGTTACTGATTTAGCTAGAGGTGGTGAACTTTTCGATCACATTATTGAAAATGGTAGTTTTACTGAAAAAGATGCAGCTAATTTAGTTAAACAAATCCTTGAAGCAGTTAATTACATGCATAAGAAAAACATCGTTCATAGAGATTTAAAACCAGAAAACCTTTTATTTAAAGACAAAAATGAAGATTCACCACTTATGGTAAAAATAAAAAATTATATTTTATATTATATTATATTAAGATGACTTATTTTTTTTATAATATTTTAAAATATAAGGTAACTGACTTCGGTTTATCTAAATTCACCGAAGCTTCTTCAATGTTAAATACATCCTGTGGTACCCCAGGATATGTTGGTAAGTAAAATAGTTTAATAGATTAATATAATAATAAATGTCAATATAATTAATTAAATATTATAAAATATTATAATATAAAAATTCAGCTCCAGAAATTATTTCTAGAAAAGGTCATGGAATTGCTGTTGATCTTTGGAGCATTGGTGTTATTACTTACGTTTTATTATGTGGTTTCCAACCAGTAGGAATTACTTTTGTTTATAATAATTAAAATATGTTTTTTTTTTTTTCTTATAATTAAAATATATAATTCATATAAAAATTATTATAGTTCTATGGTGATGACCAAGCTCAACTTTTCAAGGCAATCTTAGAAGCTGATTATGTATTCGAAAAAGAATACTGGGGTGAAATATCCGAAAATGGTGAGTGTAATTTTACATTAATAAATTATTAAGTTTTTTAACTTTACTCTTTCGTTTTTTTTTTTTTTTCTATTAATAAATAATATATTAATGAACTATTTTATTATTATTATTATTATTATTATTTGTACAAAAGCTAAGGACTTTATCAGAAAGTTATTAGTAGTCGATCCAAATGATCGTATGAATTGTGAACAAGCTTTAAAGCATAAATGGTTAACAACTGCCACTAATACTTCAGTTATTGAAAATGTTAAGAAATTCAATGCTAAAAAGACTTTCAAAAAAGGTAAATATAATAATTCAAAAAAAAAAAAAAAAAAAAAACATTTATTAAAAAGCATTAATTATTGTTTTTTTAAATAGCTGTCCAAGCTGTTACAGCCGCTAATCAATTAAAACAATTAGGTATTAAAAAGGGTGATGTAATCTCTCAAAATAGAGAATCATTTTCAACAGCAATTCCAGGAGAAGATAACTAATTTTAAGGAAGAAAAACAATTAATAGATTATTTTTTGATAAACAAATAGATTATCATAAAATTTTTCAAATCTCTATATAACAGAATAATTTATGAGTATATCATTAATAAATTTAAAATTAATCTATCATATTTTTATTTTCTAATATTATTATTATTAGACAGCATTATCAAATTCAATTATTAAGAATTATAAATTAAATAAGATAATCCAACGTTACTTCTATAATCAAAAAGCAAAAGATTTTTATTTTGTTAATTTTTTATTTGAATCTATTATTTAAAAAAAAATCGATGTAATATAATAAATAATAAATATTATATATTGTATATAAAATTTAAATTATTAATTTATATTACTTCGTATACTTAATTGTATAATAAGAGTTATAAAATTTAAAAAATTTTAATATTTAATATTAAATTCATACTTTCTGATTTTTATTAAAAACAAAAATGAAATCAAGAAAAGAAAAAAAAAACAAGATAAAAGAAAATTAAACAAATTGTTATTTAAAATCAAATATTTTTTATACTCAATTTTTAATACAGAGAAAATTATATATTTTTATTAATTTATTATTGAAAATAACTACTACTTCTAACAAAGTATTTTAACTAAACCTCTATTATTTAAAGTTTTAATTAGAATATATGAATTCTTTTAAAAATATTTAAATAATTATAGATTAAATCAAAATATATTAAAGAATTATAAATTTCAAAAAGAAACTTAAATTTTATATTTTATATACTTTTAATAATTACATTAAAAAAAAAAAAAAAAAAAAAAAGGAATAATTATGATTAAAGTAAAAGATAGAAAAAATATGCTTATATATTTTTTTTTTACCCAAAGATTGATAAAGAAAAAATGTATACATATTACAAATCATAAATAATATATAACAAAATAATAAGCAATATTATCATTTATATTAGAATAATAATTATACCACAAAAAAAAAAAAAAAAAAAAAAAAAAAAAAAAAAAAGATATTATTTTAAAAATAATATATAGAAATATAATATTTCTTTTTTTTTTTCTTAATTATATAATAAATATATAATTATAGACTAAAGATATTAATAATTTTAAAATATATAATAAAATGTTAAAAGTAATAGTATATACATAATAAAATAATAAAATTAAAATTAAAATAGTAGATAATTTTATTTTTTGAGTAATTAAAAAATTTTTTGTTTTAAAAAAAAACAAATAATATAATATTTATGAAGTGTGGATTTGTTAGTTATTTTTTATTTAAAAAAAGGTATTTTGCATTTTAAATTAAAAATTGTAGTATAACTTTTTTAATATTTTACATAAAAGTTGGAGACATCTGCAAAAAAATCTTTCTTTTCATATAAAATAGGTAAAAATAAAATCTTTAAAAAAAATTATTTTTTATATATTACTAAAAATTTTTTAAGTTATGTCTTATACTACTAAAATTGAAGGAAATATTCATAATTTGTTTCTAACATTAAAACCAAAAAGGTAAAAACTACATATACTCTCTGAAATAACAATATAAATTCCTTCCTTCAATAATAATAAAATAGTATCAAATTAAAAAAAAAAATAAATATTAACTATATCTTATTTATAATATATTACATAACCCAAATCCAAAAATTTATTTTATATAAAATTATTCTTGTAAAAAAAATTATAAATATTAATTATTAAAAAAAAAAGATTAATTAAATATTTAAAAAATAAATATTAAAATAATTTAAATATATTAAATTAAAATTTATTTTTTAATTTTATGTTTATAAAATATATTTTATATACTAATAATTAAGTTAAAAATATATTTTTTATAAAATCTCAATTAAATATAAAGGGAAAATAATATTACATAAAGATTTTACTTTTTATTTAACAAAAAAGCAGAAATTTAAGAGCAAATTGAAATTAACTATTTAAATATATATAAAATCTTTATTTAACATTTTTTCAATAAATATTTTATAATATTTATATGCTAAATAAAGCTATATTTAAAAGGAATATTAATAAAAAATTTGGTTCTTTAGTTTTTGGTATTATGACAGTAAATGCACACAGAATTCCTAAAAAATATATTCATAATAAAAATGGTATATAAAACCTAAAATATTTTCATATATATATGATATCAATCATATATATTATATAACTAGAATATTTCTTTTTATTATTATTCTCTACTCCAATTTTTCTATTTTACATATCATTAGCATTAACATTAAAAACTAATATATTTTTTCTTTTTTTTTTTTTTATCTTATTATTATATATCTTTGTACATTGTTATATTTCTTTCATAAAATATATATATATATATTAATAATATAATAAACAATAAATTTTCAATTAACAATGTTTCCATAATGAATTATATACATTATTTTCTGGATGTGATATTTTATTTTTACTTGGATTAAAAATTTGGTATCTTGTAATAATATTATATTGGTATTTCAAATATCAATAAAAAAATAATAAATATATATTTAATTACATTGAAAATAATATATGAAAATAAAAAAATAAATGTATAGATACTTTTCCAAAAAATGAATCGATAAAAACATCTTTATCAAACTCAACATCCACATTTAAACCAAGCGATATAAAATTAGACTCTTATGATGAAAAAGTGTCTAATCGAAATTATAGTACTACAGGAAATATAGGGAAAAAAAATAATCTATTATATGATAATGAAAATAAAGGTATTACCAGAAATTAATAAATGTCTAATATAATAATATATATACATACAAAAATATATTTAAAATAAAATAATATATATCTGGATACAATTAATAATTTAATAACCTTAATAATAAAGTTATAATTATAACAAAAAAACAATAATATCAAAAAATAAAAAATTTTTGTAAAGATAATTGAAAGAAAAACATTAATAAATTCTTTTAAAATATATATAATTTATTTACAATCTAGTTGAATCCCTAAATACAAAAAGGCTTGAACATTCAAAATCAGCAAAAAGTCCAGTATATAAAATAGATACTTCACACTTACTTTCACCACCAACATTTAAATCAAGAAATACACAAAGTTCATCACCTTCAACTTCAAAACACATTGGAAATACTGTTTCATCATCAACATTAAGATCAAAATTATCAACTTCATCAAATGTAAAAAAAAATACTTCAGTAACTACAACACCACCCAGATCAACTTCACAATCAAAATCAAAAATTCAATCTCAAACTCAGTCCTATCATCATTCTCAAACTAAACATCAATATTCAAGTAATAAAGAAAACCCTGTAAGAATTCATATTGACCAACATATACCTAATAGCTCACATTCAAAAGTTTCAACAAAGAATTCTTCAAAACCATCATCATCCATTTCATCATTAAAATCTTCATCTAAGCCTTCATCAAGAACATCTTATTCATCCAGTTCTTTTTCCTCTGAATCCTCATCTTCACAATATGAATATTCAATAAGCTCAAATAATTCATATTCTAGTTCATCATCTTCAAATTTAAATTATCATAATTCACAATATACTTCCTCTTCGCATAAATCTAATAAAACAAATGATAAATATTATGAACCATTAGGCGCTGATGATATACCAGAAAGAAAATCATCTCTAACTAATCCTCTATCAATAGGAATACATAAATACCATTTAAAAAATAGTAATGATACTCTTTGTAGTTTAGGTTCAATTAAAGAACAGGAACCTTTTTCATATTATCATAAAAATTCAAAAGAAAAGAAATATATAGATACACCACTTCAAAAAATAAAATCATCTTTCTCTCAGTCCAAAAAAAACATCACTTCAAACCCAAATCTTCGATATGATAATATAACAGATAGTAAATCACCAACAATTTCTAAAAGAACCCCTAATCATTCTTCCTCGAGAGTTACAGCATTAAATTCGCCTAAAACACATATTTATAAAAGTATTACTGACAATAATAGGATAGCAATAGTTAATAATAATATGAAAATGCTAGATGATAGTGATGAATTAATTAATTGTACTTTTGTTAAAAATAAAAGTGCTAATCAAATTCAAACGACTCTTCTTAATAATCAAACTAATTTATTAAAAAATTGTTCAAGCAGTAAAAATGATATTATATCTACAAGTCAACGTGATACGCCAAAACCTACCGTTCCCGAAGAGAATAATTATCAAACGTTTAATAAAAATATATTAGATCAATATCAACCTGTAATTAAAAATTCTGCAATAACAAATTACACATCAATCCAAAATAATTTGAACTTAAATACAAATTATAGCAATATTAATTATGACAATAGAGATATATATTTACCAATGTCACAAACGCCTTCATCCAATTGTATCTCATCATCGAGTATCGATAATTTAAATAATAATAAAAGCGCTTTTGAAATGGAAACTTTAAGTGAGGAAATTGGAAATATAACCCCAACAAATTTTGATACCTCTTCATCGAAATCATCAAAAAGAAGTCTAAAAGAAAAGTTATTAGCTAAAAAATTAAGAAAGCAAAAAAAGAAAGAAGTAAATATTTACCATATAATAGATATATTGTTAGTTATATAGTTAAAATATTTCAGAATTTTATTTTATTCTATTTTATAATATGTATTAATTTTATTATTTATCATTAATTACTTTTTAAATAATAGGCTGCTGAAGGATACACAATACAACAACTGCTAGAAATTAGTTTTCCTTGTAAAATTGATAATGAAGTATGTTTAAAAGCTATCATAGAATATAATATTAAAATGACTTAATTTATTCAATACAATGTTTTTTAATAAAATATATAATACAAGAATGAAGCATATTTAAAAAACTGCAGTGATATTGTTGGATTAGTTAATCTTGGAAATACTGTAAGTAATATATTTTATAAAATAATAATAATATAATTTTTAAAAATAATATATTTTTTTAATTATATTTTTAATTTATATGTATTATAAAATATAATACCAATATGTAAAATAGTGTTTTATGAATTCAATTTTACAATGTATATTTTCAACTATACCATTATGTGGATATTTTATGAGTTCTAAATTTAAAAAAGATATTAATTCAAAAAGTTCAATGAAAGGTCAATTTGCAAATGGTAATATTTAAATTAATATATAATTAAATAAAAACCATGTTTAAATGTAAAAATATTTAATCATAATAATAATAAATATTAATTAATTTTATTTATAATAGCATTCAATGATTTGTTATGTGAAGCGTTAAAGAATAGCAAAAATAAACATCTTAAACCAAATAACTTTAAAAAACAATTAGAAAAGTTTGCACCTCAATTTTATGGATATGAGTATGCCTTATTACTTTAATATATGAATATAATTTTTTTTATTATTTTATATCTACTAATAATTTTTTGAAATATCAAAATAGTCAACAAGATTCTCAAGGTAATAAATATATTAAATATTATAAATATATATAAATTATTAATAAGGTTATTATTTATTATTACATAAAGAATTTTTAAGATTTTTATTAGATGGTTTTCATGAAGATCTAAATCGTTCCCAAGAAAAACCAAAATTTAATTATACTGAGGCCGAATTGGATGCATTAAGGTTTATCAATAAATTATTATTATTATTAATTACTTTATGTCACATTATTAATATAACTTTGTTTTTTCAACATAATTTTTAAAAAACAAAGTGATAAAAATAAAGCATTAGTATCATGGAACAGATATCAATTATGGAATAATAGTTATATCTTTGGTAAATATAAGAAATTAATAAATATTATTCATAAAATAATTAATATTTATAGAATATTTTTTATCATAATATTTTATATTTTATATTCTATATTATAATAAAATAGATATATTTGGAGGTCAATTACAAAGTTGTGTTACTTGTCTAAGATGTAATTATCAATCTTCAACATTTGATACATTTTGGGATTTATCCTTACCAATTCCGAAGGTATGTTTTAAAATAATTTAATATTTAAATTGAGAATCTTATAACGCAATATTTACTATATATTTATTATATTTCTGTTGCTAGAATTCTAATAAAAGAATTCATACACTTGAAGATTGTTTAAGAGAGTTCTCAGCCGAAGAGCAACTTGATGATGAATATAAATGTGAAAAGTGTAAATCCCTACAAAAAGCAAGTAAATGCCTTAAAATATATAAATGTCCAGAAATACTTGTAATACGTAAGTAAATATATACATATATATTACTATTACTATTACTACTACTACTACTACTATTATTATTATTATTATTATTATTATTATTATTATTATTATTATTATTATTATTATTATTATTATTATTATTATTATTATTATTATTTTATTTTATTTTATTTTATTTTTTTATAAATTAATTAATTATTTTATATTTTCTAAACCATTTTTTAATAGATTTAAAACGCTTTTCATATAACTTATATATAAGGAAAAAAATTAATGATGAAGTTGAATTTCCAACAGAAAATTTAGTATTAGACTTTCCTGTACTAAGTGAGGTCGAAGGTATATGTTATATTTATAATATAAATTACAAAATTAAAAAAAAAATTATTAAATTGATGTACTAACTAATTCCTTATTTATATATTAATATATAAAACAAAAGGACATGATCAAAATATAGTATATGATTTATATGGAATATCAAACCATATTGGAGAACTTGGAGGTGGACATTACGTAGCGCATTGTAAAAGTTTTAAAGACAATGACTGGTATTTAAAAAATGACGAATATGTTAGAAAAACTACTTCTGATGCTGGCAAAGATTCATCAGCTTACGTTTTATTCTATAGAAAAAGACATTAATAAAATCTAAATAAATCTAGAAAAGAACTGGAAAAAAATGTTTTTATTTTTTATATTATAGAAAAATAATAAATGAATTATTTCATATAGTGAACTTTTAATATATAATAATTACTATCTTTATGAAATAATAAAATAGATGAATGTGTAAATAAAAAGTAATTATAATAACTTTTTAGCAATATGACGCAATGATAATACTAATATATACGCATTATAATATTTTAACATAATTAAGTTTAGTTAATAATTATTATATTTATTTTATTTTCTTTTTTATAGAATTATTATGAGTTAATTACAATAATGAAAATTTATTTAATATTTAATAGCATAATATTATAAGTAATCCATACAATACGCATGTATATTATAAATATTATTTGTAACTAACATTTTTTTTTTCTATATAGTAATACAAATAATTTATAATTTAATATTTTTTAAATAAATTTTACAATTTGAAAAAAAATTTTCGGAGTTTTAATATAAATTCGTTACACTTAAAAATTGTATTTTATAAAATGATTAAATATATTCGAAAGAATATACAAAAAAAAAAAATGAAATTGTTAATTAATTAAAATTTTTATATAATTGGTTAATATTAATTAAATATTTAATTTTAAATTATAAAATAATATTTTTTAAATATCAAGACTAATTCCATTCCATATATTTCACATTTCAAAAAAGAAGAGGAAGAAGAAATAAATAAACCGAAAAAGAATTAAATAGAAAGTTTTTAATATTAGTATCTATTACTATCAGATTCCCTTTTAAATAATGATAATATTTAAAAAGAATAAAAATATATTTACAGTAATAATATTTTTATTACTTGTAGGAGGTAACGCAAAAATATTAATATCATTAAATAAAACAAATATTAATTACAGCATAAAATTATATTAAAAAAATGAAAATATATTAATACTTCATACTATAAATAAAAGAAATATATGGACAAGGTTTTAAGTTTTCAGGAATTAGTTCAGGAAAAAATAAAGGGAAAAATAAAGAAAAGGTCAAAGAAAAAGAAAAAAGTAAAGCAAAACCAGAAATACCTGGTTTTAATGATACCGATACTGATGATGCTATCAATAATAATGAAAATGAAATTGAGGCAGAATATGGAGAAGTTATCAGTAACACTAATATTTTTTCGAATTATAATGCTGATGATGATGAAATAGTTATAAAAACAAAGACTAATACATTACTTGTAAGATTTTTTTTATATATAATATATTAATAAGAGAAAAAGAATATGGAATAATTAATATATAATAATAAATATTAATATAAATAGGTTAAAGAACCAGTATTAAACTTCAAAACAGGTTTGTTTTAATAAATTAATTGTTTTTTCTAATATTATGGTTTTGTATATTAATGATTATAAAATTATTATTTCTATAATAAAATATTACTATAATGGCATTATTAAAAGATATGGGGCAATGTATATGTGACGTTACCTACAATAAATGTGATGTGAATTGTTGTTGTGATCCAGATTGCTCAGGAGAGAAAAAATATTATTTTTTAGGTGAATGTCTTCCTGAAGGACCAGAAGGAAAAGAAAAGCCATTATGTTCAAATTTATTAAAAGCTGTAAATAATCCAAATGTGATTGTATCTGATCAATATAGTGATAGTGGATCATCTATTCTTTGTATTGCTATGGATCATAGTATGCAAAATGATTTCCTATATATATCAAAAAAAAATAAAACTAAATATATTAATATTTTTACAATTGCACATTTTCGATTTTATATAATATAATT
This sequence comes from Piromyces finnis, assembly GCA_002104945.1. NCBI lineage: Eukaryota > Fungi > Neocallimastigomycota > Neocallimastigomycetes > Neocallimastigales > Neocallimastigaceae > Piromyces > Piromyces finnis. The sequence continues at coordinate 1,080,162 of MCFH01000010.1, forward strand.
ATAACATCAAGATCCTGACATGGGATACTATTACAAAAATCCAGGAAAAATTGAAGATAAAACTGTATTTATTAATCAATTTAAACGATTATTATCAACTTTTTCATACAGTGATAAAAGCGTCTCTTTAATCTTACCTCAAACTAACTATATGGTATACATATTACTTATTAAAAACTTTACAATAATGTTACTAAAAATATCAAAAAAATTAAGGAAAAAATAATATATATTAATTTTGGTTTAATAAATTTATTAATAATATTTAGTTAGGAAAGCCTATTATTGTTGCAAATGAAACACAAAATACATATACTAAAAAAAGAGCAGACTCAAAAAGGGAAACCATTTTACAATCTTATGCCTTTACATTACCAGAAAATACAATTTCAGGAAAATGTGAGCCAAATTCCCCAATATGTAAGATGTTCCACTTTTATATATATATATATATATATATATATATATATACTATTTTCAAAATTGTAATTCAATCCTTTATTGATTAGTATTAATGTTTATTTAATAAATATCTTCTATTTTTGTTACTTTATCTATTCTATATTTTCTTTCTATAATTAATACTGTGATTAAAGTATTCTTAATTGATAAAGAAACAGAGTGTACAAGAAAATATTCAAAATCCAAAAAGGAATTTACAATTGATTACTATAAAATGAACAATATTGTTTTTGTCAGAGTAAAATATATATCTATTACTATTATTTAATAATAATAATACTTAAAATAATTTGGTTAATTTAATAATATATTTCTAAAAACTTATTTATACATAATAAAAAATAATAAATACTTATTAATTAAAAAAAAAAAGAATCCAAGTACAAACAATGTTACATATCCATCATACACTGAAGTTAAATTAAATGTTCCTGAAATCATTGAAATTGAACAAAATGAAAATGAAAAAGAATATAGTTCAGATAGCTTTAATGAACATAATCAAGATTATTTTGATCCTTATCATTCAGGTTCCAATAATGAAAACCAAGAAGGAAATATAGAAGACGATTTTGATCCTTTCACTAATCCAAACTATGGTAATGACAAAAACATTAGCAATAGTAATAACAATAATAATAATGAAAATAATAATACAAATGATAATGAAGATAATAATATTTTTGATCCATTCACTGATCCAAATTATGGCAACGATAATAATATTAATAATAATAGTAGTAGTAGTAGTAGTAATAATGATAATGAAGATAATGATTATATATATGATCCTTTCAATGAAGAAAATGATAATAATAATCTTAATAGTGATGATGATTTCTTTGACCCTTTCCATCAAGATAATAATAATGATGATGATCCAGACTTTTATAATCCTTTTGCTGATAATATAAATAATAATGATGGAAGTAAAAATAATAACAATGATAATACCAGTAATAATAGTATGGATAGCATTAATAATGATGATGATGATGATAGTAAAAACAATATTGATCAATCATTAAATTCAAATAATAACAATAATATTAGTAATGATAATGCTGGTACTACCAATCTACAAAATGACGATGATATTGAAAATAATATATTTAATGAACCAAATAAGCATTTTGATGATGATGAAATGATACCTTATGTTAATAATCAAATTAATATTGATAATAGTAATGATCAAACTAACATAGAAATTGATGATAAAAAAAATAATGAAAATATTGTATTTGGTAGTAATTTAAATAGCTTAAATGAAGAAAATGAAGAAGAAAAGTCTTCTGTGATTAATTTTTCATCCTTAGATAAACATAAAAATGTTGGAGCTTCTTCCAATATTAACAGTAAAAAAGATGCTGAAAAGAACGATGGAAAAACAAGTAAAATTCATGGTATCAAGATTAGTAATAAAAGTAATGCCTTTAAAAGAGATGATAAATATATTTACAATAACGGGAAATATTATGTTATAAAAAAAGATGAAAATGAAGATTATAAACAAATAATATTTAATAATCTTAAAAATAATAACAAAATTAAAAGAAAGGTTAATGAAAAAAAAATAAAAAGTAAAAATATTGTATCATCCTCTAAGAAATATAATGAAATTTTAGATAAAGTAGTTTTACAGGTATATATAATGAACTTATTTTTATAATTTAAAAATTTGTATAGAATATTTTATTTAATAATTATTATAATTATAATTATAATGATTCAATGATTCTAAATATAATTTATAATTTAATGTATTTTATTATTTAATATTAATAACAATGATGATAATTATTACATAAATATAGGTTAAATACAAAATTTACTACACAATTCCAACTGGAAATAATTTATCCAATACAGATATAATTGACTTTGTTGATGTTGAAATTTTATATGAGGAACGTAATATTAAAGAAGATGAGTTAGTTACACAAAAGTTCTCTGTTGTATTCTTGGTTAGTTTATAATTATATTTTATTAAAATATAATGCTTCCTTTTATATTAGTAAATGTAGATACTAATTTGTATATATTAAAAATTAAATAGAGAAGTATTATTAAAGAACAAGAAAAAAGTGATCCGGAGGTTGAAGAATCTAAAGTTAAAAAAATAAAACCAAGAAAAACTTCAGGAAATCCAGGTTATATATTTGGAAAAGAATTACTAACATCTAAGCTTGTTAAATATCCTTTTAAATATACTAAAAAAAATATTCCATAAATATATTTAATATATTACATATTTATTTGTATTCTTAACTCTATATTTCTTTGAATTTTATTTTTCTTATTTCTTTTTTTTTTTTTTATTTTTTCGTTTTATGATCTCACTGGGACATTAGAAGAAACTACTGGATTTGCTATTCCAAAAAATATTCTAACACATGATAAATTACGTTGTCCAATGACGACTAATGGTAATAATAGCAATGGTCGTATTCCAGTAACTTTTGGCAATGACATGATCTCAGAATGTACACTCCCTATAGACTCTTCTATAAATTCTGATTATTCTGAAATTAGTAAAAAAATATTAGAAATTCATAAAATCACTTTAAATAGTATAGAATATATTGCCAGATTTGGTAATACAACAGTAGATAATGCATGGGAATGGGTCAAAATGATTCAACCAGAGGTATAGTAATAAAAATATATATGCGTATATCATATTTATAAATAATTAATATATATGTGTATTAATATTATTAATGTTATATATATATATATATATATTTACAATAGAATGTATCTTCCTTATCTTCATGTGATACCTTGCCAACGGAATTAGCCCTTCAATTTATATGGGCCGATGTTGGTGCTATAAATAACCCACAGCCTATGATAATTGGAGCAAGGGCTGCTTATGGTACTACTGGAAATGTATGTACTTGTACTATGGGTAATTACGATGAAAATGATTGTGATAATAATAGGAAAAAGCTTTCCTACAATATAAAAACTACTGTTTCTTTCTTACGTTTACCAGATCATGGGACAGAACTTTATGAACCAAGAGCTCCAAGGCTCATTCCTGCTGTTGACGAAGATTTATTCTATCCATTTTTTATTAGAAGTCAAGGCCAACATAGAATAAAAAGAGTAATAAATAAATGGATCTTTATAGTATTATTTATCCTATGGATTTCATTTTAAATAAGAAGTCTCTAAATATTAATTTATAATATATATATCTTTTATCATATTTTATTTATTTATTTATTTTCAATTTATTTTTTTTTAATTTATCGATTTATTATTGTTGTTGTTTTTTTTATTTTTTATTTTTTAAGACTACATATTTATAAAAAAAAAATCTATTATTTAGCATATCGTAATTTTTCTATTTAACTATTTGTGTAAATATAAATAAATTCTATTAAAAATTGAAATGAAACATTAAAAAAAAAAAAATTGAAATATATTTTTTTTAAAATAAAGCGACCAATAAATTTAAATAAGATTTAAAATTTTAATCTATAATTATTTATGTATTTAAATTTTCCATTTTTTTAATTTTGCTTGTTATAATTACTTAAGAAAGGTATGTTCCATATATAAAAGTTTATTTTCTTATAATGTGTAAATAAAATTAACTAATATTTAATTTTAAATTATTAATTATATATTTACGTAAATAACATGAACAATAAATAAACAGTAAAAATGACTAAATATAAAACTATTAAATATTGTATATTTGATGTTGATGGTCTTCTACTTGTAAGAAACAAAATAATTTAAAATTTAAATAATGAATATTATTTAAGTAGTAAAATAAATTAAATGATATACAATAAAATAAACTAAAAATACTTTTTTTTTATTTCAATTTTAATTTTAATGAATTTTTACAAAAATAAAGGATACTGAAAGTATCTATACTGAAGTTACAAGTAATTATTCAATATTCAAAAATTAAATTTGCTATTTCTTTAATATAAATATATATTATTATTTATTATTATTATTAGCATTATCATTAAATGTTATATAATTCAAAATTTCAAATTTCAAATCACATTTAATAAAGGTGAAATTTTAAAAAGATTTGATAAAGAATTCACTTGGAAAATTAAGGCTGGTATGATGGGAAAAAAAGCTAGAGAAGTAACTATATACATATAAATAAAATTAAAATAATGAAATTAAATACGCTTTAATAATATTGATAAATAATATTATTTAAAATATTTTAAAATATAAAACATCCATCTCAGGCTGCTGAATACTTAATTAATGAATTGCAAATTGATTTAGATGTTGATGATTATTTAAGAGAAAGAAGTGAAATGCATGTAAATAAATGAATTTTAATAAAATTAGCATTTTAATTAATGTTAATAATAAATAATTATGGATTTCATTTAATAATTATTAAAATATTAATTCACTATAGGAAAAATTGTTCCCATTCTGTAAGAAAATGCCAGGAGCTGAAGCTTTAATTAGAAATTTAAAAGCTAAGAATATTCCAATTGCTGTAAATATATAATTTGATATTTTAATAAATATTTTATTCTTTTTTTTAAAAAAAATTTTAATTTATCAATTATTTAATAATACTAATTACTATATTCCTTCCCAAAAAAAAAAAATCACAATAAAAAAAAATATTAAAATAACTGTTGTTTAATGAATATAGGTTGCAACTAGTTCAAATAAAAATGCTTTTGCTCAAAAATCACAAAATCATAAGGATATGTTTGATTTATTTGATTGTATTATAACAGGAGATAATCCAAATGTTAAAAATGGTAAACCATCACCAGACATTTTCCAAGAAGCTGCAAAACAACTTAATGTTGAAAATCCAGAAGAATGTCTTGTTTTTGAAGGTAATAAAAAAATATTGTTACTTAATGATAAAGAAAATTAATTAATACTAAATAAAATAAAAATTTATGATAGACAATAAAATGTGATACAAAACATTAAATTAATTTTTATCCTTTTTTATAATTATTTTCAAATAGATGCTCCAGGTGGTGTTCAAGCTGGAATCAACGCCAACATGAGTGTTGTCTGGGTTCCAGATTCACGTCTTGAAATTGATGAAAAAATTTCCAGTAACGAAAAAGTTGAAATGCTTTCCTCTTTAGAAGATTTCAAACCAGAAAAATGGGGACTTCCATCTTTCTAAACAATATTTTAACATATAACTATTATTGTAATAAAAATCAAAAAAAAATTGTAATAAATATTCAATAAACATATATAAAGATTAAATTATAATGTATATGACGATGAAAAAAATGTAATAGTAAATAATAATCATTTACAAAAAATAACTTTTTCTTCATCTTTTTTAAGCAATAAAAAAATGCATAAATACATTTTTAATAGGTATTATCAATACCAAAGAAATAAAAAAATAAAAAAAAAAATTAATTTTTATTTTGTTGTGTAACATTTTTTATAAAAAATAAAAATTTTTACAACTAAATTTTTAATAATATTTAACAATTAGTATTATCAAAGAAAAATAATGAAAATTTATTATCTAATTATTATTAATAATATTCTTTTTTATTTAATATTGCTTATTAAAAGATTTAAAGTTGTTATTATACAAAACAATACAATAATTTTTTTAAATTTCAATCTACTACAAAATATAATATTTCATATAAGAATTTTTTAAACATACCAAAAAAAAAAAAATAAATAAATAATACCAAAATAAACAAATAATATGTTTGTTAAATTATGTTTATTCTCAAATTTTAAACTTTTATATTAATCAAAAAAAAAAATTACCATAATTAAACTTTTTTTCAATTTATTTTTGGTGTGTTTTTTTTTTTATTAAAAGAAATTTGATAACGTTAATTCTCCCTTAATCTGCAGCCTAAATAAAAATTTAGCCAAACGATTGGATTATCATTTATTGGCTAGGATATAAAATATTTACCAAAATTTCCTTGTAATTCCTTCAATTTAATTTTTAGAAAATTGCTCTATAATTATTGGGTAATTATTTTTCTCTAGTTCCTAAATTATATATATTTAATATGAAACATTATTAGTAATGAATGATGCCTAATATTTAACCTAATAAAAAATTTACCTTAAAATAACATCACAAAATTTTTGTTTAAATAATTTCCTTCACCTTACAAAACAAACATTAAATAAAAATATTTTTATTTTATATAATTTCATTTACTTTAAAATAAATAAAAATATTTTATATTTTTTAATGAATTACTTGTTTATTGTTGAAATCTTATGACTTCATTTGATATTATTATTATTAACCATTCTAATAGCCTATTATTTATAAAATTATATTTTTATTTTCCTTTTACAATCAAAACTAAATTTTTTTTTTTCTATTTTTCCATAAACTGATTGATGAATAAAAAATTTTTTGTTTAAATTAATAATTTTATTGTCCTTGTAAAAAAGCTTAAATTATGGCTTTTACTTTTTTAAAAATAAATAAATAAAAAAAAATAAAAATTTTACATAATTTACTATAATTATAATAATAATATAACTAATGATTAATTTGTTTATTCATTCATTTTCTATTTACAAACTTATTTATCTATTTATATTTTTTTATTGATTAATTGATTTACTAATTCAAGTGATATTTTATTTGTGCCAATAAACAATAATTAACTATAGGTAAAACAATTTATAATCATGTGCAATAATCAAATGCATGAAATCTTTTCATCGATAGGCTGAAAATTCAATACAAAAATATATCAAAAATATATAATAAAAGATAATTTTTTGCATAAAATATACTATTGCAATATATTTTAATTAACTCTTAATAATTCTATATAAAAAAATAGGATAACACTATTGTCCTTTTCCTAAAATACTTCCTTTAAATTATTAAAAATAAAATATAAAAAATAAACACCATTTTTATATTGTTTAAAATTTTAATTTAGGTTATTAAACCTCCTAAAGATAAAAAATTTTATTATTAATATTAAAGAAAGAGCTTAAAACTTTGATTAAAATATAGCTAAAAATAAATTATAGTTATTCTTGCATAAATGTAATAGCAAAATATGTAAAGCTAAAGGTTGAGATAAAAATAGTATATATATTTGTTAAAAAATTTTTTTTATTTTATACCATAAATTGTTATTATTTTAGCAAAGTGTATTATATTTTTTGCTACAAAGGTTTATGAATAATGAACAAATTAAATAGCTATAATATGGTTTTATTTACCACACATTTTTAAATATTTATTTACAATATACTTTTATATTAAACAATACAATGAATTGTAAAAAATTTATATGGAATTAATTTTATATATTAGATATAGAATTAATTAAGCAGCTAGTTTAATTTAGCACAAAAATTAAACTAGCTGCTTAATTATGGTAAAAATATAAAAATATGAAAAATAAAGTAGATTGGCTAACCTAATAATTAATTTGTCTTATCATTACTATATAATAATCGTTTTTATCTAGTAAATTAAATGGTGTAGTATATTATGGCCATTAATAATTTTAATTAATTAATTATTTTAATTAATATTATTTTCATCTTATAAATTAATCTTTGCTGGCTTTTAATAATTATTATTCAATAATTTAGTGATTCTCTAACTATAGGTGATTAATTCAAAAAAAATTATGCACTTCATAAGTAATATTTCAATTTAAAATTCATCCATACTATATTAAGCTTAGATACTTTATTAATAAATAATTATAATTATGTTTAGAAAAAAAAAAAAAGTATAATAGCTACATAAAATTTAATAAACTGTAATTTTTTTAAAATCTTTATCCTAAATAATATAATATAGAAAATACTTTTTAAAATGATATTATTCTATATAGAATTTATTTTACAATTAATAATTGATTTTTGGCTTTCTTTTTTTTCAATACTTCTTTATTTCTATTTATTAAGAATAGAATTGTTGATATACTAACTGCCTGAAGAAAATTCGATTATTAATCAATAATATAGTGTAGATAGTATTAGTATAATATAATTTATTATTTTATGAATTTAATAATAACGATACTATTTATCAAGTTCTACAATTAAAAAAATGCTAATTTAAAACCAAGAAAATTTGAACAGCATAATAAAAAAAAACTTAAAAAACATGACATATGTTATTAAAAAGTGAGAATACATTTAATATTGCTTTTTTAAAGAGTTTTCATTTCATTTTACTCTTATTTAAAAATAATTAAGTTTTTATTCCTTCTTCAATAAGTTCAATTATTAATGAAAAATTCATTTCATTTTCATTTATATTTTTCCAACCTTTTTGTTAAATACTCTTATTTTCAACTAACTACGATTCTAATTATGATTTTATGAAGTTTTTCCAAAGTCTTTATTCTAAAAATCTTCTTATTTTATTTCCATTTTACATATATTAAGTATGTATATTATTAATATTATTCTGCAATATAATATGATACATAAATAATATATAATAATATATTATTATAATTTAATTTCTACCATTCTTTATATAATAAAATAAAAATCGAACAATATAAATTAATATATTAAATATAAAATATAAAAAAAGTATTTAATTGTTTTATATTTCCAAGTATATTATAATATATATTTATATATATAATTTTTGGAATTTTTGGTAAAATATTTTGCTAAAAAAGATTCTTCAAAGTGGTAGAATAAAAAGTAGAATAAAAAGTAGAATAACTATTTAAATTTATAATATTAGAGCAAATAATATTAATAAGAATTATAAAATGTGTTTTTTTCTTTTACAGTCATTTCTCTTGAGAAAATGCATAAAATTATAAATGTATTATTACAAAAATTATAGTAGTATTTTAATTATGATCTCTTAATATTTCTAATACCAAAAAAACCTTGTTAATAGTAATAAGGTTTCTATTGTATTTTATTTATTTATATTTATATTACCATTTTCTTATGAATACATAAATTAATTTCTATACAAAGTAGATACAAAGTCACGTCAAACCAAAATTAATAATTCTATCAATAAGGTTTTATATATTTTTAATAATAATAATTTTTTTAATTCTATTTTTTAATGACCTGCTAATTAAAACCATAAAAAATTTGTCATTATATTGAAAACCAATCTAAAGCTAGAATTATTAATTTAATTTTGGTGAATAGTATCAATAATATTAAAAAATCATTAAATTGTTTAAAAATAATTATAGTGGCCAAATTAAACCACTCCTATTATTTTATATTAATAATTATTTTATCTTAAAATTTATTTATGTTTTGGTTTTTAATTTAGTAATATTTAAAAGAGTTGGTTCTCTTTTCCTTTAAATGAATAGGAAAAACATTTATTTCATTGAAAAAAGGAGAATTTAGCTATAACGAACACTTAGTTACGTAATATTATTTCTTGAGAATTATCTTTTTTCATATATCATGTTTATTTATTCATTTATTTATTCATTCATTCATTTATTTATTCATTTATTTATTTATATATATATTTATTTATTTATTTATTTATTTATTTATTTATTCATTTATTTATTTATTTATTTATTTATTTATTCATTTATTCATTTATTTTCTTTAATACAAAAATCTAATATATAAACAATCAATTAATTTTTTATTAATAAATTATTTAATTTTATTTTTATTATAAGATTGAATATAAAATCATTTAACTAGTTTTGTATATAATATTATATATTGATTGTATTAAATATATGTGTTTATACAAATTATTAATTACAATTATTATAGTATAATATTTTTAAAATAAACTTTTGAATGAAAAAAAATATTAAATAATTTTAAATATTTTTAATATGCTTAAAAACACAATCAGCTATTTTTTATGATAAAAAATAGAATAAATGATAAAATATCAAAAAAAAAAAAAAAAAAAATAATAATAATAATAATAAAAAGTATTACTTACATACAACAACGATGAACACTTGTACTATGATTTTATTTTTTAATGGAATAAATTTTTTATTAATATTTAATTAAAAAAAATATTTTATAGGGTGATTGTGGTAATTCATAATATTATGGAATTTATTAGTAATGGAAAAAATTATCTACTTCAATTTTTGTTGGTGGTGTGTGATGAAGATTTTTTTTTCACAATAGATTTGTTCATTTTTTTTTATTGTACTAATATTGTTTTTATTTTTATTTTATTTAACCAATTTTATTGTTAAAAAACATATTAATATAATATTATTTATTTTTAAATAATAATTATTCAAAAAAAAATGCATTTAAAATAAACCTAATAAAATAAAATAACATAAATCAAATTGAACTTCGTTACTAATAATATAATTATAATATAATATAATTAATTATATTATATAATTTTTTTTTTATAGTTTTAGCTTTTAATTTTTTTTATTTAGTTTAATTTTATTGCTAAAAAATTTTTCATTCAACCTATGATTCTAAAACAATAATATTATGGATGAAATTTACTAAAATTAAATTTTGAAAATTTTCTCATATAAAACTAGAGTAATTTACCCTAAAAAAAATTTTTTTTCTTCTTTTTTTATTAATATTTCAATTTTTAATTTTTAATTATATATAATAATTAATTTTAAAAAACAAAAAATATTATTATTTTTGTAAATACACCAAAAATTAAATATATTTTTTGAAGAAAAAACAAAAATGTCTAGTAAAGGAAAAAATCAATTATCTGAAGAAGAAATTAAAGAACGTGATATGGTATGAATATAAAAAAAGAAAAAAATGAAAAATATTTATTAAAAGAAAAATAAATATAAAAAAAAAGTTTATTTGATAAAAAATAAATAATGAATAATATTAAATAATATAAATATTGAATAAACATAAATGTAATAAAATAATAAAATTAAAAGCAAAGTTACTAATAATAATATTTATTATTAATATTAAAATAGAAAAAGTTCGCCAATAATGTTGCTCTTTTATTAAAGAGTGTTAATAATATAACCAATTACTTAATTGATAAGAGTGATGATGAATTAAGTCCAAAGGAACTTAGAACTGTTTTTGAAACTGTTCGCCCAACTATTAAAAATATTGTTGCTCTTAATAAGTCAAAGCAAAACAGTAAGGGCGGTAGAAGTGGAAAAGCTAAGCGTGACCCAAATATGCCAAAGAAACCACCATCCCCATACTTCTTATTCTGTGGAAAAATGAGACCAATTGTTTCCAAAAAAGACTCTACCCTCCATCCTCAACAAGTTGTTACTGAATTAGGTAAGCTTTGGAAGGAACTTCCAGAAGACCAAAAGGAAGTAAGTATTCTATATCCATTTAATAAATTATGAAATATTATTTAAAAAAATGATATAAGAAAATAGGTAATAATAAAATTTTATTTATTAATTAATAATAGAAATACAAGATTGAAGCTGAAAAGCAAAAAGCTATCTATGACGAAAAGATGAAGGAATACTTAGCTAACAAAGGTAGTGAAGAATCTAAGGAAGAATATGATTACAGTTCTTCCTCTTCTGAAGAAGACGAAGTAGAATCCGAAGGTTCTTCTGATGAAGAAAAGAAGAAAAAGAAGGCTAAGAGTAAGGCTGTTAGTAAGAAGAGAAAGAGTTCTGGTAGTGATGGATCATCCAAGAAAATTAAATCTGATGATGAAAAAAAAAAAAAAGTAAAAAGTAATGTAAAGAAAACTACTAAGCAAATAAAAAAAAAGGTAAAAACTAATAAAAAGGATGAAGATTCATCAGACTCTAGTTCAGACTCCAGCTCTGACAGCGATTAAACAAATTAACAGCTATTAAATTCAATTAATCATATTTTATTAAATTACTTTTTTTTTTTTTTAATTTAATATGATTACCATATATATTAAATTATCGTAAGACCTTTTTCAAATAATTAAATATTTAATTTATAGTTTTGTAAAATCGCATTTTAATACTACAACATTAATATTTTTTAGAAAAAGGAATGAAAATTTCTATAATTTTATTTCTTTTCTTTAAAAATTCATAAATACATTTATAAAAGCAATTTTACCCATGTAATCTTTTTTATCTTTTTATAATTAGTTTTTATAATTTAAAACTATTAGAAAATTAAGAAGCTTTAATTTTTTAATGTTTCATATATCTTTTTTTTTATAAACATAAACTCTTATAATTTAAATAAAGATTTAAAAAAAATTAAAAAAAAGTCTTTGGAAGATTAATTTTAATAAATGTGAGTAATTTTTATTACAATGTAATAATTATTGAATGGAAATTTTATTATATTTAGTAAATAAATAAAAATATATATGAAAGGAAATTCAATCTAATTAATTATTTTATAACATATTTATATATTACAATTATAAAAGTACTTTATAATAATAAAAAAAAAAAAACAGCTAAAATGAATGGTCTGATATAGATATTAAAACCTATCCAATTCTTCAAAATTTATATTAATAAAATTTTTAAAAATTATAAACTCTATCTACATTAATAATGTAAATAAAAATTCAAAATGCATTTTGAATTTTTTTTTTATTATTATTATTATTATTATTAAAATGGTTTAAAAATAAAATGTTGATTAAGTTTGTTATAGTTGGGTTTATAATATTTATTGTATTTAAAAAAAAAATAATAATAATTATCTTTAATAAGATAGTTTTTTAAACAAAAAAATTAAAAAAATTAAGATATTATAAATATTTTCTATTATTCTTAAGAAAAATGGTGTATAATCTAACCTTTGAATCTTAATATACTTTTTCTTTATACTTGATTCTATAAATATTTTTATTTTCACAATTAATATTAAATTTAATATAATTTTTTATCAATATCGATATATTTATTATTTGCAATGTTAGTTTAAATAGTATATTCTTATTTTATATTACTTAAATTACATCAATTAATAATTACTGTTTAAGCATTCAATTGTATTTAATATTGGGTATAATGATGTAAAATAAATAATATATGTTGATATATTATATTATTACTGAATAACACATGCATTTTTATTTGTTTTCCTATGAACAACTTTTTTACTGCTCACAATATCATCACATGACCAATTATTCTCAATACGAAACGAACCTATAACAGGTTTATGATCAGACCAATGCATATTTTCACAATTAGTATATTTTTCTACAACAACCGGTTTTAAAGGAATACGTATAGAATTCATGTTGTTATATTGTGTTTTTTGTGTGTTAGATTCCAAAATAACAGAATTAAGAGGTTTTTGATTACGAACTCTAAAAAGAATTCTATCCGTCCAAGAAGGTATTCTTGCTTTCTTACTTGTATCATACACGTTTTTTTGTGGCATTAGAATATTACTATTCATTCCATTAATACCTATTACACTATTATTAATATTTTCTTCTTTATGATCGTATTTCAATAGTGTAGATTTATTTGAGTTATCTTGAGTCATTTCATTATTATTGATATTATTGTATTTAATAGTATTAGTATTAGCATTTGATGTAACCAATGCATTTGATAATGATGAGTTAATAGATGAATTTATATTATTCATTGTCATCTCAGAGTTCATTGGGATATCATTTGACGAATTAATTTTGGTATAAACATCAAATTTATAAGTTGGTCTAAATGTTATTGGAGGTTCTGAAAAAGTATTGAAGGCATTTCCTTTATTCATTTCAATTTTTAATTGATCATTAGCTAATAATACCTATATTAAAATGTAAAAAATATATCAATATTTTATTATTTTATTCATTTAATTATTATTTATATTTTACTTAATAAAATTTACTAATTATTATATCTTTTAGGACTTACTTCAAATTGATTTTCTTTGATTAATTTATCTACAATTGATCTTGTACCATTTATTCTGTAATTTAAATCCCCAAACCAAAATATATAATCATAGTTTTGATCTAATAATAATATATATATTAAAGAAATTATTTTAATTTAGTAATTTTCTTTTTGCAGATATTATATTATAATTATTATTTATTTTTACCATAATTATTATTATTTAAATTCATATGAAGTCCTTTTGATATTCGTTTATAATCATCATTTCTATCAGACACTCTCTTTTGATATGCTAAATTTATAAATATTTAATAAAATAAAATAAAAAATATATATCAGAAATTACCAAAGGCTAAATAAATTTTAAAATAAAAGTATTTATCGATCCTTAATAATCTTTATAAATACCTGTTAAATGTGAATTCACAAATAAAAAAGTTATTGCATCAAATTGAAATGAAATTCCTATAGCACCTTTATTCGTCATAACATTAGCAACCCCTGTTTTTACATTAAAAGCTTTAGCGTCTATAGGTTATATTTAATATATCATTTTAATATATATAAATATTTTTATTGTTTTATATTGAAATTAATAATTTGTTATAATTAATAACTAATGTTATAATATAAGCTTACTTTTAATATGTGTACTACATTCTTTATTAATAAAAATTGCAAGATGAAGAGATCCCATAACTTCTGATTTAATCAATTGATATTTTTTGGTTAAATGATGCTGTAAGGCGTTTTCCCATTCTTCACATGATGGGAAAATCATTGCTTCCGTTATATTTTTTCCACATTCTTGGGTTCCGATTGCAACAATATGATAATCATCATTATTAATATCAATGAATGGTGTTATATTTGGTGGTGGGGACTATTTTTAATAGTTATTTTATTTTAATAAATATTATTATATTTTTATATTATTTATATTATTATATATTCTTACTCTTCCCATCATATTCCAAGTACCGATAAAAATTCTTATACAATTTTTAAAGTTTGAATTATTATTAATTGATGAATTGTGTATGTTAATAATACTTCTAGAATTTCTACTTTTCTTCATCATCTTTGATGTTTTATTTGTATCTAATGTATCCATTAGAAATTCCGAAACATTGTTATTAATAATTTGAGAGGATAATATTCCAAACAAGTTAATACTTCCAAAATTTTTATTGTTTAAGGTTGCTATGTTATTAAGACTACTACCATTCATATTTATTGTACTGCTAGCTTCTAATTTCTTTTGTAAAGTTGTATTATATTTTTTAATTGAATTTTCTAAATTTTCTATACTACTAAAATTACAAAGTTTCTTTGGTTTTAGTTTTTTATCAATTGATTTTTCGTACTATATCATATTATATTATTAAGATATATATGTATTTGTCAATATATTTATATATTTTTTATTTAATATTTAAAAAAATTAATGAATAGTAATACATACAACACTTTTAACACTATTTAGCATATTATTAGAATTAAATAAAGCTAACTTTAAAGGTAGCTTTCCATTGGATATACCTTTAATACTTGAAGCTACAGATATATTAGATTTTTTTCTTTCGTGTTTGTTTTTCGATGGAGATGATAATAATAAATGGGTTTTAGATGAAAACTGTAATTTATTTCTTTTATTAAACTCCGAATCATGAATATTAAAATTTTTGTTGCTATTATTATTACTATTATAGTATGATATACTTGATTTTGCTTTAAGATGCTTTTTTTGTGGAACTAAAAATATAGAATTTAAATCATAGCTTTTGTTTAAACTATCTCTATCAGATGTTAATTTTGTTCTGGAATAATGAATAATAGAACTTTGGGTTCGGCTTCTGCCTTTTATAGAATTTTGCTCATTCAATGTCTGTTTACTATTATTAAGACTAGAATTACTAGATGTGATTTTGGATGAATACTTCAGTTTCGATGATGGATGTGATTTATTTGGATTTGACTTAATGCGATAGTGACGATGATAATCTTGTTGAATATATTGTGAAGAAGGTGGATGGGGTTTTAACTGCTTATTAACATTATTTTTATCACTTTCGATTTCATTATCTTGGATATTAAGTGAGGTATAGCTATCTAGTGCTTTACTCATTGATTTGGCACCAGTATAATAACTAATATTATTATCACTATGTATATTGCTTTTGTCATATTTAAGAATAGCATTACTAGATATGCTATTAGTTGAATTTATTTCATATAAAGAATATTTAGATACTTTACTAGTTAATAAATCTTTTGTATTTTCTGCATTATTGTTGTTATTTAGTATATCATTATTTGGTTCTATAAATTTATGTGAACTTGAATTAACAATATTAGGTTTCTTACTTATTTTTACTTTTGATGCATTAGAATCTTCTTTTATATATGATATATTATTATTATTATTATTATCATTATTATTATTATTATCATTATTATTATTATTATTATTATTATTATTATTATTATTATTATTATTATTATTATTATTATTATTATTATTATTATTATTATTATTATTATTATTATTATTATTATTATTATTATTATTATTATTATTATTATTATTATTATTTTCTTTTATTTTTTTTCCATTCTCTTCGTATTTTTCATATTTTATGTTGTTACTACTTCTCCTTATAACACTCTTAATGTTATTTATATCAACATTATTTTCTCTGTTGTTTTTGTTGTTGCTATTACTATTATTACTATTACTATTACTATTACTATTACTATTACTATTACTATTACTATTACTATTACTATTACTATTACTATTACTATTACTATTACTATCACTATTACTATTACTATTACTATTACTATTACTATTACTATTACTATTACTATTATTATTATTATTACTATTATTATTATTATTATTATTATTATTATTATTATTATTATTATTATTATTATTATTATTATTATTATTATTATTATTATTATTATTATTATTATTATTTTCTTTTATTTTTTTTCCATTCTCTTCGTATTTTTCATATTTTATGTTGTTACTACTTCTCCTTATAACACTCTTAATGTTATTTATATCAACATTATTTTCTCTGTTGTTTTTGTTGTTGCTATTACTATTATTACTATTACTATTACTATTACTATTACTATTACTATTACTATTACTATTACTATTACTATTACTATTACTATTACTATTATTATTATTATTACTATTATTATTATTATTATTATTATTATTATTATTATTATTATTATTATTATTATTATTATTATTATTATTATTATTATTATTATTATTATTATTATTATTATTATTATTATTATTATTATTATTATTATTATTATTATTATTATTATTATTATTATTATTATTATTATTATTATTATTATTATTATTATTATTATTATTATTATTATTATTATTATTGCTTTTCTTCATATCTAGTAATTTTACATCTTTGACATCATTATTAAATATTGAATCTACTTTTACTTTATTTTCATTTATATCAATGTTTAATTTGTAATTTGTTTTTTTTGAATTAGTTTCTTCAATTTTTTTATTGTTTTCTGTTAAATTTTGATTACTCTTAGCAAATAATATATTCTTTTTTGAGGTTATTTTTTTATTAATGTTGTTAGTATTATTTTTTTTAAAAACTTTTGCTTCATTATTATTTTTAATATTTTTATTCAGTTTATTTTTAATATTAATATTTTTGATATTTTTAGTATCTTTATTTTTAATATCAATAATTTCATAAGAATAATTATAGTCATTATTATTATTATTATTATTATTATTATCTTTTATTTTTTTTTTATTCTCTTCATATTTTTCATATGTTATGTTGTTACTACTTCTCCTTATAATATTCTTAATGTTATTTATATCAACATTATTTTCGCTGTCGTTTTTGTTGTTGCTATTATTAATACTATTACTACTATTACTATTACTATTACTATTACTATTACTATTACTATTACTATTACTATTACTATTACTATTACTATTACTATTACTATTACTATTACTATTACTATTACTATTACTATTACTATTACTATTACTATTACTATTACTATTACTATTACTATTACTATTACTATTACTATTACTATTACTATTACTATTACTATTACTATTATATTATTATTATTATTATTATTATTATTATTATTATTATTATTATTATTATTATTATTATTATTATTATTATTATTATTATTATTATTATTATTATTATTGAAATTATATGATTTTATAATGTCGTTAATTGATGAACTAGATGCCTTATTTAATACTTCAATAGTTTCATTATTTTCATTTGTAACAATAATATATGGATTTTCTAAAGAAATAATAATATCATATAGTTTATTATCTAATTCTATTGAATCAAGAGACTCAGAACTTGAAATATCTTTAATTTTCTTAACAAGTTGATTTACATTGATTTTCTTAATAACCTTTTTTACTAAATATTTATTATTATTTGCTTTATTATTTATAATATTTTTAATAATTTCTATATTTTTACTTTTCTCATTTATATTTGAATCAATGTCATCACTAATATCTAGATTAGAATATTTTATATTCATTTCACTATCATTTTTCAAATTAGATAATGAATTCTTTACTATTAATTGACTATCTGTGTTACTAAATGATGTATTATTACTATCATCATTTACATATGAATAGCTTCTTTTTAATAAATTGATATCATTATCTTTATTTCTACTATTTTCATCACTTCCATAATTCTTATTACTTTCACTTTCACTATTATTATTATTATTCGAATTTATCAACTCATTTTTAACTTTATCGATATAATTTTCTGATTTTGAAATCTTTAATTTCACCGTTTTATTATCATTTTTTATAAATATTGATTTGTTATTATTACAGTCATAAGCACTGCTGCTACTACTGATAATATCACTTAATTCATATGAATATTGTTCACTACTACTCTCATTTTTTCCTGTATTATTTGGATCATAAAGGGCTTCATTAGTACTTTCACTTTTATTAATAGTTACTTTTGAGATTTTATTATTCTTATTAATTCCCTTCTTTATACTATTATTTTCATTCTCATCAGTAGTTTTATTACTATTGTCAATATCCCATATATTACTAATAATACTCAACAATTTTGAATCTGATATTTCATTTTCTATTATACCATAAAATATTTATATTAATATTTGTGTTATTCATATATATCAAAATATAAATTTTTATTATTATATTAATGTATTATATTTATATAGTTATTTAAATAATTACTTTCATTTAACTTTAATATTGGGAAGGAAAGTGATTTTGGAAATAATATATTTTGATGTTCTGATTCTTCTAATGTTTGTTTATATGTGTGATCTTTATATTTATCTTCATATTTATCTATGCTATTATTGAAAAAAATCTTATTATTATTATCATTATTCCCTTTTGAAAATGATATATTAGGAAACACTAATTTTTTACTATTCTGATAGTGCTTCTTTATATTTATTTATTTATTTATTTATTTATTTATTTATTTATTTATTTATTTATTTATTTATTTATTTATTTATTTATTTATTTATTTATTTATTTATTTATTTATTTATTTATTTATAAAAAGATAGAAATATATTGATTATTATAAAATATATAATAGTTAATATAAATTATATAATATATTATTCTCACCTCTTTTTTATATGATTTTTCATAATCTAAAGACGACTGTAAGTCACTATTACTAATATTATATATATATTTGCTTAATTGGATTTTGGTATCAGTATTAGCTTCCTCTGAAATTAAATCATTACTTTCTTTAAATGCTATATTACTTATTTTTTTTTCCACATCATTTTTGGAAGATATTTCTTTCATTTTTTTATTCGCTTGTTGATATTCACTTATTTTAACTTTGACATTATTTTGTTCTCTTGTATATTTTTGAAATGAATGAAGGAGGGTATCGTCATTAAATGACAAATTTTTTAATGGGGATTCCATTTTATAATTATTGTTATAATTATAATCCTCATAAAAAAGTGAATTACCATTTTTACTACTATTTTGAGTAATAATAATATTATTAAAACTTGAAAAGCTTTCACTATCTTCATATGTTGAATTATTTATCTTTAATCTTCCTTTTCTTTTCTTCAAACTTTTTAATTTCTTCTTTTTATTATTACTATTATAATTTCCTAATAATTTTGAATATCTATTATGAAATAAATTCTTAGTTTTATTCGTTATTTTTTCCTTATTTTTTTTCTTATTTATATTATTTGTCCTTGATTTTGAAGATAATATATTATGGTAAGCAAGTTCTCCAAAACTTTTAATTATTATTCTATTGTTTTTTCTACTAAACTTATACAATCTTAAATTTTTATAATTGTTCTTCTCATATACATTAAATTTTCTTGATGGTTTTGATAAAATATTGGTTTTTATTAAAAAACTATTATCTGGATTGTATGGACTCTTTTGATCTATGTTATTTTTAACATAATTTTTGACTTTATCATTTATTTGTAATTGTTTTCGATTATTATCGATATTATTACTTAATTTATAAGATTTATCAAGTATATTAAAAAATACATCACCTATTTTCATTTGATTGAATTTAATTTCTAAATCTTTAGTATAATTATTCTTTTTTTTCTTTATAAGATTATTATTTTTTATACATATATTAGATAATTCATTGATATTTGAATTTTGCAATGAAGATAAGTTTGATGAATTTTGGTTCTTAAAATTATAATTAGGTGAATGGATATAGTTATCAATATTGATATATGTATTTTCAGGATTATTTATTTTAACTTTCTCATCTTCATTTGCATTATTTAATTTATTTAATAGATTATTATTTAAAAGGTTATTATCTGAGGTTTGATGGCTTGAAGAAATATTTTCTAATTTTCTTAATTTACTTTTAATTTTGATACCATCTTTATTTAAACATGACGATATAAGTCCTATATTATTATCCTTAATAAATGATAATAGTTCATCATTGTTAATATTAAAATTAGTTTTGTTATGGGTATTTTTGATTTTTTGTTTAATTTGAGGTTTTGAAGAATTATCAATTTTAATGTTGCCTTTTTTTTTATTTTTTTTATTATCTACATCAATATTCTTATATTTATTATATTTAATTTCTGTAGCTTTAAAGTTATTTTTATTTCTCTTTTTATGATCATTCATAAGGTTTTTGTTGATGTTTGTTAAAACCTTTTTAGTACTTGATGCTTTAAATTCTTGTATTTTTTTATTTTGTTCATAGAAAAAGTTTTTTGACATATAATTTTCTTTTGATTTAGACTTACAATGTAATGTCTTTATTGGCTTTTTTGTTTTATTGTTTATTATATTAGTAGGTATACATAATGACGTTGATATTTTAATACTCTTGTTTTTATTAATATCATCTCTTGTTATAATATCTGTTATCATCCTTAAAAATATCTAACTGTGAATATTCTTTCTTTTTTATTATATCTATTGATCCCAATATCTAAAAATACCTTAAAATTTAACGTTTTATATCCTTAACATAACGGGGTTTACTTTTAATTTTTTACTCCTATAATTATTAACTTTTCAACAACTTCTTAAAAAAAAAACAAATGCAATATAAAAAATATATAATAATCCAGCATATAAATATAAATATATAAATATATTATAGTATTTATTTAACCATTAGTTTATTTTTATATTTTAAAAATACAATAATAGATATATTTATTTTTGTTTTGTTTTTGTTTTATTTGTTTTGTTTTTTTCTTTAATACTTAAAATAAAAAAAAATTTTACTAATGATTATAATTTTTTTAAAACATTTAAATAAAAGTAATAAAATTAATTTATTTTTTAAAATTGAATAAAATTATTCCAATCTTCATTTTAAAAAAAAAAAAAAACCTTAAATTATAAAATTTAAAAAAAAAATTAATTAAAATATACCATAAAATATATATTATTTATATTTTATTACATAATATAAATGAATATTTTATGACTTTGTTCCGCTTCCGTATTTTTCTACAAGAGATTTATATTGATTAACCATTTCCAAAGATAAAGAAGGTTTTACTATTTGTAATGCTGCTGTAAAATCGTCCATTTCCTATTCATTTATTTATATATATATATATATATATTTATTTATTTATTTATTTATTTATTTATTTATTTATTTATTTATTTATTTATTTATTTATTTATTTATTTATTTATTTATTTATTTATTTATTTATTTATTTATTTATTTATTTATTTATTAACTTTTAGCTTATAAACTTACCACATATTCTACATTTTGAAGTTTTCTTAATGCTATAATAGCTGCTTCTCGACATAAATTTTGAATATCAGCACCCGTATATAATTCAGTCTAATGAAAAATATTATTTATTATTTTATTTTATTAATAAACTATTGTCAAAGTTATCCATTTTTTATTTTTAATTTCTTTAATAAGAACAATATATACTTTTTTTGCAATTCTATCCAATTTAACATCTTTTGAAATTGGCATGTTTTTGGTATATATATCTAAAATCTTTATTCTTCCTTCATAATCTGGAGGAGGGACCTATTTTTAATATTACATATTTGTAAATTTATTTATACTTTTATTTCAATAAAACAAAAAATTATAATTTTTAATTATTTATATATAATTACATATATGATTTGATCAAATCTTCCAGAACGTAATAAAGCTGCATCAATTAAATCAGGTCTATTTGTTGCTCCCTATTGTTATTTATTATTTAACTACCAGTTATTATATATATCATTTATTATAATTATAATAATTGAGATTTTATAATACATACCACAATTAAAACAGATGAAATAGCTTCTATACCATCTAGTTCATTCAGCAACATAGATAATATTCTTTCTTGGACAGAATCACTTGTTCCATTTGATCCTATACCACGTCTTCCCACTATAGCATCAACTTCATCAATAAATACAACAGCAGGTGAACTTGCTCTTGCTTTTTGGAAAATATTTCTTACTATTATATTGATAATAATTAATATGCGTTTCATATAATTTATATAAATAGTCTATATAATATAATACCTAATTTTTCAGAATCACCAACAAATGATGAATATAAAGATGCACAACTAATCATAAAAAAGCTTGCATGGGATGTATTTGCAATAATCTATATTAATAGTATAAATAAATAATATTTTTAATAAAAAAATTATAATAACTAAGTATTTAATAATTACATAATTACCTTGACTAATGTTGTTTTACTACATCCAGGTGGACCATACAGAAGAATTCCTTTAGCAGGGTTTAAACCTAAACGGCGATAAGAATCCTTATATATAAGTGGCCACTCGACAGCTTGTCTTATTTTCTATGTTTATTAATAAATAATAAATATTTTATTATTTTTGTCGGTATTAGTAATAATAGTAATAATTGTATACCTTCTTAACATCTTCTAAACCACCAATATCATTCCATGTTAATTTCTCTATATTCAATGATTGTTCTCGTTTCATAGATGGTTCAACATATGTTAATGCTTTCTTAAAATTATCCATTGTTACTTTTGCACTTTATTAATAATACAATATAATAAAACTTAATTATAAATATTTATATAAATAATTATTTATTTAAAATATATATACCTATTATTACTTATGATCATATTATTGAATGCACAAAATGCAGCTTCCCTGCATAGATTGCATAAATCAGACCCTACAAATCCATTTGTCGTAGTCGCAAGTTGTCTAAAATTAACTGATGAATCAATTGACATTGTTTTTGTTTGTTCTTTAAGAATTCTATATCTTGCTTCTTCATTAGGAACATCAATAATAACTTCTCTATCAAATCTACATATAAAAAAAAAATTAGATTATAACTTTGCATAATATAAAATATTTTATAATTAGAGAATTTTAATTAATATAAAATACCTTCCAGGTCTTCTTAAAGCAGGATCAATAGCATTGGGTCTATTAGTAGCACCAACTATAATTAAACGACCTCTTTGTTTCATTCCATCCATTAAGGTTAATAATTGTGCAACAACCCTTGATTCATGATTATGGGTATTTTCTCTTAATGGAGCTAATGCATCCTATTTAATTATTAATAGTATTTATATTATGTAAATTTAGAAACAAAAAAGTTAAAATAATAAATTTTAACTTACAATTTCATCAATAAATAATATGCATGGTCTATCAGATTTATTAATTAATAAATGAGCTTCTTCAAATATTTGTCGTAGCTTTTCTTCACTATCTCCGATATATGGACCATAAACTTCAGGACCATTTATTGTTAACTTCATTATAACAAATTATTTATTAATTTTCTGTAAAAGTTAATTATTTTTAAATTAATTATAATCAATACCATGTTTGCATTGCAGTTTTCTGATAATGTTTTAACAAGAGTTGTTTTACCAACACCAGGAGGACCATATAATAATATTCCTTTTGGACATTCAATATTTAATTGCTTTATATAATCAGGATAAATAAGTGGATACATTATTATATCTAATAGTGATTGATACGCATTTTCTAAACCAGCTAAAGGTGGGATTCTGTTAATATCATTACTAATTTTCAATTGTTTCATTTTTAGAGTTATATGATTTATTAAAGTCTTTTCATTATTTAATTCTTCCTTTTTATTTCTGATTTCAATTTTTTGAATATTAATTTTCGTAAATGATGATACAACATATATCTGAGATTTATTATTATTTTTTGGAAATATCCCATTTATCTTAAAAAAAAAAAAAAAAAAAAAAAAAAAAGAATTAATTATAAATTTAAAGCTAGTCTGTTTTATAATAAAACGATACCTTTATACAAATTCCATTGAAATTAATTATACAATTTTCTGATACAACAAAATTCTTTATTAATTCTCTTGTATGCTATTTATATAATAAAATTATTAATTAATATATAATAAATAGTTAAACAATAACAATTAATATATTTTTTATACAATTTACTCACAACTTGTTTTAATGGATTAGAAAGTTCTTCAAAATTATCACCAAATGTTTCTAAATGATTTAAATCTGGAATTAATGATAATGTGATATCAATCGCTTTTGCTGTTATACTTGACTGTAACTTTTTTACAATGCCTTTTTAAAATATTTTATATTTTAATTATATGTTTAAACAGAAATAATATTTTGTATTAAAGAAAAATAAAATTGAATTATAATCCATTTACATTTTCCAGTTTCTATATCAAAATTGCAAGGCTTGCTTATTATTGGCTCAACAATTGTTGTTTTCGATACATTTATATAAGGACATATTTGAGTATAATATATCTAATATAATTATATTTATAATTATTGTTATTATTTATTAGCTAAAGAGCTCGAAATCATGTTGATATTTTATTTTATTGGTAATTAGTAATTCATTATATATACATTTTTATCTGTTCTAACTTCAACCCAATGAAATATATCTAAATTGGATAAAGATTTATAAAGATCTTTATTAATCAAACATTGAGGTAATTTCGATATTATATAATTTTCAGAGCTTGTTATATATGAGCAATGTAATTCATTCATTTAAAATTTTTAAAAATATATAATATTTTTTTTTTTTTTTTTTTTATTTTATTTTTTTTTTTTTTTAACGGCATCAAATATTTTAAACTTTATTATTAATTTAATTAAAATTATAATACATGTAATAAAAAAATTAAAAATAAAAATAAAAATAAAAAAATATGTTTAAATAAACACAAATGAATAAAAATTGGGTATAATGTATTCTAGTAATTTTAATTAAAGTAAGAAAGCCACTATCATACTAAAGTATAATAATTGTATTTGACTTCCAATGGACACCGAGCCAAAGATCAAAATTTTGTCATGGAACAAAATTATGATCTCCATTGGTTGCGCTGGCCCTCCTGGCCTGTCTTACTGTTTCTTCAGCATTGACGCTCTTGGATGTTGCTTCAAACCTTTTGAACATTGACCATTGCTGGCCAATAGCAAAAGGCATGATTTTGGTTAGAAGTTCCGCTGTTACCGTCAAGAATGGTGTTCCTTCATTAGTACCAGATTGAATCTGACGCTTACAAAGTTCTTTCCATTCCCTTGAATTGTAATTAATATTGTTAAAACTTCTTCCCCCAAGAAGGAATTTAAATATTTTACTGCACACACTAGAATAATCATACACATTAATATTCACCGGATTATTAGAACTATTACTATCATTAACTAAATTACTATCTAAATTAGAATTATTATCTTCACTATAGCTATCATTACTAATATTATTATTTCTATTACTACTATTGTTATTATTACTATTTCTATTATTACTACTATTGTTATTATTACTATTGTTATTATTACTATTGTTACTATTACTATTACTGTTATTGCTATCTCTGCTGACATTATCAATTTCATTATTATTGATAGGACTATTGGAATTACGTTGACTGAAAAAATTTAATAGATGGACTATAGAATCATAATGTTTAATACGGATATCTCTAAATGTTGGACAATCTAATAACCAATGTTTAATACTTTGATCTCCACACTTGCAACATGGACAGTAGTTAGGACAAACTGGATCAACAAATTTAGCAGCTTTGGCAACTCTAGCATCCAACTTGTATCCGCTTCTTGCTTTCAATAGCCAGTAGAAGCCATAGGCAAACTCTGGGTACTCATAACATAATTTAATAAAATCTTTAGTTTCAATAAACTTATTATCATCATAATATTGCGCTTTGATTGAATTCCCTTTGAGATCTTTCCAATAAAAGTTTTTAACTGCTTTAACATCTCCATGTTTCTTTAGTTTTTTATCAAGTGTCCTACTTGATTTGCACCACGTGTATTTTCTAAATTTAGGAATGTAATTGACAAGGTGTGAGATAATACAATTCGAATTTTTCCATTTGTTAAAACATCTAACCTGAGCTAAAGCACATTTGGCTGACAATGGAGGAATATTCAAATCTTTTGAGATAGAGTATAAAGATATAAACGATACAGTTTTATAAACTCCGGCAATCCATCGTATTCCTTTGTTAACATGCTTCTGAGCAATCCTAGACCTAGCTTTGTTGGATCCAAGTAATGGTGCAAAGTATGAAACTCTGCTAATCACTTGAGAGTTAAGTACTAGTTTTTTGAAAGGAATAGGAATATTAAGATTTCTTAAGAATTTACTGACTGAAAAAAGTCCTTTCAAAACTTTGTTATTAAGAGTTTTAATTACTGGTTTAAGGGACAAATTCTTATCAAATGGAACACCAAGATAAGTATAACAATCAGTAGTTGGAATGGGTTGTCCTGCTAAGTAAAATGTTGGATCTCTCTTGTTCTGATTTTCTATTGATTCAGGACGAATCACCATCGTTGAACACTTCTGGATACCAAATTCCATTTCATTATACAATGCCCATTCATTAACTCTTCTAAGCATCTTTTTTAAGCATCCTCTTGTTGGAGCACAAATAACTATATCATCTGCAAAAAGTCCACCACAGCATCGAGTGCCACCTAAACTGACTCCGAGATCTTCGCATTCTTTAAAAATATCATTAATAAAGAGATTAAAGAGAATAGGAGAAAGTGGGCAACCTTGACGGACTCCTTTCTTCACATCAAAAGATTTCGAGAATTGTCCATCTAATTTGACATTAGCCTTAGATGTTAAATATAAATTTTTGATAAATTGTAAACTCTTACCTCGGATTCCTAAACAATCTAATTTATGGAGAATATTACCGATTGGGACTGAATCGTATGCTTTCCTGAGATCTAAAAAGGCCAAATATGTCTCTTTATTATCTAATTGACGTCTACGGCATATTTCTTGGATTGAAATGAAAAGACTGATACTTTCTTCCTTTTTTCGAAAACCAAATTGTTCAGGTCTAATGAAATTATTCTTTAAACCATATTCTGAAATTCTAGTGGTGACAATTTTGGAAATCAACTTAATACCATTATTGATAAGTGATATACCTCGATAGCTATCACAATCTGTCAAATCTCCCTTCTTAGGAATAGAAACAATACTGGATTCATTCCATGAGTTGGGAAAGTCTCCATCCCAGATACGGTTGAATAATTTAAGAATAAAATTTAAACCATGAGCATCATTATCTGAAGTGGTATTACCGGAAGAATTATTACCTGTAGCATTATTAGAATCATTACTTGATGGAATTAATGCTTTGTAAAATTCAATTGGAATACCATCCGGACCTGATGCTTTATAATTTGGAGTAGAAAGGATAGCTGACTTGACCTCATCAATACTAATATCTTGGTTGATATCCCATTCATCAAGCATAGGGAGTGAAAAACGTTTATTCGTTGGTTCTTCATACCAATGCTCTAAATCAAGACTTACACCACTTGGATCTGATGCAAGGTTTTCGAAATGATCATGTCACACTTCTAGTCGTTCTTCTGTAGCAACAACTAATTCTCCATTTTTATTTTTAATTGGTTGAGCAATAAAGAAAGAATCTTTTCCAATTTTTGCAGTTTTCTTGATCCATTTCCAGACCTTCTTAGGATTATGACTCTTCATATACTCACATCCTGTTTTAATCCAATGAAGATATTCTTGCTTCCTAAATTCATTACATCTTTTGTGGATGTAATCAATGAGCTTACGGTAGATTTTAATTCTTTTAATAAATTCATCTATATCATAAATTCTTTCTTTTTTAAATCTCTTATACAACTTCATTTTGATTTTTTGGAGATTAAAAATTTGTTGTGAAATATGAAATGAAGACTTTATAACATTATTTGCTGAGGTAATACTGAGCTCGTCTGCAATTGAAAAAGCAGTTGAAGTAAATTCTTTGGAAAGATCATCTGTAGAAACATTAGGATCGTTGAATTTTGCTGAAAGTATTTGGAATTTATTATGACTGAGAATAGATTCCTTTTCCTCAATACATTTTAATCTATTCCATTTCAGAATTTTCTTAGGAACATTAAAGTCATTAGAAAAACCTTCCATAGGAATAATTTTACCATTAATAAGAAGTGGCTTATGGTCTGATACAGGATAAAAATTATTTATAAATGATCCTGAGTGAATAAGATCTTTCATCTTCGAATTGATAAGAGCATGGTCAATGTCGGAAGATTGATCACCTCGAGTCCAAGAGATAGTAGACCCTCTAAGCGGAAGAATTTCCCAATCTCCTAATCCATTAGTTGATAACCAGTTGGATAATTTTACTTTAGACATATTAAAATCACCAACAAGAATCGATGGATGGGATGAATGAGTTTGTAACCACAAGCGAACTTCTAACTTTGCATGATCAACATAGACGTTGTGATGACTATGAGGCATATAAACATTTCCAATCGAGCATTTGAATCTATTCCAGAGACTAAAAGTATAAATAGAAATAATATACTTTCCAGAGAAGTTTTCAAGTGAGGCTTGACACGAATTGTGAAAACCTAAATATAAACCTCTCATTCCAGGAACTGATTCGTCAGCTTTCTTGAAAAAGTGTCTATAATTTCGCAAAGTAACACGACAAGGATAATCTGTATTCGATCCAGAACCATTACCAGTTTCTTGGAAACATAAAAATAATGGTTTGAAAATAGCTGTGAAATAGCTAATACTATCTCTCTTTTCATGATTCCACCCATTGGTGTTCCAACTAAGACAAAAAGAAAAGTTATCAGGCTTGTTGGATGAGGAAGAATCGTTGCTATTATTATTATTATTATTAAGGTCACCATTATTAATGGATGATGCATCAGAGGAATAAGTAGAACTATTACTAGATGGCTGTGAAACTGAAGAACTATCAACTATTGAACTGTTATCAGAGTTGATAGAGCTATTAGAATTAATTGTTGAATGTTAAGATTGAAATTGTGTTTGCTGTAGATCTGGAATATTTTCATGATGGAAAACTTGTTGAAGATCTTGTTGAAGATCTTGTTGAAGATCGGATTGTTGATGAGATTGTTGAACTGATTGTTGAAATGATTGTTGAATAGAATATTGATGTTTATTAGAAACTAAAATTTTACGTTTGAGTGTGGAAAAAGTGTATTTGTGATTCCTTCTACTACGAGCTGAAAAGGAAATTGAGGTAACTGAAAGTTTCTTCTTTAACATGTGTAAGATTTTAATACAATCTTTCGATGAACCATGAACCTTGACTAAGAAAAAGTGATCATTGAAAGTCTGAAAATATTTAACACTAATAACTGAATTAAATTTATCTTCTAGAATAACCTCGAGTTTTTCCCATAGCATATTTACTGACCATGATCGAATACCACGGATAAAATATATAATAAGTCATGTATATATATATATATATATATTTTTTTTTTTTTTTTTTTTTTTTTAGTATTTTGTAACTTTATTTATTAATATTTAATTAAATATATATTAAAAGAAAATTTTCTATAATTTCTTTTTATATTAATGAATAAAATATAAATACTAAATCATATAATATTTTTTTTTTTTTTTTTTTTTTTTTTTTTTTTAGACTAGGAAGAGAATACACATCTTTTATTTATTTACTTACTTAATTAGTGATATTACATAATATTAGGTGATAATACATATTGATAATGATATAATAAATAATAAATAAAAATAATAAAATATATATAAATAAAAATATAAATATAAAAAAATATAAAATAATTATTTAAGTTGCATAAAAGTTCAATGAACTCTGCAATTTGTACTGTGTGGGATTGGTCCCTACCTAATAAATTAAATGAAATAAAAAAAAGAAGTAACATCAGGTATGATAGTGTGGTGTCCACTAAACTCTCCCATGAGTTCATAATGTTTTCATTCGAATTTGAGGAAATACTAACATTGAACCCTGTGTACGGAACATTGGAAATGTTCCTTTGCCATATCGGTACGACGTCGGCGCTCTTGATTACGTTAGGTGTCTTACTAAACCTATCAAAAAGTAGCTTCATAGAGCTACTAATGATAGGGATTGTTTTAGTAAGAAAAGCCGCGAGACCCTCTACATATGGAACATGAGACCCCGATGAACTGTAAAGCTGTTCATTCAAATGTCTTTGTTCCGCCTTATCGATTTGTAGCTCATCATAAGCTAAAGTTCCACCAAGAAGGAACGTAAAAATATAGTTATAAATTATTTTTCTTACTTCCGTTTCGGGGAGTAAGTATGTGATGAATTGATTCTTATATTTATTGTAAAAAAGGGTAAAAAGATCGTCAAGAAAGCTAAGTGAAGAAGCTCTGTATTCAGAGAATGCAGAACATTCTAATATCCAATGGTAAAAAGATTGTTCGTCATATCCGCAACATGGACAGACACGAGGGCAGTCAGGAGTAACTCTATTACTGGCAATAGCAATTCGGGTAGTATTTTCATAACCGCATCGAATACGAATAATCCAGGTAATTCCTAAATTTAAGTGAGGTTTGTTGAGACCGATATGCATTAGGCGATTTGAATTAAGGAATTTGTTGTTAGTATATCTGAGGGCTTTACTTCCATTATTTAGGCTACTATTATTCCAATAATATTCTCTAATATCTTTAGTACTTTTAATATTTATTTTCATAAGCTTCTTATGTAGTGAACAAGATTCTTTGGCCCAAGAGTAATGAGACATGGGAGGAATAGATCGGACGAGATCTTTAATTATACAATTTGATTTTCTCCATTTAACAAAGCATTTCACTTGTTGCGCAGCACAAATACCTGAAAGGGTAGGGATCTTCATATCTCTTGTAAGAGCATACAGACTAATAAATGAATTTCGTTCAAAAACAAAATCTTTGTTATTAAAACTTTTATTGTGAAAGCTATTGACACTCCATAAAACAGCAGTATTGATAAGAGATTGGACTCTTCTAGTTCTATTTTTGTTGGAACCAAGCAAAGGAGCATAATAAGAGACTTTGCTTAAAATATAAGAATGAATTACTATGTTTTTTAAGCCAATAGGAACACAATTGTTGGTGAGGAAGTTCTTAAAAGAGAATAAAGAATTCTGAACTTTTTTGTACATATTAGACAGAATAGGAGTCAAAGAAAGATCTTCGTCGAATGGGATTCCAAGATAAGTATAGCAAGAAACCTTTGGAATCGAGTACATACCGATGTAAAATGTTGGGTCGACATAACTAGGGGATCTATTAAAGTTGATAGGTTTAACAACAATAGTTGCACATTTATTTATTCCAAAAGACATTTCATTTAAATTAGCCCAATCAAGGACTAGATTGAGCATCTTTTGAAGGTTCTTCTTACTAGGAGCAATCAAAACAATGTCATCAGCGAAAAGGCCACCACAACAACGTTTATTACCTAAGCTAACTCCAAGCCTTTCACATTTATTTAAAATATCATTGATAAAGAGGTTAAACAGTATAGGAGAAAGAGGACATCCTTGTCTTACACCACGGTTTATAGGGAATTCATTGGAAAGCATATCCAAGAAACGTGCACGAGCTTTAGAGGTAGAGTAGAGATTATTGAGAAAATCAAAACATTTACCACGTATACCTAATTTATATAACTTTGTAAGGATATTAAAAATAGGAACTGAGTCGTATGCTTTTTTAAGGTCTAGAAAGGCGACATAAGTGGCTTTTCCTTTAAATTTCCTTCTTTGACAGATTTCTCTAATGGAAATAAATAAGCTAATACATTCTTCTTTATTGCGAAAACCAAATTGCTCAGGTCTTATAAAATTATGAGAAAGAGCATACTTTGAAATTCTATTAGTTACAATTTTTGAAATAATTTTAAGACCTACATTGATGAGAGAAATACCACGATAATTATTACAGTCTGAAAGATCGCCTTTCTTTGGAATAGAAACAATGGAAGCAGAGTTCCATTTCAAAGGAAAGGAACCATTCCAGATTTTATTAAAAATTAATTTAAGACAATTTCCAGCAGACTTATGTTCTTTCTCCAGTTCTTCGTTACAAAAGAAAGCTTTGAAAAATTCAATTGGGATACCATCGGGACCTGGAGCCTTGTTATTCTTCATTGACAGAACAACATTTCTAATTTCCTCAATAGAAATGGGACCATTTATATCCCATGCTATTTGATTGATATGGTTGAATTGGAAGGCTCTTTCCCAGTAACCACGATTTAAGCTGTGATTTGTAACATCAGATGCAAGATTTTCATAATGTTCAGCCCAACGTTTTAATTGTTCTTGAGGAGTAAATAAATCCTTGCCATTCTTGTCCTTAATAGTTGAAACATGGGAGGACGAATAACTTGGTTTGGCAAGTTTTTTAAGGCCTTTCCAACCTTGTCTAAAGCTTTTATCAATAAAATGTTTACCGATAGAAACAATATTAGCTTTATAGAGATTGGATCTGAATTTGCTCTTAACCTTTTTGATGGTATTACATAGATTTTGGTATATGGAGAACTGGTTAAGATAATTTTCCATGTCAGCGCAATCTGAAAGGGGCTTAATATTTTTGTAAGCCAGGTGTTTTTCATGTGATAAGTTTTTGATGTATTGAGGGCAATGGAATGCTGGACCTTTTAAATCTGCAGGCACAATGGCTTTTATTTCTTTACCTATAGTTTTGGAAGTATCTAAAAATCTTGAAACCATATCGTCAGCCGAAAGGCTATCACAATTAGCTTCAAGCTCGGAAGCTAGAACAGCAAAGCGATTACTAGTAAGAATGTCAGAACACTTTGTGTTACAGATATGACTTGACCACTTAAAGGTCTTCTTAGGCTTTTTGAAACCATCCGAAGAGTCTTTTTTACAAGACACAAGGATCGGTTTGTGATCAGAAACATCGTGGAAAACTTCACAAACTGAAGATTTGTTTATGTGTTCTGTCATAGCTTTGTTGTATATAATATGATCAATGCATGAAGATTTAGATCCTTTTTCCCAGGTAAAATTATTACCAGTTAACTCAGCCATAGTCCAATCCGGGAAGTGTTGTGATATATAAGATTTGATTTTAATAGCTGACATATTAAAGTCTCCTACAAGGATAGCTGGGTGGTTGAATTTGTTATGCGTTGTTAACCACTTATCAAGTTCATCAAAGGCAATTAATCTAGCATCCGGCCATCTAGTTTGCGGGAAGTAAATATTACCAATGGTACATCTCTGGTTCCAAAATGACAATATTGTAACTGAAATGATGTACTTATATAGAAGAGGTTCAGGAGTAAAGGAACAAGAATTATGAACACCAATGTAAAGTCCTCTCATACCTGGAACTTTAGGATTAGCACGTCTGTGTACTGGTTTATAGTTCGGTAGGCATGGGGAGGAAATTGCATTACCACAGAGGAATTGGCTGTTACCTACTTCTTGAAGACAGACACATACAGGTTTGAAAACAGAGATGAAGTATAAAACACCGTCCTTTTTCTCCGGGTTCCAACCATTGATGTTCCAACAAGTACATAAGTTGAAAAAGGAAGCATTAGAGCTTAGATGACTAAAATAGAAATCGTCAGAGAGTGGACCAGTAGTAGATTTGATAGATCGTTTGTTTTTGTATGATCTATTGTTTTTGAGCTTATCAATGAATTTCCAAGATATTTTACTAGAGATTGGGAGTTTTTCAGAAAGTGAGTGTATAAGTAACATGGCTTTAAGCGGACATTTTCCATTGACTTTAAGAATGAAATAGATACCGAGTGATTGTGAATATTTTTTGGTGAGGGATTGAAGAATATCATTGAAAGGTTGAATGTCCTTTAAAAGAAATTCCATTAGTCGTTGTTTTGACCATGAACTAAGATCATGGATAAAAATTAGATATGATTTATTGGAGTTAGATCCGAAGAAACGAAGACCACGTCGTAAGGTAGGTACAGTACAATTGGTATTGTTCATTTTGAAAGAACTTATTATGACAATAGATATTAATAGTTTGAAGTATTGATATAATGATATAAATAAGATAATGAAATAAAATATATAGTAAAATAAAAATAATAATAGTAAAGACGGATATATTATATAGCAAGTGGATTATTTGTCAAACAATATTTTAAATTTATAACTGGAAAAGTGGCTAAGTTGTTGACAAACTTAGTTCTAACTCTACTGAAGACTTTAAACGGGAAGATAAATTTTGAATATCTATCACTTTGGATTTCTGTATTATAACTGTATTTTGAAAGCTCTTTATATTAATAAGAATTGTATAATTTATTGGATGATTATTGTATTGTGTTGATTCTGATTGTTGAAATTGAACATTCATATAGGTTGTTTATGTTGTAAGGTAGAGAGATAATAAGAGTGAAAAGTTGTTATATCAAAAATAATGGAAAAAAGTTGAAGAATTTTGGGTAAACATAATAAAATTTTTTTTTTTTTTTAAAGATAAAATTGAAACAAGAGTAGTATTTACAATATAAAAATAGAATACTCGATTTTCCAGGATAGAAGCTTTGATAATAGAAATGTTAAAGAAAAAAAGGTGTTAATACTTACCATAATAGTCCATAATAAACCTAATTAAGTTATACAGATATATAAATATACATATAATATAAAGTATAAGAAATATATATATATAGAAAAGAGATAGAAAAAGTATACAAAAGAATGTTAGTAGAAAAGAGATTCCTTGGAAAATCTAGAGTTACAAAAAAATAAGAAATAAAAAAAGATATTACTAGAATCATATAAAATCATAAAGGAAAAATAAAAAAGCCGCGCCCCTCGAAAATAATAAAAATAGAAAAAATAAAAGATTAAATATGATTATAGTAATGAAAGCTGCACCCCACAAGAAACTCAAGAATAAATGAAAGGAATAACCAACTAACTGAAAAAACAAAACTATCTGACTAATCAACATATAAAGAATAAAAAAGGAATAAAAGAACAAAGAGAATAAGTAGTAAACTGGGATAACAAATTATCGATGAAAGCTAAAATAAAAATGAAATCAAGAAATATTCAAAATCAGTATTTAATACTACCGAATCAAACAATTTTAAGTTTAAAATAATATGTTATAAAAGTTGTTAAAGCAACTACTATCTAAAAAATAAGTTGAAGGTGTAAGGGATATATGATATAACAACTAACACTCAAATTATCAACTCTGTTCGCTCAGTACCATGAGCTTAGTCCTAATAATATTTCCAAATAAAGACTAACCAAGTATCCATTGCGCAATACTTGGATTTAATTCTTCCTACTCTCTCAGTACCATGAGCATGAGTAGACCCCCTTGAGAAACTACATTTATTAAATAAATGAAGGCACGTAAAATCATATAATATAAAAATTCTTATTATCAAATACTATAACATATCTTTTCATATTATATTGAAATTATTATTTGTTAAGTTTTGAGTTATTTAATTATTTATATTTATATTTATATTTATATTTATTAATAATGTTTTGAAATAGAAAAGAAAAAAAAAAAAAAAAAGATTTATATATTCTTTATTAATATACTTTTATTTTTTTTTTTTTTTTTTTTCGATTTTTTGTTTTGCTTTGTTTTTTTTTTTTTTAAAATTAAGTATTTTTCTATACTACATATCAATATATATTTTAATTAGAGATTTTTAATTCAATAATAATTAATAAATTAATATAAAAAAATATTTTTCTTTCCATCTTTTAACATTTTTAAATTATAACTAGTAAATTAATTTAACTATAATAATAAAAAAAAAAAAAAAAAAAAAAAAACATTAAAGTTTTTAAATATTAAATAAAAAAAAATTCTAAAACATCTAATTATTTTCCATGAAGAAATAGTTTCCACTTAATTTTTGTTCTTTATCCTTTAATGAATCAGCCTTGTTAATACGTGGTCTGAAGTTAGTTGGATCTCTACGGAAAGTAATTTCTAATGACTTTAAGAACTTATTCATACCAGTAAGAAGTGATTGTGGAGCATTAGCAAGAGCATGTTTTGATGGTTGACCATCGTATACAATAACACGATCAGCTAAGTAAGTTGCCATAATAAAATCGTGTTCAACAATGAAAGCAGTCTTCTTAGCATGGAAGATAAATCTTTTAATAACCTTGGCTGCAATAATACGTTGTTCAGAATCAAGATAAGCAGATGGTTCATCAATAAGATAAATATCAGCAGCTTGACCAAGACATAAAATAATAGCAACACGTTGAAGTTCACCACCAGATAAAGTTTGAACATTTTGATCAAGAAGTTTATCAATATTCAATGGCTTAACAACATCAGTTTGGAATTGTGGATGCATAAACATTGACTTAATTTTCTTTAAAAGAAGCATTCTAACAGTACTTGGGAATTTTGGACTAATTTTTTGTGGTTTGTAACTAACATGTAATTCTGGTACTTGATCATCAGTATCTGACTTTAATAAACCAGCTAACATACGGATGAAAGTGGTCTTACCAGTACCATTTTGACCTAATAAAACAATGATTTCAGAATCTGTGAATTCACCACCTTCGATTTCTAATTTGAAGTTACCTAATCAAACCATTATTTCAATTCAATTTTATTATTATTATTATTATTATTATTATTATTATTATTATTATTATTATTATTATTATTATTATTATTATTATTATTATTATTCAAAGTACCTAATGTTTTAGTCATAGATGGATATTGATATACTCTCATTTTATCAGCATATAAATCATCAGCAGTTTCTGCAATCTTAAATTGTAAAGATTCTTCTCTGAATCTAAGATTTTCAGTTGGAATGTTACCATCTAAGAAAATATTAATACCTTCTCTTACACTGAATGGTAAGGTAACTACACCATAAGCACCAGGAACACCATAAAGAACACAAATAAAATCTGAAAGATAATCTAAAATAGCAAGATCATGTTCTACAACAATAACATAACTATATAAATAGATATTAATAAAATATTGTTATATATTTAATATCAAAATATAGAAATAACTAACGTTTCTGCACCAAGAAGAGAACGAATAACTTTAGCAGCATTAAGACGTTGTTTTACATCAAGATAACTTGATGGTTCATCAATCATATAGCTAAACAATGATAATTTTATTTTATGTGAGAATTTGCAAATTAAATAATAATATTATAATTTTATCAATACAAAATGTATTACATATCAGCATTTTGAACAGCAGACATAGCAATAGCAAAACGTTGTAATTCACCACCAGATAATAATTTAATTTCACGATCCATAACATGTTTTAATTCTTTGATAATGTAAAAATATTAGTGTTTATTTTTTAACACTTTTAATTATCTATTGAATATTTAATTATAAATTTATTACCTAATTCTTTAAGGATTTCTTTTCCATTTTCTCTTTCTAATCTTTTAGCAATAACTTCTTTAACAGTACCTTGAACAGCCCTTGGAATATGATCTACATATTGTGGTTTGATAATAGCCTATTTGTTAAATAGGAATTTATAATATAAAATATATATTTAATATTTATATTTTTTCAACAAATATTTAATAAATATTTTTCTTTCCATAATGCATATAATTTAATTACCTTAAGATTATCTTCTAAAATCTTTGTAAAGAAATTTTGAAGTTCAGAACCTCTAAAATATTTTAAAATATCTTCCCAATCTGGTGGATCCTGTTTAATACAATTTACATTAATAATAATTTAATAATTATATTTACATCTTAATACGAATTACAATAAACAAAAAAATTAATTTATATCTTGAATTTTTTCTATACTTACATCAAATCTACCTAAATTTGGTTTTAATTTACCAGCTAAAATCTTTAAAGCGGTAGATTTACCAATACCATTAGTACCAACTAAACCAAGAACTTGACCTGGTCTTGGGACTGGAAGTTTATGAAGCTTAAATGAATTAGCAGAATAACGATGAGTTGTATTGCTTTCTAAATTAGTTGGTAAATTAATAATATGAATGGCTTCAAATGGACATTTCTTTGGACAAATACCACAACCAATACATAATTCTTCTGAGATAAATGCAATTTTGTCGCGAGGTGTAACTTCAATACAAAGTTTACCTTTAGAAAAAAAAAAACGAAATATATTTAAAATCAGAAATGATAAATAAATCACTTATATCCAATAATAATCCAAATAATCCAATCAATCTATATCATATTTTTATAAAACTTTTTATAAATTTAAAAATTTAAATATATATTTACCCATTCTAACAACTGGACAAGACTTTTTACATTCTTGACGACACTTCTTTGGTTTACATTTATCAGTTGAAACAATAGCAATACGAGTTAACTTATCGGCCATTTTTGCTTTTATAAAAACATAATTTTTAAATTTCGATGATAAAATAATTTAGTTTATTATTTTATAAAATAAAAATATTATATAATAATAGTCCTATTTGTATTAATATTCATCATTAATCGAACTTTTATATTATATGTATAAAATAAACTTTTTTAAATCTTCATTATATTATAAATTACTCTATAAACACAAATGTTTGCATTTATATATGTTTATTTATTTATTTATTTATCAATATTTATATGGAAATTTAAATTCCTTAAATTATTTTTCAATCCTATTCTATTAAATTTTACTAATAATAATTAACTCAATTATACCTTCTTTTTTTTAACAAGTATTAAAAATAGGAAAATGGTCTTTGTTAATAAAAAATATGTGGAGTAAAGAGTAAAAAAAAAAAAATATATATATATATATATATATATATTAAAATAATATATTATATTTATATAAACATATTTGTAATGTCGAATCAAATTTCTTTTTTAGTACAATATTAATACAAAAAATGTATTTTTAAATTTTTAATAAAAAATAATGAATTTAATTTTTATGATTATACAATTTTTTTAAGAGAAATTTATATTTTATCATTTTTACAATGAAACAAATAAATTATATATTTTATTATCTAATTCATAATTTCAAAAGATAAAAATTTAAAAAAAATATAAATTAATAAATTAATGAAATTTATATATTTAGATAATCTACCAATTAATAATAAAATTCTTCTTATTCTAAAAAATGGTAACTATTAGTATATATCATTTATTATTATTGATTGCAGCATGTAATGAATTAAAATCTATATTTACTATATAAAATTTTCAAAAGCTCAATATGAAACATGTACAGATATATTATTAGATTCAGAAAATAAAATTAAAGCGAAAACAAAATTAGAAACAGAAGATATTCAATCTTTATTAGTTCTTATTTCAAAAACTATATATACTGAAAATCCGAAATCAGCTTTGGAAATTAGAAATGAAAATCAAATTGAAAAACTCTCATTAGGAGACAAAATTTTAAATAAAGTACTCGGGGGAGGTCTCCCAACTAAAAGTGGAATAATAGAGATTGTAGGGGAAAGTGCAGTGGGGAAATCTCAACTAGCTTTACAATTATGTTTAATGGTTCAATTACCAAAACATTTAGGTGGTCTTAAAGGAGGTAAATACGGAAAATAATATAACATTCCAAAATATTTTAAAATAATAATTTTGTATATTAATTTTACTGTCTATTTATTTAATGCAATAGATGCTTTATATTTAACAACAGAAACATTTTACAGTAACAGGCTTGAAACTTTAAAATATTATTTTATGTTAAAATATGGAAAATACTTTGAATATGATCCCTGCCAACATATTTTTGTTGAAACTTTAATTGATTTAGAAATGCAACAGCATTATCTTTATTATTATCTTCCAAATATTTTAGAAAAATTACCTAATATTAGATTAATAATAATTGATTCAATTGCTTTTAATTTTAGAGGGGAAAATAATATATTATCATTTCAAGAAAGAGCAAAAATTCTAACAGAAATCGCTGTTCGTTTAAAGGAAATAAGTGATAAAAAAAATTTAATTGTAATTTGTATAAATCAAGTATCTGATTATATTAATGATAATAATAATAAATTATCAAATGAAAAAGTTCCAACATTAGGTTTAACTTGGTCAAATTGTATTAATATGAGAATCGAACTATCTAGAAATAGTATTAATTATACTGATAATGACGAATTTGTTCATAAAACACAACCTGAAATAGAAAGAATTTTGAAAGTGATTCATTCTTCGTATATGCCCTATTCAAAGTGTAAATTTATTATTAGAGATGATGGAATAAAAGGGATTATATAGATTAGATATGAATGTAAAAGAAATTTATTAGAAGTTGTAATTTTATGGATAAATAATTCTAAATATTAAAATGTTTTTAAAATATGTATTATTACAAATTACCTTATTTTAAAATAAATATGATATTTAAAATTGAAAAATAAAATTCAATTATTATAAGTTATAAAATCTATATTAGTTTGGATTAAAAAATAAAATTGAAATATGTTATAATTTTGCTTTTTATTTATCAATATTATTATTCTTCATCATTATTTAAACACTTAAAAAAAAATAATATAATATCAGTTGGTTTTCCCTTTTAAACTTATATATATTATTATTTTGATATATTTGGTTTATAATATTATATTATTAATTATCTTGTTTTGTTTTTAGCGCTATATTATTATTAATTAATTATTTAGTTAATCAATTTTTTATTTATTTATTTATTTATTTATTTATTTATTTATTTATTTATTTATTTATTTATTTATTTATTTATTATTACTATTATTATTACCCAATTATTTTAAAAAAAAATTAATATCTTTAAATTTATAAATAAAATGAATAAAACAAAGATAGATGTTAATTAATGTTAATTAAAGTAAATTTATGAAATAACTATATACTTAATTTTATAATTTTATACTAAATAAAATATTAAATAAACAATTCAAATTTTATATATAATTATTAAAAAAATAATAATAATAAAATAAATGATTAGTATAAATTATATAATTGGGATTAATGTTAATTTAATAATAATAAATTATAAATTATAAATTCAAATCATATTTATTTTTTATTCCTTAAATGTGAAAAAGTTATATTTACAAGAATAATAAACTAATCAAAATTTAATTATATCTTCTATTTTTACTTGATTATTTAATAAATTAATTATTATATACTAATAAATCTTATATTATTTTCTTTTATATTTTTTATATTTACAAATTTTTAATGACCCATTTTTAAAATTATAAAAATAATTCAAAAAAAAAAATATATATATATATATTATATCAAAATTAGTATTATAATAAAACAAGAAATAATATAATAATTATTGATATAATTAATATATACTAATAATAATATAGTATCTAATAAAAATGTCTCAACCAAATAAGCAACCAAATTATGCACAATTACAACATCTCTCTCTTCAACGACAATTATTACTCCAACAACAGCAACAACAAGCTCAGACAGTTCAAAATCAAACACAAAATCAACTTTCTTTACAATACCTCCCTCAAAATTTAGCAATTCAATCACAGTCAAATCAATTAAATGGTGCAACATTGCAATTATTACAGCAACGACAACAATTGGCTGCTGTACAACAACAACAATATATGTCAAAACCAAATTATATAGCGCAAAATCAAATCAATATAGCAAATTTACAAGCTCAAAAGCTATATCAGCAAAAGCAACAACAACAACAACAACGACAGCAACAACAGCAGCAACAAGTCCTTAATAGACAAGATAATTCACTACAACTTCAAAAAAATCAAAATTTAGCATTAACTATTATAAATGAATTAAAAAATGTAACAACTAGTCTTCAACAACCAAATCTTTCAGAAATTCAAAAGCAAGAATTATTTAAAAAAAAAAGTAGTTTAGAGGAAGTTATTGTTAAAATTAGATTGATACAGCAACAACAAAAAGAAAAGCAAATGCAATTTCAAATGCTACAACAATCACGTCCTCAGCAACAACAGCAACAACTTGCAAATATTTATCAGCAAGGATTGGCCTCATCTTCTAATCCAAATAATATAACGCAATTAACCCAGCAAGCTCAGCAAGCTCAATTTTTATCAAACATAGCAAATAACCCGGCACTTCTAAGACAGCAGCAACAAATAAGATTACAAAAGCAACAAACATCGAATATGATAAATTCAACAAATATAAATAGTATTCCACTGCAAGCTTCAGTTTCTAATACTTCTGTTATACCCACATCCTCGACTTTATCATCAGTAACACCAAATCTTCCAGCTACTTCAAAAATAGCCATACCATTAACTCAAACAAAAATTGAACAAAAAGCCAGTACACCAACAATATCTATTAGTAATATGTCATCAATTTCTAATGAAGTTCTTAATAATAAATCAAATATAACAGTGAATATGAGTCAAATTAATAATATTAATACATCTTCAACTCCAAACTTTGCCCCTAAAAGTACAATTGCAACGCCTAAACAAGAAATAACAATAAGTTCTAATTTAAATCTTAAAACTGCAACAATTTCAAATAATAATATTAATAATTTAGATAAACTAAGTACAAAAGTGAAAACTACTACAGAAACATCAGTATCATTAAATGCTACAACAACAGCTTCAAATAAAAAAGAATCACCAATTCAGAAGCAAGCTGAACTTCTTAAAACTCAGCAACAACAGCTATCACCTATATTAAACAAAAAAAAGGAATCAGTAATTTCTTC
The DNA here is from genome assembly GCA_002104945.1 of Piromyces finnis. Classification (NCBI taxonomy): domain Eukaryota; kingdom Fungi; phylum Neocallimastigomycota; class Neocallimastigomycetes; order Neocallimastigales; family Neocallimastigaceae; genus Piromyces; species Piromyces finnis. Next base: position 1,124,104 of record MCFH01000010.1, read on the forward strand.
AACCATAACTAAAGAAGCATTAAATAGCCCATATTTAAATAAAGCTAATGTAAATACAGTTGCATCATCATTAATAACAAATACACCTAAAGTAACATTACAAAAATCATTTTCACCATTAGGTAAACCTACAACAAGCATAATATCCCCGGCTAACAGTATAAAAACAGCAAAAACACCAACTCAGGCACCTAATGAAATATCAACTAATATACCAACGAAAATAATGACAGAAGTCAAAAAAACTCAAACACCAACAAGCATTAATAATATAAGTGTCCCTAGTCCATTAGTTAATTTAGCAAATTCAAGATTAATCAATAATGGAACTAATATTTCAGTAGTTCAAACTGCACAAACAACTAATTCATTATCTAATAATGATATTAAAAAAGATTCAACTAATTTTTCTGGTCAAATAACACCAACTAACTCAATTAATCAAAATTTTTCACCCATTGGAAAACCAACATTTGATCCTAGATTAATTAATAATAAAAGTACACCTCAGACTAACTCTGAAACAACATCAAATAAATATTTCTCACCAAAAATAAATTCTAACTTATCAAACAGTGTTTCATCTGTCAACTCAAATCCTTCAGTTATTAATCAACAATCTTTATTAGTTAAAAATAATATACAGCTTGATACTAATAAAAGAGCTCCATATAACAATATTGCTGACATAAAAAATAATAATAATAATAACTCCATGATGATTAATAATAATGGTTTAAAAGGTATATAAAAATATTGGGTTTAATTAATTAAAATATATTAAGAGAAAATGTTTTAAATTTTATTATTATTATTATTATTATTATTATTATTATTATTATTATTATTATTATTATTATTATTATTATAAGTTTTAGAATCATTGAAACAATATGGCACATTTACAAACATTATTCATCCAAAATCACCATTTCAATCAACAAAAATTTTTACAGAAGTATCATCAACTAATAGTATTACAGGACCAGCTTTAAAAATTAGTGGAAAATTATTAGAAAAAAGAAAAAGAGAAGAAAAGTTTCATGATATGGTAATAAATTCTAACGTATCAACAAAAAAAAGAAATATTAAACAATTAGTAAATGAAGTATCAGAAAAAGAAAAACTTAGTGGTTATACAGAGCAAGTAAGTTGTTGCTATTAAAAAATTAATGCATGTCATTTTTAATCAATTAAATATCAATTAATAAAAATATAGGTGTTATTTGAAATAGCTGATGATTTAATTGATCAAATGACATTATTTGCATCAAAAATAGCGAAGCATCGTAATTCAACAAAAATAGAAGCGAAGGATGTACAACTCTCATTAGGTATTTTATTAATTAATTAAATTTATATAATTAATATTAATCAACAACTAGTACTATATTCGTTTTTAAATAAATATAACAATAATATGTATAATGCTCATTAGTTTTTATTATTGTTGTTATTATTGTTATTTTTAAAAGAACGCATTTGGAACATGAAATTACCAGGTGTTGATATTCAAAAGAATAATTCAAAAAAATCAAATATTTCCAATATATTTCAACAAAAAGTTAATCATGTTCGTAAAGATATGCGTGATAGAAATTTATTAAAAGAAATGCATATACAGGAAGAACAAAGAAAGCAAAAAGAAATAGAAAGAATTGAAAAAGAAAAACAAAATACTAGTGAAAATGCTACACCTGTTGCTACACCAAATACTACACCAAAAGCATTATAATCTTTTTTTTTTTTTTCTGCTTATATATTAAACCATATTACTATATATATATATAATACATTAAAATACTATTATTAATTATACAATTATTTAAGAAATTAAAATTAATGTTTATAAATTAATAAATATATAAACCCTTTTATTTGCTTCTTTTAAACTTTTTATATTTAATAAGTATGCAAATTTTATACAAAACATTCTTTGGCAGATGAAAAGCATTAAAGAATTATAAAAAAAAAAAAGATACAAATTTTTTTTTTTTTTTGGCTATTATTATATGTAAATTATTAAAAAAGTAAAAAGCATATAATCAATATTCTTTACTATTTAATTTAATATATATACTTCATAATTTTTATCATTAAATATAAAAAAAAATTAATATATTATATTAATAATATATTTAAATATAATGAGTTTTGTGAAATAAATTTAATTAATAAATAATTTTATTAATAAGGTTAACAAAGAGAAAAAGTTACATTGTAAATATTACAGTTATATAATGAGATGTAAGGTCATGTGACCATAAAAAAATAAAATAAAATAAATAAAAATAACTTTCTCTACAACACGTAGACATTACGTTTACAACACTTTTAATACATGTTTATGTTTTTATAAAATAGTCACGTGTGTAATAAATATATGATATAGATAAATAAAATTATGTGTCCATAAATGTTCACACTCCCCCTCAAATTAGATTTTCTTTAAGAATATCTTATTTGTATAATCAAACATTCTTGGACCAGGTAGATCTTTAGTTAGAGGGTCAGCTAACATTTCTTTAGTATTTACATATTCGATTTTTATATTGTTCTTTTCTATGTTGTCAATAATGAAGTGGTAGTGTATATTTATGTGTTTTAACTTTGTGTTTATTTCACCGTTTTCTATTATTTTCTTGCTTGCTTTGTTGTCGGTGAATAAAGTTATATTTTTGTTGTAATTAAAAATTTCGTCCACCATGTTTTTGATCCATAAGATTTTCTTCGTATTCATGGACGTACTAATGTACTCAGCCTCAGCGGTAGATGTTGCCACACAAGTTTGTTTCTTGGATAACCAGCATATTGGGCTATTTCCCATTAGGATTATCCCTCCAGAGGTAGATTTAAAGTCTTCTGCGCCTCCGTAGTCCGAATCAGTGTATCCTTGTATTTTTCCTTCTCCACTGTATTCGATTTTGTAATGTTTGGTAGTAGATATGTATCTGAAAATATTTACAATTGTATTTCAGTCAGATACTGTTGGATTTTCAGATTTTCTTGCAGCTTTGTTTACTGCAAACGCTATATCCGGTCTTGTACATTTTGACAGATATATTAATGCACCTATTGCACTTTTATATTTTGTTTTATCAAATTGGTTATTATTTGAGGTGTTCTTGTCGGTTGTTGTACATGGCGTATTTCTTCTACGTACGTTTTCCATATGAAATCTTTGTAATACATTATTAATGTAATTCTCTTGGGAAATAATGTATTTGGATCCTTTCTTTTCAATCTTTATTCCTAGAATGTAACTAATAGGGCCGCTATTTGATATTTTAAATCTACTTTTAATTTTGCTTATTACTCTCTCTATTGTATTTGTTTTTCCAATTATAACCATGTCGTCTACATATAGACCAATTATACATTTTACGTATTTATTTTCTTTTAACGTATAAATACATGGTTCGGATTTTAATGGTTTAAAGTTATTATTTTTCAGGAATTTATCTATTGTTTTATTCCATTGTCTTCCTGATTGTTTTAAACCATAGAGAGCTTTATTCAGCTTCCAGTATCCTCCCCCAAAGTTGCTATCTCCAAGCGGAATTGTGGTATAAATATCTGTATCCAATGGAGCATTGAGGTAGGCAGCTTTTATATCAAGCTGATATATATCCCACTTAAATTTTGCAGCAATAGCAATAATAAATTTTAGACTGTCAATATTTAATGTAGGGGAATAGGTTAAGTCAAAATCAATACCTTGTTTTTGACGGAAACCTCTAGCGACAAGTCTAGCTTTAAAACGTACAATATTATTATTGCTGTCCCTTTTAACAGCAAAAACCCATTTGGTAGATATAATATTCTTGTTTTTTGGGATATTTTTAACCAGGGACATAATTTTGTTAGAATATAAATTATTTAATTCATCTTGAATGGCTGCTTTCCAATATTTAGAATTCGTACAAGACATAGCTTCTTTGTACGTAGTGGGAGCATCAGTAAAAACGGTAGCTATAAATTTGTTTTTGTGCTTCTTAGGAGTACTGGAATTATTCAGAGAGGTAGGACTGCAAGGCCTTTTTCTTTCAGGATGGTAGGAATCATCAGATTTATCGGCCATGATATCATCCATGATATCATTTTCATCTTCCAAGTTTGGATCAGGATCATCCATAGATTTATTGTCATCTGAAATATAAGAATGGGAATCACGTGTCATATCAGGAGAATCAGAAATTTTTGAATTTAAATTTTTAGTATCATTAATGTGAATATTATCAGAGTAGGAAGAATTATCCTGTGTAACGTTAGAATTTTTGCTAGAATTATGACGTGGATTATTTGGTTTATCATCCAATAGAATGTCTTCATTTTTAATTTGAATTTTTGAAAAATTTTTATTAATAAAATTTTTTTCACTATGATCAGTATTAGGATATTCAGTAGTATTTTCACCAGTATTTTTGGTAATATTTCGTTACAATAGGAAATATTTTCGGTGGTAGAATATTCAGTAGGAGAATTTTTATAATATTCAGGATTTTTAATGATTTCATTTTTGTTTTTGTCGGCAAGAGTATTACCATAACAAACGTAATCAGGACCAGGAGTTACAGGATATTGGTATTTATTATTTTCGTCAATATTATTAGAAATTTTGTAATTTTTCTTTTCGAAATTGCAATTGTCATTTGCAATTTCTTCTAAAACTTTTAAAATGTCATTTGTAAATTTATTTTTATTAAATTTCGAATTTGAATTATTATTTTTGTTATTGGTTTGAGTGTCGCTTTTTAAATTACTGTTTAAATTGTTTTTTGAATTTTCTTCAATTTTGGAATTAATATTAGTCCTTATATTAGTTTCTTCTTTTTCTTTGGTAGTTATCTCTTCGTCTTTATATTTGGTATTTTCATAAGCTGGGTCCTCGTCCATATTGTTGTTATTACCTTCTTCAACCATTTCTTCTTCTACTTCTTCTTTTTCTATTTCTTCTTCATCATTATTATTGGAGTGGATATTCACCATTTTCTTGGAAGTAGTCCTTTCTGTGTTATTATTTTCTTTATTTATGATTGAATTTGTATCCGTATTGTTGTTGTTCTTTGATGATTCTGAGGGGTCCTTTCTGTCGTAATTATTGATATTATATGAATCATTGAAAGAGAAATACGGATCGTTTATATTTTTATTTTTATAATTATAATGTGCCGGCTTATCTTCACAGCATTCTATTTCCCTAGAATAGTGGATTTTAAGTTTATCACCACATATCTTCATGACGATATATGAGTGATGTGCTTCACTGAACCCAAGAAATATTCCTTCCTTCGAGTTAGGCGCGAATTTTGACTTTTTAAGAGAATAGTCCTTAAAGTAGCATATGCATCCAAATACCTTTAGGTATTTTAGATCGGCTTCCTCGTTCGTAAACACTTCATCAGGAATTAAGTTATCGTTTCCTTGGTGTGGTATTTTGTTGTAAATATAACAAGAATATTTAACAGCAAAACTCCAAAAGTCTTCAGATAATTTAGCCCAATATAAAAGCGTTTTAGCAGAATTTTGAATTGTTTGGTTTATTCTTTCTGCTTTACCATTTAATTCATGTATGTAAGGAGGTGAATTTATCTTAGATATACCGTTTTCCTTACAATATTTTATAACTTTACTACTATTATACTCTTTTGCACCATCTGTCTTGAATGTTTTGACTTTATATTTGTCAAAAGTATTATTGGCATTCTTTAGGAATTCAATAATAATGTCCGGTGCCTCAGACCTTGACTTGAGAGTATAAATCCAGAGTTTTCTTGAGTATTCATCCAGCATAGTCATAAAATACTTCTTATTATTGACGGATGAATTAAACGGGCCTGAAATATCGGAGTGAATAGTCTCTGGAACTCTTCCGGCTTTGGGTACAGTTTTGTTATGTGGAGACTTCTTCATTTTAGATATTTTACAGTCTAGGCAAGGAGTTACTTTAATTTTATGTTGTTTTAGGTATTTCTTCAGATCCTTCTGGTAGAAATGGCCTAATCTCTTATGCCATATACCTAAATCATCTTCAAAATTTGCAATAAATGGTTCATTTATCTTTTTATCAATGTTTATGAGCTTAATTTTAAATTGGTTTAATTCATTTGAATACGTTTGCATTATATTTTTATTTTCAGAGTCCTTGAAAATAAGCCTGACTTTTCCATCATCAGTAATATCTATAATGCTTCTTAAACCAACTTTAGCAAGTCCTACACCACTAATTAAATTCTTGCTAACTTTGTCTGAGTACAAAACTTTTTCTAACTTGTAAGTTTTGTTTTTTACCTTAAACTCATATGAACCATAACCACTAAATTCACATGTAGTTCCATTTGCACATCTAAGTTGAATGTGCTCTTCTGTGAAGTTCTCTAGAATGTCCTTATTATTAACGATATGTTCGGCGGCACCAGTATCATAGAACCATTCGTCGTATTTATTTTCTCCATACACATAATCTATATCCTTTGTGTTAGGAGTGTCTTCCTCTGTAACTTCATCCTTTTCAATTAGGTAGATATTTCTTTCTGTCAGAGGTCTGATATCTTCGAATTCTACGTTAATTCCATAATTTTCATTATCGTCATAGTCTTCGACGAAATCTACTTCTTGTTCGAATTTCTTTTGTTGTTTTTTCTTGTGAACTTGCCTCCCTTGTTGTGAATTTCTCTTTTGTTTACTTTGGTTAAAGGCCCTGTTGTTGTTTTTTCTTTGGTCCCTTTCCATTTTGGCCTTTTGGTTGTATTCACACATTTCGGTAGAGTGTCCATGTTCACAACAGATATGGCAGTAGGTACGGTGGCTTCTGTTTATATTTCTTCTATTACCGTAGCTTTTATTCTTTGTTGATTTGTTTTCTCTACTAACAAAATCAACATCCATTGGATCATCAACTTCGTCATCTTCATCTTGGTCGTTGTTGGTCCAATCTTCGAAGTAGGATTTGGCGTTGATATAACTTTTGACCTTCTCATAGAGCTGATCATAAGTTTCATCTAAGGTTACACTTACTTGGTTCTTGACACTTCTTGGAAGGGAATTGTACATATATTTTAGTTTTTCCCTTTCACTTAAGGACATTTTTAATTCAGACATCTCAAGGAAGATTTCCTTGATTTTATCGATTGTTTTACTGACTTTGCTTACATCTTCTGTATGTAATTTTCTTAACTTCTTTAGCCAGTATTCAATGTCTGCATTGGCGTTACCGTATTTTGTATTCAACTTTTTGAATACTTGGTAACTATTGGAACTATGACCAATCTCTCTGAGGATCTTCTCATCCACATTTTGAATGATCATAAGGTAAGTATCAGCATTTAGCTTTTCAGCCGCTGATATAATCTCGGCCTTATAAATTGACAAGTTTGCCAATTTATTGGCGGCTACAACATTGTTATTAATGTTGCTGCTTGTATTGGCGTCCTCCCCCGTAGTCTTAATGAGGGTTTTATAAACAGACGCAAGATTGCTGTTAGGACGGTAGTCCGCGGCTTCAGCAATAATCCTCATAATAGCCATATTATATTCATCTTTGAGATTAAGGTTTATCTCAAAGTTGTTGTCTTTAATGGTTCCAACTATGTCTTGTTCAAGGTAGCTAGTTAGACCCTGTCTAGTGGCGGCTGCCTTGATTAAAAGACTCCAAGTATCAAAGTTGGACTTTCCATGAAGACGTTGGTCATTGGCTAAAATGAATTGTTGGGACATATTAAAATTTTTAATACACAAAATTTTGTTTTAAATTTTTCTTAAGAAATTTTTATTATTGATTAGAGTTTGAGACTCTTAATCTGTGAAATAAATTTAATTAATAAATAATTTTATTAATAAGGTTAACAAAGAGAAAAAGTTACATTGTAAATATTACAGTTATATAATGAGATGTAAGGTCATGTGACCATAAAAAATAAAATAAAATAAATAAAAATAACTTTCTCTACAACACGTAGACATTACGTTTACAACACTTTTAATACATGTTTATGTTTTTATAAAATAGTCACGTGTGTAATAAATATATGATATAGATAAATAAAATTATGTGTCCATAAATGTTCACAAGTTTTAATAGAATTATCGATTTTAATAAATAAATATTATAACCTAATCTTATATGTAAAAATAATAATAATAAATTTAAGTGAAATTTTAACTTAACCCTTATATATATATATGAGTTTTTATGAAATGTCTAATAAAAATTTTATAAAAATGATTAAATATAATGTTCTGAATTTTAAATAGTATTATGAGAATGTAAAAATAAATAATAGAATATTTATAATTCAATATTTTATATTTTACAATATAAAAATAAAAATATACATAGACTATTTCAATAATATATTAATTATTAATTTTAAATATAAACTTAATATTTTTTTTTTTTTTTTTGATTATATGGTATTATAAATAACTTTTTATACAATATAAATGATGGTGTTATTTATTTAAATTTATTATGATTATATATATTATTGATATAAAAAATTAATTCTTTAAAAAATTAAATTAACCAAAAAGTGTATCTTATTATATTTTATATTCAAATAATTATTTAAATACTTGAATGTTTGTATAATAAAATAATAAAGATTAAGAATTTCAAAAGTACCAAAAACTTTTATATAAAAATAATATTAAAAAAAAAATCTAACATTTGGTATGAAACTATTACTAGAATACTCAAAATTCTTACATATAATAAGAAACCATTTTTTAATATAATTATGAATTATGAAAGGTCCTTCTTTTTAGAATAAAGATAGTTGTACCCTTTGTTATTTTGAATTTATGAATTGTAACTTTGAATAAGTACCTAATAACATTATATCATTATATAGCAATTAAATTACCATACAAAAATTTTAAATTTTATAATTATAACAAAACAAAGATTTTTCTTTTTATTATTATTATTATCATTAGAAAATTTTAACTTTAATTTTTTTTTTTGTTAATACTTAACTAATAATTAATAAATTATCATTATCATTATCATTCATTATCATCTATTTTATATAAGCATTTCTTTTTCATTTGTCGATAAGTGTTTTAATTATTATTTAAATATCTAATGTTATATATCCATATTTTAAATACTTTTTTTTATAATATAAAAATTAAAATATATATTAGAAAGGTATTTCATAAAAAATATTAACATTTTTTAAATAGTATATATTTTAGTTAAAGTTTAAAATATATATATAATAGAACCTAGAAATAAATAAAAATTTTGTGAAATATATTCTAGTAATTTGTAATTTCAATTAAATAAAGAATTATTCTCATATTTGAGTGTTATAATTGTATTTGAATTTAATATTTTAATGCTACTAAAATATTCGGCAAATTATAATAATAATATTTAATAATTTTAATTAAATTATCTAAAAGTTTAGATTATCAGCTTTGATATTACTATCATTTTATATTTTTATTATAAATATTAATATTGCTTTATTGCTAATATTATCGATAGATTAATAAGAATATTAAAATATTGATATATAATTTACAATAAATTTTATTTTTATTATATTTAATGACAGCAAATACTTTGAAGCTTTAATTATATTAATTATGAGTTAAAAATTTATAAAAACTAAAAAATAAAAAAAAAAAAAAAGAAATTTAATTAAAAACAAATTTATAAAAATAGGTATAATGTGCTCTAATAATTTTAATTAAAGTAAGAAGATTGTTATATTAAGAGTATAATAATTGCATTTGACATTCAATAGGACTCAGAGTCAGGGAACAGTGCAAAGCTATGATTTCCATTAGTTGAGTTGGCCCTATTGGTCTGTCTTATTGCTTTTTTAACATTAGTGTTCATAGTTGTTGCTTTAAACCTTTTGAGTATTGAGTATTGTCAGCTATTAACATAATATTAATATAAAGTCATAAGTTATTGCATTATGATATTATTTGAAATATTTAATTTACAGTTAAAAATAGAGATTTTTCATATGTACTTAGTATTAATTTGACACTTGTAGAAAGCTTTTCCATTCTCTTAAATTGTTTTTGTTAAACTTCTTTTCTAAGAAGAAATTTAATTTTTTTTATATATTATATAATAAATAAATAAATAAATAAATAAATATATGATTAAATATAAGAATTTTTAGTTTTATAATAGTTTGATAAACTTTACAATTTGTACTATATAAAATTGATCTTTACCTAACAAATTAAAGAGAAATTACATCATATATGATAATGTGATATCTACTAAACTTTCTAATGAGGCTTTAATTGCTATATTTGAAGAATTAATTGGGAATGTTTCTTTTGGTTACGGTGCCTTACTAAAAACATCAAATAGTAGCTTCACAGAGCTATTAATGTTAAGAATTGTTTTAGAAAAAAAAAAGCCGTAAGACTATCTATATATGGAATATGAAATCCTGATCAACCGTAAAGCTGTTTATTGAAATATCTTTGTTCTGCCATATTGATTTGTAGCTCATGATAAACTAATATTTTATTAAGAAAGAATGTAAAAACATAATTATAAATAATTTTACTTTGTTCTGTTTTAAGGAGTAAGTGATAATTTGATTTCTATATTTTAATATTTTGTGAAAAAGATCGTCAAGAAAGTCGAGTGAAGAAGTGAATAAATGAAGAATATTTTAAAATTCAATTATGAAATAATTCCCAAATTGATTAATATAAATCAATTTGAATTAAGAAATTTGTTATTAATATATTTGAGGGTTTTACTTTTATTATTGAAGTTATTATTTTTTCAATAATCTTTTTTATGTCATTAAGATCTTTAATATTGATTATTAAGTCTAATAAGTTTATTATGTAATATGTAATATTCTTTAACCCAAGAGTAGTGAAATATGAGAGATAAGAGGAATATGTCGGACAAGATATATAATAATACAGTTTAATTTTTTTCACTTAACAAAACATTTTATTTTTGAGAAGAATAAGTACTCGAAAGAAGAAAGTATCCTTAAATTCTTGTAAGAGCATATCTGATTTTTTTTAATATACAAAATAATTGTTATTAAAGTTTAAATAGTAAAAGTTATATACTCCAAAAAATAATTTTGCGGATAAGAGATTGAGCTGTACAAAATACTTTTCTTTTTATTGGAACCAAGTAATGGGTATAATGAGAGATTTTACTTATTTATTTAGAATGTATGAATAAATAACTTTTTTTTTTTTTTTTTTTTTTAAATCAATTGGTGAAAAAAATTATTAAAAAAAGAGAATAAAGATTCTGATATATATTTAGTAAAATAAGAAAAAGATCTTCATTGAAAGGGCTTTTTTAAGGTTCTTCTTACTAGTAACAAACAGAGCAATATTATCTAAAAAGAGTCCACTAACACAATGCTTATTTCTTATATAAATACCAAACTTTTCACGTATATTTAAAATATTATATTAATGAAGAGATTGAACAATATTGGTGAAAGAAATCATTTTTATTATAAAGTGTAATTGATAAGAAATTTATTAGAAAGTATATTAAAGAAACACACATGAGCTTTTGAGTAGAGAAGATATTATTAAGAAAGTCATAATGTTTGCTATAAATATCTGATTTATATAACTTTGTAAGAATGTCAAGAGGAATTGAATCGTATGCTTTTTTAAGGTAAAAGAAAGTAATATAAATAAATAAACTGATAAATTTTTCTTAGTTACGAAAATAAAACTGTTTATATTTGATAAAGTTATGAGAAAGAGTATACTTTGAAATTTTATAGTTTTTAGAAATAATTATAAAACCAATATTTATATTATGATATATCGTGATGATTATTGCAGGGCTGAAAAATCACTTTCCTTTGAAAATGAAAGTAATGATTTGAGATCTTTCAGTAAATCAATGCTTTTTTTTTTAAAAGTATAAAATATTTTAAACTTTTATTATTATTTTAATAAAGATTATAATCCATATTTTAAAAATAAAATTAAAAATCTAAATAAAAAATAAATTTAATTAGAGATAAATGAGTAAAAATTGGGTATAATGAGTTAATAATTGTTAAAAATGGAAATCTTTTATAAGTGCCTGGTTTAATTTTTCATCTGTAAAATTTTTTCCATCCCTTTACTTCTTCATCTAAGAAGGAGTTTAAATATTTTTTTTCACAGACTAGAATAATTATGTACATTAATATTTACTAGGTTATTGGAATTATTAGTAACTAAATTACTATATAAACTAACATAGTTATTCAAGTTTAAAGAATTAAAATTATTATCTCCATTATTACTATAAATACCTTATTTTTATCATATATATCAGTATTAATAGTAGTATTAATATTATCTCTAACACTATTTCTATTATTATCAATATTTTCCTTATTATTGATGGGACTATTTGAATGATTTTTACTATGATAATTGATGATTTGGACTAGGCAATTATAATGTTTAACACAGATATCATTGAATTTTTGACATTCAATTAATCAATATTAAACATTTTAATTATCATTTTTACACTTTTACAACATGAACAATGATTAATATAAACTAGTTCAACTAATTCATCGGCTTTAGTAACTTTAGTATGTAGCTTGAATTTGTTTCTTGCATTCAATGGTAATAGTTATAAAACTCTAGGTGCTCATAACATAACATAATTAAATCTTTAGTTTCTATAAATTTATTATCATTATAATAATATTGTGCTTTAAGATTTTTCAATAAAAGTTTTTAATTAATTTATCATCTTTTTGTTTCTGTAATTTCTTGTCAAGAGTTTTACTCGATTTGCACCATGTATATTTTTTGAATTTAGGAATGTAATTATTTAAGTAATTCTAAGTAAAAAATAATACAATTAGTGATTTTTCATTTGAAGAAACACTTAATATGAGCTAAAGCACATTTTACAGATGATGGAAGATTCATGCATTTTGAAATGAAATAGAATAGAAATGGAAATGATACTGTTTTGTAGACGTCTTTAATTCATTATTATTTTTTTAATAGCAGATAATATTTTGAAGCCTTTATTAAAATTATAATAAATATGGATATAAAAATAAATTTAAAAAATAAATATACTTATACACAAATAAATAAACAATGGTTATATATATTCTAGTGATTTTAATAAAAGTATGAAGATCCATATTATATTAAAGATATAACAATTGCATTTGGCTTCCAATGGGACTCAGTTTCAAAGATCAAAATTTGTCATAGTACAAAATTATGTCTCCATTAGTTCAGTTGCTACTAGCTTGTCTTACTATTTCTTCAGAATTTATGCTCTTGGTTGTTGTTTTAAACCTTATGAGTATTGACTATTATTGGTGAATAACACAAGATATTATTAGGGTTAGAGTTCCGTGACGATTGTAAAAACGGAAATCTTTCATAAATGATCGGATTTTTCTGGAATTAGTATTTTATTCCTGAAATACCTGATTTTTGGCCATTTTTTTTTGCATTTTTTGAAAATTTTCTGGTATAAAGTCTGATTAAAACTCTAAATACTAATTCATCGCTTAGTTTGTCACTTGTAATGTTCTTTCCATTCCTTTGAGTTATCATTATTGTTAAAACATCTTCCTCTATGAAGGAATTTAATTTTTTTTTTTTTTTTTAACAGCATCAAATATTTTTGAACCTTATTATTAATTTAATTAAAATTATAATACATATTATAAAAAATAAAATTAAAAATAAATATAAAAAATAAAAATTAAAATATATGTTTAAACAAAAACAAATATATAAAAATTGTGTATAATGTATTCTAATAATCTTAATTAAAATAAGAAAATCACTATTATACTAAAGTATAATAATTGTATTTGATTTCTAATGGGACACCGAGTCAAAGATCAAAATTTTATCATGGGTCAAAATTATGATTTCCATTAGTTCAGTTGCTATTAGCTTGTTTTACTGTTTCTTCAGCATTAACGCTTTTGGTTGTTGCTTCAAACCTTTTGAATTTTGTCCATTGCTGTCCAATAACAAAAATATTTTGGTTAGAAGTTTCGCTGTTACTGTCAAAAATGATGTTCCATCGTAAGTGTCTTATTAAATATGACACTTGCAAAGTTTTTTTTATTCCCTTGAATTATAATTAATATTGTAAAAACTTCTTCCCCCAAGAAGGAATTTAAATATTTTATTGCATACATTAAAATCATGTACATTAATATTCACCGGACTATTAGAACTATTATTATTACTATAACTATCTAAATTAGAATTATTATCTTCACTATTGTTATTTTTACTATTATTAATTGTTAAAATTATTATTATTACTAATGCTACTATCACTATTATTATTGATATCTCTAATGGTATTATTATTGATAGGACTGTTAGAATTATTGTTTACTGAAAAATCTAATAGTTGGACTATGTAATTGTAATGTTTAATATGGATATCTCTAAAAGTTGGATAATCTAATATCTAATACTTAATACTTTGATTACTGCTCTTGCAACATGAACGGTAGTTAAGACAAATTAGATCAATAAATTTAGCAGCTTTTGCAACTCTAGCATCTAACTTGTATCCACTTCTTGCTTTCAATAGCTAGTAGAAACTCTGGGTACTCATAACCTAATTTAATTAGATCTTTAGTTTCAATAAATTTATTATCGTCATAGTATTGAGCTTTGATTGAATCTCCTTTAAGATCTTTCCAATAAAAGTTTTTAACTACATTTCCATGCTTCTTTAATCTTTTATCAAGAGTTCTACTTGATTTGCACCATGTATATTTTCTAAATTTAGGAATGTAATTGACAAGGTTTGGGATAATACAATCTGAGTTAGAAAAGCTGCGAGATCCTCTAAATATGAAACATTAGACCCTGATGAACTGTATAGCTGTTCATTCAAATGTCTTTGTTCCTCCTTATTTATTTGTGGATCATCATAAGCTAAAGTTCTACCAAGAAGTAACGAAAAATATAGTTGTAAATTGTTTTTCTTACTTCCACTTCAGGAAGTAAACAAGTGATGAATTGATTTTTGCATTTATTGTGAAAAAGGGTAAAAAGTTCGTCATGAAAGCTAAGTGAAGAAGCTCTGTATTCAGAGAATGCAGAACATTCTAATATCCAATGGTAAAAAGATTGTTCGTCATATCCGCAACATGGACAGACAAGAATGGCAGTCAAGAGAAACTCTATTACTGACAATAGCAATTCTGGTAGTGTTTTCATAACCGCAATGAATATGAATAATCCAAGTAATTCCTAAATTTAAGTGAGGTTTGTTGAGACCGATATGCATTAGGCGACTTGAATTAAAGAATTTGTTGTTAGTATATCTGAGGGCTTTACTTCTATTATTCAGGCTACTATTATTCTAATAAGGTTCTCTTATAACTTTAGTACTTTTAATATTAATTTTCATAAGTTTCTTATATAGTGAACAAGATTCTTTGACCCAAGAGTAATATTTTTTTTTTTTTTTTTTTTTTTTTTTAAAGGCATCAAATATTTTTAAACTTTATTTATTAATTTAATTAAAATTATAATACATGTTATAATATAAAAAAATATGGTTAAATAAACCCAAATGAATAAAAATTGGGTATAATGTATTCTAGTAATTTTAATTAAAGTAAGAAAGCCACTATCATACTAAAGTATAATAATTGTATTTGACTTCCAATGGGACACCGAGCCAAAGATCGAAATTTTATCATGGAACAAAATTATGATCTCCATTGGTTGCGCTGGCCCTCCTGGCCTGTCTTACTGTTTCTTCAGCATTGACGCTCTTGGATGTTGCTTCAAACCTTTTGAACATTGACCATTGCTGGCCAATAGCAAAAGGCATGATTTTGGTTAGAAGTTCCGCGGTTACCGTCAAGAATGGTGTTCCTTCATTAGTACCAGATTGAATCTGACGCTTACAAAGTTCTTTCCATTCCCTTGAATTGTAATTGATATTGTTAAAACTTCTTCCCCCAAGAAGGAATTTAAATATTTTACTGCACACACTAGAATAATCATACACATTAATATTCACCGGATTATTAGAACTATTACTATCATTAATTAAATTACTATCTAAATTAGAATTATTATCTTCACTATTGCTATCATTACTAGTATTATTATTTCTATAACTACTATTGTTATTATTACTATTTCTATTACTACTATTGTTATTATTACTATTGTTACTATTACTATTGTTATTACTACTATTGTTACTATTACTATTAATGTTATTGCTATCTCTACTGATATTATCAATTTCATTATTATTGATAGGACTATTGGAATTACGTTGACTGAAAAAATTAAGTAGCTGGACTATGGAATCATAATGTTTAATACGGATATCTCTAAATGTTGGACAATCTAATAACCAATGTTTAATACTTTGAACACCACACTTGCAACATGGACAGTAGTTAGGACAAACTGGATCAACAAATTTAGCAGCTTTGGCAACTCTAGCATCCAACTTATATCCGCTTCTTGCTTTCAATAGCCAGTAGAAGCCATAGGCAAACTCTGGGTATTCATAACATAATTTAATAAAATCTTTAGTTTCAATAAATTTATTATCATCATAATATTGCGCTTTGATTGAATTCCCTTTGAGATCTTTCCAATAAAAGTTTTTAACTGCTTTAACATCTCCATGTTTCTTTAGTTTTTTATCAAGTGTCCTACTTGATTTGCACCACGTGTATTTTCTAAATTTAGGAATGTAATTGACAAGGTGTGAGATAATACAATTTGAGTTTTTCCATTTGTTAAAACATCTAACCTGAGCTAACGCACATTTGGCTGACAATGGAGGAATATTCAAATCTTTTGAGATAGAGTATAAAGATATAAACGATACAGCTTTATGAACTCCGGCAACCCATCGTATTCCTTTGTTAACATGCTTCTGAGCAATCCTAGACCTAGCTTTGTTGGATCCAAGTAATGGTGCAAAGTATGAAACTCTGCTAATCACTTGAGAGTTAAGTACTAGTTTTTTGAAAGGAATAGGAATATTAGGATTTCTTAAGAATTTACTGACTGAGAAAAGTCCTTTCAAAACCTTGTTATTAAGAACTTTAATTACTGGTTTAAGGGACAAATTCTTATCAAATGGAACACCAAGATAAGTGTAGCAGTCAGTAGTTGGAATGGGTTGTCCTGCTAAGTAAAATGTTGGATCTCTCTTGTTCTGATTTTCTACTCTTGGAAACTAGAATAATTATACACATTTATTTTAAATTATTACAGTTATTATTAAACTCTATTAGAATTATCATTTTCATTATTACCTCCCTAAATGTTAAAATATATTTTTTACTTTTATATAAAATTATCGTTATTTATTTAAACTCTCGCAATTAATGTTATAACACCCACTTAAGTTTGAGAAAATATTTACTAAAATTTATCTTTCTTTTTAAAAAACTAAATTCCTCCATAATACATTCTTAATGTTTTAAAACAAATCTTTGCAATAAAACGATACAACCTACTAATAAAATATAATATTTCCTTATTTCTACTTTAATAATATAAAAATATTAATCTTAAAAACTCAAAAATATTCAAAATTTACTTTTCTAAACCATTCTATTTTTTCTACTTCATTTTGTTTCATTATTCCAACTATGTTATATATTTTATTAATATATATTACCATTTCATTTCAAAATAATCTTTTTTCATTCTAATTTAACCATTTTATAATACAAATTATTATTAAATAACATTTTCATTTAATAATATTGACTAACATATCAAAAACATGCTTATTTGGATTCATTAATGTGTATCATAAACTCAATTTGATCCATATAAAAGTACATAATATACATATTGAAAATCTTTTATACTGATAAACTTAAATCCAATATTCTTTAATAATTAATAGTGAACAAAATTTGTTATTTTATTTATTTGTTTTAATAAATACAACTTAAATTTCATCCTTAACAACGGTTCCCTATTTAAATTATTATATATAGTATTTATATTATTATATTGTTTTATATAATAATATATTTAATTATATAATTTAATTACCTTTTCAGAGACGTAGATACCATCAAGGAACTTACGGATATCCTTGTTCTTGACTAAGCAGGCTTGGTGGATGTTGGCAGCAGATTGAGAAACATTTTCAAGATCGTTACCAGAAATGATGATTTCATCCTTTTGAGCAGCAGAGTAAGCAGCTTCAACACCATCGAGCATGTTGACTCTACGGATGAGCTTTTCACCTAAGAAATTACGGATTTCAACTAATTTACCTTCATCAGTGATGTTAACGTTAATTGGAAAGTGAGCGCTTACTAATCTCATCTTGTATTCGTAACCCTATATTTAACAACAATGTTCACATTTAATTCTCATTTTTATTTAAAAGTGATATTAAATAATTTATATATATACCTTGGTAACACCCTTCATGAGGTTTTCAATGTGAGTACAGACAGTACGGATGCAAGCAACTTGCTTACGGTTACCGTGCCATAAGATAACTCTGAGCTTGTCAGCAGCAATACGCTTCATTTGGAAGTTAATGTGCTTGAAATCCTTGTAGAGGACACCACGTGGACCCTTAACACGGACCTTACGGGCCTTAACATCAATGGTAACACCTTCTGGGATGGTAATATCTCTGGTCTGGCAGATTTGCTTCATCTTTCTGTCAAGCCTATTTTATAATTTTATATAATATTGCGGTTAATTAACATATTCATCCATCCGTTTTAATTTCATAAAAATAATTCATTTTATTACTTTAAAAATATACATTATAATAATTTAAACATTTAATTCATCATAATAAAAAATATTCATTCATAATATACATAAAAAATCAACACACCTAATTAAAAAAACTTGATTATAACTAAAAGAGAGAGAATAATTAGCTCTAGATGAATAACCATACATAAAGCAAAAGCTATTTCTAATCTATGATTGGATATTTATTTGATTGGTCAATTTTTCACAAATAAATTTTGTATTTTTTGTATAATAGTATATTTTTTTATAGGAAAGAGTAATAATTAAGTTGTATACATTAAGGTTGTACTAAAAAATTTCTTAATATTTAATATAACATAACCCTTTATTTAAATTTAAAAAAATATATTGAAATTTTTTTAAGAAATTTTAATTCATATTAGTATTTTATTTTATTTTGTTTTATTATTAATAAAATAAAAATAATTCTATTGAAATAAGCACTCTTTTATATACAAATATAGAAAATATTTTTTAAATGATTATATATGTCTAAAATGGATCATCCATATTTTGAAAAATAGAAAAATAGAATTATGCAACTATAAAAATTTAAAATTATTTATAGTTTTATAATATAATAATAAATTTAATATATTTATAATATTTTGCATTTTAGTTTTAAAAAATTCTTTTCTAATTTATATTTTATAGTTATTTTTAATTTAAAATAATAAAATGCATTTTAATAAAACAAATCAAGTGCTATATCAAAAAAATAAGATCAAAAAAAGAAAGGATCGATTAATATAATAAAAAAAATATTGTTAAAATTATTCAACAATAATTAATGGGAGGTATTATTAAATTCAATAATTAATTAATCAAAAAATAATAATGGAATTCATAAAATCATAGTTAATTAATTAGCAGCAATAGTAATTTAAATATATTTTTAATTTCTACTTTAAAAGGGATATAAACATAATGAAATAAAAGGAATTTTGCATAAATTATTGCTATTTGATTTAAGATAATTATCTTAAATCAAATAGCAAAAGAATTAAAATAGAAATAAAAACAATAATTTTTGCATAAATTTATACATTTTATATAAATCAATTCTTTCAAAATGCGATTTTGGAAAACAATTTTTCGCCATTATAATAGATTAGTAATATTTTTTAATAAAATATAGAAATTAATTAATTAGATTAATAAATAATCAAAAGAACAAAAATAGAGAGAGATATAAAGTTTCAAAAAAAAAAAAAAAAAAAAAAAAAAAAAAAAACAAGAAATTATTGTTTAATACAATTTATATTTAAATATATATTTTTTTAAATTTATGACATTAAAATGATTTTAAAAAAGTTATAAATAAGTATTTAGTAATATATTATGAAATTGATAGAATTAAAATACATTGGCATTTAATGAATTTTAAATAAATATATATAATATTAATCTATTCATTATAACAAATTATAAGAAAATTAATATAAATAATTAAATTAAGTTATTTTATAATAAAATAAATAAATAAATAAATAAAAATAATAAACTAATTCTTATAACATTTATAACATATATGTATATATAATAAAATGAAATATAATAATAAGCATTAAATAAATATTCATATTTTTGTTAATACATTATATTATTATATAAATCTATACATCTCTAATTGTTCTATTGCAAGTTTTATTTATTTCTCATGCATTATTTTTAAAAATGAATCATCTTTACTGCTCGGCAATTTCTGTAATGAGTAAATAGTTGTTGGAGTATTTGGTACAGACGAAGAACGGAATAGTATTTTTTTATTTTCTGTAAAATTAAATCCAATCAATGGCTTTTGGTTTTTAAATGTTTTGCGAGTAACTAAACTATCATGTATTATATTGTTATTTAGTTTATCTTCAACTTCTTCTACATTTTGTGTTGTTTCTAACAAATCACTACTTGCATTCGTATTTAATTTAAGACTTTCATTATTAATTTTTTCATTTAATTCTATAGCTGAATCCATTTTTTGAATTGATTTTGTAGCATTAATATTTTTCGTATTGGATTTCAACTTATTTTCTTGATTAACAGTATCTGAGAATGAAATCGATGAACTTTCGCTATCAGAAATTGATTCATCATTTACATCTTTATTTATAACAATTTGAGCCATTTCAATATCATTTTTTTTAGTATTTAATTCAAATTCTTCCCGAGTTTCAAATAATACTTCTTCATTATTTGCTATGAAAATGCCATTATAATTTTCACAAGAGATATCAGTATTTTGTTTATCATTATTTAATATATTATTTTCTTCGGTTGCTGATTTATTTATAACATCTTTATTATAATTAACTATATCCTGACTACAAATTTCATACACATTATTATTAAATAATGAATTTTCATTATTAAGCTCTTCAATTTTCATTTCTTTGTAATTATAATTAATATTATTATGTGATAAATATAACACCTTCTTAATACTTATGTCATTAATAAATAAATCACTAGTATCTTCATTTTTTTTATTAATTTTATTTGATTTATTTTCATTTTCAATATTTATATTTTCATTAGCACAATCAGATTCATCATTTGTATTTTCATCAATATCTTCATTTTTTTTAATTATATTAATGTTAACTACTTCATTATCATTATTGAAAACTTTTTTTATGTCTGTTTCATTTTCATTATATAATTTTCTATATTTATTAAGTATTATATCTATATTTTTAATAAAAAATTTATATATTAATTAGATAATAATAAATTACATAATTTATATATATTTACTATTTATAATAAAATATTAAAATTAAAATACCATGATCTGGAGTGGTTTTCCAAGAATAAATATTATAATATTTATTTTTTTCAGGTGCTTTATTTAATAATGGGTTTTCTTTAAATATAACATTTGAATTATTTAATTCATTATTTAATTGATCTGACAGTAATTGACAATCATTATAGTTATTAGTTTTTAATTCTTCATTCTCATTATTCTAAAATATATACATATATAAATATTAATATTAATATATATATGATATATAAAAGTTAATAAATGCAATATTCTTAATGATCAAATATTAAATATTTGTATCTGAAATAAATAAATAAAATTACATTATATATAGTATTTTCTAGATAATCCCTATATGATTTAATATTATTATTATAATTATTGTTAATGAATGTTCTATTATTTTCGAATTCTGTTGAAATTGTACTATTATAATTTCCAATATTTGTTTTATAATCATTTGATCTAAGTTCCAATTCTCGTAATAAATCGCCATTCAATTTATTAAAGTCACTAATTTTGCAATCCATTTGGTTTATGTCATTTTTTAATGTTATATTAAATTTATTGTAATTATCTTTTGATTTATAAATAAAATTGATATTATCCTAATAATGTGAAAATGAGTTATAAAGTTATAATTTATATATATGCATTGTTATTATTATTGTTATTATTATTATTATTATTATTATTATTATTATTATTATTATTATTATTATTATTATTATTATTATTATTATTATTATTATTATTATTATTATTATTATTATTATTATTATTATTATTATTATTATTATTATTATTATTATTATTATTATTATTATTATTATTATTATTATTATTATTACTTGATGATAAGTCTTAATATTTGAATCAAGTGAAGTAATACTATTATTTAATAAGGAATCCTTAGCATTTATATTTGTCTCGACTTCAGTAAACTGCTTATTAAATTGTTCTAATTCATTTCCTAAATGTAATATTAATAAGATATAATAATTAAGGAATAATTTTCGTAATAATAGTTTGATCCTTTTAAATATATAAGTATATTAATAAAAAAAGGATATCATTAGACATTGTAGTTAATTTTTCTGCTAAAGGTTCAACTGTTTTATTAAACATTTTTTGATGTGAATCTGAGAACTCTTCAATTAATCCCGTAATTTTATTTAGTAATTTTTTCTTATCTTCATTGATACTCTTAATTTCATTTAGCTTTTCTTTTTTAATAAACGCAATATCATTTTTCAAATCATTTATCTATTTCAAAAGTTAATATTAATAATAAAAATAAGTATTTATAATTAATATATATAATTTATATCAATTAAGTTTTATAATTTTGTACCTCTTTATTTTTTTGCCTAATAATATCATCCTTTATTGATACTATTTTATTTGTTATCATGTTTATAAACGATGATACACCTTGTCTTAAAATATTTATTTCTTCATTTATTTTTTCATTCGCTTGATTAAGCTATAAATATTATTATCATTATTAATTAATTAATTAATTAATTAATAGAAGTAGGTACTAATAGAATTTATTAAATATTACCATATTTGACTTATCATTAAATGTGCTATTATATGATTCCAGTTCATTATTAATATTTTTTATACAACTACTAAATAATGCAGAGTTACTATTCATAAATTCTATTTTTTTTTCTTTCATTAATTGATATGAATTATCATTGTAACTAATATATTCGTTTGATAATAAATTTAGATTTTTTATTTTTTCTTCATATTTGTTCATTCTATTATTAATATTGAAATATATTTCATTTAAATCCTATATATTTATAATAGTTATAATATTTTATATATGTTAATTTTTTATACTTTCACGACTACTATAAACTTATATTACTTATTAATTATATTTATTTCACACCTTAATTTTTTTACTAATAAAAGTTTGAATAGATTGAAATAAAAAATTATCATAATAATTATTTTGAGATTTTATTGTATCAATTCTAACAATTAAATCTTTCATAAGTTGCATGGTGCGATTTCGGAAATCAATAAATATCATACGATTTTCTCTTTCTAAAGAAAGTTTATTATCTTAAAAAATAATATGTATTAATAAAATTATATATGTATTTAGCTTTTGTGTTTTTATTAATAATATATATACCTGTAAAAAGATGATGTTTATATAAATCAAGTGAACAATTTCTTAATATTTCATTTAAGTCATTTAAAATATTATTTAAATTATCTTCTGATAACATATGTGACTTTAATAATACGCTCTCTTCAACTAATTGTTGGCTAATATTTGAAATATCTTTTTCTTTTTGTATGATAATATGCAATTTCTCATTAATCTGATTCTATACAAACATCAATAATATAAATAAAATTAATATATATATAAAGGTATATAATTTATATATATAATAACATTAAAAGATATATATATATATATAAATTAATATTCTATCCTACTTTTAACTCTTGAATTTCGTCACTTCTACTTTTTACTGATTGTTTTAATTGTATTATTTCTTGTTCCTGATCATCAATTAACTTTTTTAATCGTTTATTTTCTTCATCATTTGCAGAATATGAAAATTTTAATTGATTGTAATCTTCATTTGATAAATAAACACCATCCTTTTCTCTAGCACTCTACATTAACATATATACAGAAATAAATTCAACAAAATCATTAATATCATTTGAAATTAAATAGATATTATTAAATGTATATATAATTGTTTTGAAAAAATTAAACTATTACTCTTAACATATTCTTAAGATGTTTAATTTCATTCATATAATCTTGAATAAGTGCTTTTTTAGTCATATGTTGATTAACTTCAGGCTTATTTCTAATATTTTTTGCTCTAAATGCATAATCTAATGTACTTAACGATTCTTCAATACTATATCTTGTTGGAGCAACAGTAGCAATAATACAAGTTTTCGTTTTTCCTATAATATAAATATATATATAAATTAAATGGGATAAACTAAATATGCACTATGTTAAATATTTATAAAAAATACCTCCTAAAGAATCTTGAAGTAATCTTGTCAGTTTTGATTCACTATTAATATCATTATTTAAAATATTTTTATCATTACAAAATGTTTTTATATATTATTTAAATAAAAAAATAAAAATTAAATACCGATAAGGAATATGTTGTGTATTTTCTACTAATGAATTAATTACACGGCCTAAAGCAAGAAGGGATTGGTTAATCATACCACTATTATATAAAAGGAGAAAAAAATATTAATTATTTATAGTTTACAAAAATATCAAAATATAAAATAATAATAAAACGGGAAATAATTATAAAATAATTAAAAAAAAAAAAAAAAAAATCAAATTACGCTTCTCTAGCTTGTTTGTTCTCGGCTCCTGATCTTCCAATACTTTCTGATCCAGCCAAATCTACTAAATTTAATTTCCCAACTTTAATTAAGTCTTGACCATGAGAACTTTCAGTAATATGTACAGTAATTGAATAAACACAATGTGAACGACTAGTACGAATATATATTAATAAATTTAACTATTAATAATAATTTTATTCTACTAATAAAACCACTATAAAATATTTTTCTAATTAAAAATAATAGCTTATTTAAAAAGTAATTAACTATGAATTAAATATACCTTGATCTTTCATTATAATTTGTTGATGCTGTTTTTCTTTCATTCATACCTTTTTGAAATAATTGGATAGCATCATATACATTTTTTACCGGAATTTCTTCTAAGTTTTTTACAGTTATTTTTTTGTATGCATTCTATTATAATAAAAATTTCATATATAACGATTATTATTAAAAATATATTTATTATTATTAAATATTAATTCATACCTCATAGAATTGCAACTTTAAAGATGTATCTGAAGTAAGTAAATCTTTTAATTGTTCATTGTATATTTCAATACATGAAACTCTTAAAGAATACTATTTATATATTATCATTTTATATTTATTATTATAAAATTGATTGAAAAATTAAAAATATTTTTTAATATATATTATTTCAATATAATAGCATAATAACCTCAATTCCATCTTTATTTAAATAACTAAAAAATTCATCCAATGCCCTTGGTATCATTCCACAATCTTTTCCTATAATAATATCATCCTTAGTTATTTTTGTTAAATCACCTTCCATTGTATATCTAATAATGAAAAAAAGTAAATCATACTTAATTATTTTTAATTTTTTAAATTTTATTAAATAATAATATTAGTGTCTATAATTACGTCTTTCCTGTTCCCTATTTAAATTATTACAAGTGGATTTATTTTAAAAATTATTTAATATTACAATATTACTAATAAAAAATAAATATAACAAAAATATATTATCTATAATTATTTTTCATACAGTTTGACCATACGCAAAAATTGTACAATTATAGCCTTCTAGTACCTTTTTTATTTATATATATATATTATAATATATATATAAATTTACAAATATATATAATATTATTATAAGTAATAAAACATTCAATAATTTAAAATATGTAATTACTTCTTTTATCATTGGGGATATTATTGTACTATAAATAGTTGCTTGATTATCTTAATATATATATTATTTAAAAATTAACAGCAATAAATATAATTAAAAATTCTATCAATATTTATTAAATATATTTTATAATTTCCTTATATATTAAAGAATATAACGATATAAATTTATTTAACATTTTTAATTATTTAAATAAAATCTAAAAGGTTTAAAAATTTTCAAACTTATATAATTAAGCATTTCAAACATACCATATTGACTGAATACTTTATCAAAAGAAAAGGTTCTAGTTGTCGTTGCATGTGACGTAATAGCAACTACCTGATTTGAACCCTTTGGTGTGATCGATATTGGGTACCCATTAAGAATCTCCTTCTCAGTTGGTGGTCTTATTCTTACCACAACTTTAATGTTTGTTTCATTTGTATTATTCTTATTTAAACTCATTATAATTGTCGACAATGATATCGATTAATTTGAATAAGAAATAAGTAAATAATTTTTAATATAAAGTTAAAAATGCTTATACTTTTAAATTATTTAATATTGTTTTTTAAAAAAATAATAAATTGAATATTCTTTAATATAGTTGAATTCATAAAGTTATTAAATAACGATTGCAATTTCGAAATTTTTAAAATACTATTAAACATATTTTAAATTCAATATTGCGTTTTTAGATTATATATAAAAATTAAATATTATTAGATGTATCTACATATATAAAATTTAATAAATTTTGAATTATATTTATACTTTATAAATGAATTTATTTAAAAATAAAATAAGTTTTAAAGAAAAATTCATCTATATATATCATGAAATTATCAATAAACTTTTTTATTTAATTAAGCATTAATTATAAATTATAGTTATAATCTAATAAAAATAATATTTATATATAATTGATATATTACCATTATAACATAATAAATTTTGTGTTACTCTAAAAATAACATAAAAAATCTTTTTTTTTATTTTGTAGTATATTCTTATATATAATCATTATATAATAGTTTTTAAAATGAAAGTCATAAAGTACTCCAAAATTGTTAAATATTACAAATTAAAATTATAATTTTTACTCTTTAAACAATTTATATTCATATAAGTAATATGGAGAAAAAATAATGACATATAACATTTCTATATTTTATTTTTAATATATTTATATAAGATGTTTATGTATCTTTGTTTTTATTTATTGATAATATTTTCGTTTATTATTTCTATTTGGAAAATCAATAATACATAAATAAAACTTTTTAAATTTATATATATATTATATTAAAATGTATTAATACAATATAAAAATTATTTATCTGAAATAATTTCTTTTATATATAAAAATTTAAATTTAAGATAAGAAATAATTAATCTGCATCATCTTATTTTATTTTTTTTTTATTTTTTATATATAAAGATGAGTAGTTGGAATTCAGTTTTTCGAATAATTTAATAGTAAATCTATAAAAACAAAAAAAAAAAAAAAAACACTTAATAATTCGTTTATATTAGATTTTTATTTAAAATATTTCATTTTGTATAAATATTATACAATAATTTAACTTTCACAAATTTGAGATTAACATCTTAATAATTATTATTTAAGTATATTAAAATAAATTTAAATAAAATTCTTGTTAAACTTTAAATTTCTACATCTTTTATTACAGATTATTTTAATTATTAATTTAAAAATGTCGTTCCAGTTTCTATCCTGGTTGTTAAGACCCCCGCCATTGACAGTTCTTTAGTGATTTTCCTGTTTCAGGTTTGCGCTTAAAATATAGGGGTTAAAGGTCAATTCAGGTAAGTATAACTATACCACCGGACTCTACCCTAAGCAGTTAATTCAGATTGGTAGTTTTCTCCGTATCAAGCGGTTTTCCCACTGAAGTTTAGAGTATATGTAGGAAGGGGTATCAATTAATTCACAGATTACTAACTATGGTCTTTGAGGGTTGTTCTCATCGTTAATCATCCTTCGCCAATAAAGGTTCAGGAGATCACTGGTGTTGGTAGCTCGGTCTTTGTGTGATAGGATCGTTAAGAGCAATAAGCCATTCCATATTAGCCCTGCCCGGAGGGATGATTGTGCCGACGTCGTTCTGATATGGCAATGTACAATAATGTACAATCACATACCATATATAACTCAGGGGGTTAGATGAGGATATATGGAAGTCTAAAAAAAAAAAAAAAAAAAAAAAATTAATTTAAAAATAAGTCGTTTTTGGATAAAAATTTTTTTAAATAAAATTAATATTTTAATTTTAAAATTTCTATATATTAAAATATATTAAAATTTTATAAATTAATCAGATATTAATTTCATTTTAAATTTCAAAATTAAAATTTTTAAAGTTTTTTTTTTCATTTAAATAATTATTTAAATATTTATAATTAAAAAGGTTAGAATATACAAATAAGTTATTTTAATTTTAATAAAAAAAATAAAAATCATTGTTCTTTTTAATTGCTGTATATAAACTCCATTAAAAAATCAGATATATATAAATAGAAAGTTGATATTATATTATTAATAAATTTACAAAAAAAAATTACAATAATAAGAAAATACTATGAAAAACTTTATGTACAAAAATATTAATGAATAAAAACTTCAAGATTTCATATTTGTTATACATTTTATAATATTTATAATCCTAAGATGTAATAAATGATAGAAATATATTTTATAACAATTTAATTTATTGTATTAATAGAAATATACTTTTAATAAGAAGACTTATAATCTAATCTTTTAAAATAAAAAGGTAAAGTTTCTTTTAAATAATTAGTTAAAAGCCAATAATATTATTATTTTTTAATTTTCAGCTTATTTTAATTTTAATTTTATTTATTATTTATTTATTCCATAATAAAATATAGTTGATAAACATTAAAATACTCAAAAATTAAAAACGACAAGCCACAAATATTAATATATAATAAAAGAAATAGAAGTGCTACATTAATAGTTATTTATATTATTTCTGTAAATATATAAAGGTTAGAATTTTTATTATAAATAATATTTATTTTGATATTTGTGATAATAAGATTAATAATTTTTTTTATCTATATTTATAATCATAATTGTTTGTAACTCTTTAATAGTATCTATTTTGATGAAATAATAATTAATAATAACCGATATTGCAAGAAGATAAAAAAAATTTTATTAAGAGTAAAACTAATCAACCAACCTGCATGTATGTCAAAAATGCTTGAATTTCATTTTAAAAGTTATTTTTTTTTTAATATCAAGATCAAGATAACCATTTTATGTAGTTCACCATGTTATAATTTTTTAGATAATTTTAATTTTTTATTTTTTAAGACAATATTCTATTTGAAAAATACAGAAAAAAAAACCTAAATACTTTTTTTTAAATTATTCAATTAAATTGTTGGCTAATTTATATATTTAGATAAACCTTTTTTTAATAATATTTAATATTTATATATTTTTTTTTAAATAAAATACTTAATACTACTACTAAGTTTATAAGTTTATTCTTTAAAAATTTCTTTTATAGATGTATATATTTTTTAAAATAATTTAAAATTTTACTTTTTTTTGTAATACCTTTTAAATAAAAATGGAAAAATATGTAAATTAAGATATATTATGAATTAAAATATATTAAAATATCTAAAAATATAAACTCTCCAAAATTTAAATTTAATATTAAATTAAAATTTAATTATTTGAGGCTTTATATCTAATGTATTTTGTTTTTGTATAAATATTTTTTATGAAACATATAATAATTGAAAAATATTAGTATCCATAAATAACCATTTATGGATGAAAAATCTTAAAATATCAATATATAGATATATTAAAATTTAATATTCTTCTATTCTTTTTATATAAAAGGTATTAGTTTATAGAGTGAACCAATCATTTAATTATGTTTTATATATTGAATTTGTTACCTATTGGATTTATTTTTTCTTTCATTTTACTGTTTATATATAAACTATCCAATAATACTTAAATATTTCTCTTTTTCCAATCATCTTTATTACAAAAACATTATAATAATCTATATAAATTATATTAAATCAGATAATCAACTTTAAATTTATTAATAATATATGGTATTAACTTTAATATATACTTTAAGTAGTATGTTTTTTTCTTTCATTAATATGTTTTTTATAATATAGTAATTTTTAACTCAATAATAGAATATAGTTTTTATTTTTATTAGTATGATGTATTTTCATTTATAATAATTATCACTGCTATTTATTATAAATGTTTTATAATATTTGAAAAAATCGATAGAGTTATTGTTTTTTCTTATATATAAATTTTATTTTTTTTACATTAATTGTTAATATTTATGTATATTATATTGTTAAATATTATAAAACTATAAAATTTTTAATATATATGAATTGTTTAAATTTAAACAGAATATATTAAAATTGACTGGATCTAATATATTAATATCAACTGGCTTTGATATATTAATAAACAATATACATTAAAGTTTATATTATTATATATTACTCACTACTATTTTAATATAATAATTTAATTTATAATATTTTCCAAAAAAAAAAAAAAAATTATCTATTCCATATATTATTTAAATTCAATTTATAAATATATAATGACTTGTTTTCCTCAAAAAAATAAAATTTTTTTTCTTTTAAACCTTTTTACCTTTTTTATTATTATTTAGTATTGTCTTAGTTATAAAAAAATAAGTATATAGGGAATAGAGAAGTAAAGAAAGGCGATTTAATAGTTTTAATAACATAAAATTTATTTTATACTTAATAAAATAAATTAAAATATATAGATATATTTAAATTTAAATTGAAAATAATAGAATACATAAGTAGGATTTAATAAAGGTGGATATAGAATAATTATAACTAGTGAATAAAGTAAAAATTATAATAGCAATAATATAGTAAATAAAAATATTATAATTTAATATAATTTAAATTCATAAGAATATTTTTTAAAAATAAAACCAATCAAAACAAAAAGTGAAACTTGTAGTTATAAACGTTGCCAAAAACTGAACTAAAGATTTATCTAATTTGTGTTTAATCGATATTAAATTAAGGCTTGAATTTTGTAAATAAGAAGGTCTTGTAAAGAGCTTAATCTTATTAAAAGGTTAATATTAAATTTTGATATATATAATGTTTTTAAATTATATAGTTATGATATATTAATGCTTATATGAAAGAATATTGTTGAAAAATTAATATTTGATTAAAATTGTTATTTTTTAAAAATTTTAATATTAAAATGAATGTGTATAAATCAACTTTATAGAGAGGATTTATGCATCTTTTTCTATAAAAATATATTTTTAATACTAACTATTATTTTATGTTATTATATAAATCCGTATTTAGAAAAAAAGACAATAAAGCAACAAATAAAATCTAATGAAATAAAAACATAATATTTTATATGCATATTAATTTACAACTTTAGTATAATTTAATTTTATTATTTATTTATTCAATAGAAACAATCAATAAGTATATATTTAGTTTTTTTTATCAATTGGGATAATTTAATTATTTTAAAAAATAATGCATCATGCCTATAATAAATAATCAAACTGATGAATGGCAAATTCAAGGTTCAAAAAGAAAGAAGAATAATCAAAGAAAAACTAAGAAAAATCAAAAATATTTATCAAAAGATCAAATAGTAAATAAAAGTAAACGTGAAAATGCATGTTATTATCAGAACACAAAAAAGAGTAAAGATCAAAATGGAAATAAGAATAAGAGTGGTAAGAGAAGTAATAAATTTGATAACAAAATAAAAAAACAAAATAGAGAAAAAGATAATATTCTTGATTCTATTCCAATAGAAAGAAATAAGAATTTAAATATAATAAAATCAACATCTCTTTTAAAAATTCAAATAGAGCAAAAACAAAATTGTGAGAAAGATGTTTCATTAGATTTAAAATCAAAAGATTTATTGCTTCCAAAAAAGACTATTTCTGAAATGTCAGATGTTACAGCTGTATCTATTACTTCATTAGCGTCAGATTCAAATTCTATTACATCATCTACATTAACTCAAACAAATAGTTTGAAAGATAATATTGTTGAACATAGTCAGGATGCTGAGGTAATTGAAAAAAATAATTCAACAAAGAATAAATATTCAGAAACAACTTTATTAAAAAAATGTTTTAATACTGAGAAGGTTGAAGTAGCTGATGCTGATTTAAAAACTGAAAATTCCAAAGATAATGAAGAATCAAAGGAAAAAGAATTGCCAAAGAATAGTAAAGAAATTCAAAGTGTTGAAGAAGTTAAAAAATTAGAAGATCAATGTTCGGTATCTTCTTCTTCATCTGTAACTAGTTTTGACTCAAGTACTTCTTCGAAATCAAGTAATAATCATTATGGTGATGACAATGAATCAGTTATTACAGCAAAAAATGATGCAGAGGATTTAAAAATAACAGAAAATAAGAATAAGGAAATAGCAAAGAATTCAGAAGAAAAGAAAGTAGATAATAAAAAGGATGATATGACAAAAAAAGTTTTGGAATTTAATTTCAAAAATTATACGGATGTTCAACCATTTATTCCAAAACATTTAAAAGCTCAAAAAGAACAAGTAAAAGTAGAAATAGTTGCACCAAAACCACAAAATGCAAAACAAAATACTAATACAAAAGGGATTATTGAAAGAAAACATGATAATGAAAGCATAACATCAAAAAGAAAGACTAAGGAAATTAATAAAATCATTAGAATCGATCCATCTTGTTTACATCAAAAGGATGGACATATTGTTCCAATAGCTGCAGTAATGAAGAATGGTAAGAACTTCAATAGTAATAATGTTCAAGAAATTCTTCAAAGAAATATACAACAAAAGACTAATGAATTACAGGAAAGTAAAAAGAAAAAATATGAAGAATTAAGAAAATTATTAGATCGTAGTGATAAAGATAAAAACAATAAAGGTACTCAAAGTTATCAATCTTTACCTGTAAGTGAGAACAACACTAATAATGGTATCAAAAAAGAAGTTACTGAAAAACCTCAGGTAAGAAAAATAATGAGTAATTCAGTATTGGAGGTCTCTAGTACTAATAAAATCAAAAAAGTGCATCAAAGAACCTCCTCTTATACCATGAATCGCATGAATTCAATGCAAAAGAATATACCAAATCTTGTTGAAAGCAAGGATGATTACTTATGTAGTGTAATTTCACCATTAGCAGTAAGCAATAGAATTGAGAATGAATATAATAATGTTAAATGCTATAATGATCCAATGGAACAAAGTTTAACAAGAGTAAAACCAGCTAGTATTAAAAGATCTAGATCTGTTCAAAATATTACAACCCTTTCAAGAAAGGGATCTAATCATCAACTTTTATTGGGCGGAAATGGAAGTATGACAGTGACAAATACAATAACAACCTGCAAAACTACACCAAGATTACGTTCATCCAAATCATTTTCGTTATTAAGGAGAGTACGTAGTGGTTTAGAAAATACACATGTTACAACCATTAATACAACCACCACAACTTCTCATTCTAGTACATTATATACCAATTTAGTTGGTTCTTCATCTTATTATCCAATTGTTGTTTTACCAACTGCAAGTGTACAGGAAATGTCTGTTGAAACTACTACAAGAAAATTAAGAACTTCAAATAGTTTACCAAATATGATGGGCAAATTAATTAGAAAGTTGGCTTGGCCATTTGGTGGAAGTAATCTTGAGTCAGAAGTTCCATTATCCGTTGAATCTGCAAAATAAATTTGTTTTATAGGAAAAATGCGTTTTACATTAAATTTTATTAAAAGTTAACTTAAAGAATCGTACTCATTAAAATTTTGATTATTTTTTTTTAAATTTAATTTATTAAAAATTACCAAAAGTAATTTTCTTACATTATTCTTTTTCATTAAATATTATGAAAAAATCAAAAATTATAACAAAGTCAATCATAAAAATCCAAAATTTAAGTAACAAAAGATGAAAAGTGAAATACGTTAAAGCTATTGGTATTTTTATATTTAATGAAGATAATGGGTTTATTTTATTTCGGGATTGAATGAAAAAAATATTTTATTTAGTACAGTTAAATGGATTACTTATATTAAAACAAACTTAGACAATTACATTATATCCACAATAATTATTTATTATTATATTTATCATATGATATACATTTTCCATTTATTTTATTTCTATATAATTTTATTATGATCATTAAACTATCTTTGCATTTGAATTTTTATGATATAAGAATGTAAAGATAAATAATATTTATTCTATTTATAATTTTAGTATATATTTATATTATGAAATATTAAATGCAATACTTTGATTCCTTATTTATAAAAATAATAAGAAACAAATTTATTTAAATAGAATTATAATATTTTCTTATACATTTATAATATTATAAAATGTTATAGCATAAATACTGAAATTAAACGTAATACAAGTAATGCATAATAAAAGCATAAAAGCCTTATATACTTATAAATTTTAAAATAATTTTTAATGGTTAAAAATTATAATTTAATGATTGAAACCTTCTAATTATAATTGAAGGCTTGGAATCAATTCTTGAATAATGTCAAAAAAAAAAAATATATATATATATATTATTATTAACATTTGTGATATTTAATAATTTTATGGCAATATATATATATTAAATAATATTAAATTAAAATTAATTGGAATAAGGAAATAATTAATTATTTATATAGTTTCATTTTCATTTTTATTATTATTTCCCTTAAAAATCTAAAATTGCAGCAGAAATATACCATATAACGTTATTCATATTGTAATAAATATGTTTTAAAGTTTTAAAATATAATAAAGTATAAGAATTTTTAATAATGATGTTTAATTTTTTTTTTTTATATATGGCTCAATAAATAAAATTTTAATTATAATATTTATATAAAATGTTAATAAAATCTGTTTTTATAGTTATAATTTTTTTTTTCTTTTTTCTTTTTGGCATATTGTTCTTGGTTAAGGCATTTGTAAAATTTATATATATATCAAATCTCCTCAAAATTATTTTTGTTTGAGTATTAAAGTTTTTACCAATATATATGAAATACTATTTAGTTGGATTAAATATTTTTTCTTATAATTAACGAGCTAACTTTTCCAATAAGAAATACTATAACTTAAATTAGTAGTGATGCTATATATATTTTTAAAGAAAAAACAAATTAATTTAATGTTTATATGTATTTATTTAGTTTTTTACAATAAAAGCTTTGGGAATCGAACAGCATTTTATTGTCACCCATGAACTCATAAGGATGTTAAAGACCTTTTTGGTTTTTTTTATTATCTTATTTGAGCTTGTACCTTAACATATAGAATAAAACTATAATAAGAGAGAAAATCCTCTTGCACAAATTAACAATTATAAATAATAATAATTTTAATTTTTATTAGTAATTCTGTTAATATGAACTAAGCAAAGAAAAAAATTTAACTTTTATTAGTAATTAATTATTATTTTTATATTTTTATTTTTTATTCTATTTTATTAGTTACATTTTAAATAATGTAAATATTTTTTCATAAATAAATTAAGAAATTAATATGTACTTAATATGTACTAAGTGCTTAGTTCATATTTTTTTCCACATGTTTACAAAAAAATTATTTTGTTTATTTAATAATTCCTTTTATTTTACAGAATTTTTTTTTTTAAATATATTAATAATTTTTTATATATATATATATTAAAAATTATTTTTTTTGAAACCAATAATATAGATATAATCTAAAATTTCTATTTAAAAAAAAAAAAAAACTATTTATTTATTATTATATCATAATTATAATGTATAATTATTTTTTATATTTATTTGAGTGTTTTATTTATTTTTAGACTTAAAACATATATATTATTATAACAAACCGGTAATATATAATACAGAAATATTGAACAATTTAAAAATGAAGGTGATTATATAATATTAATATTTAGATTTCAATAAATCAAATAATTAAGTATTTTAACCAATAAATCTCATTTGAAATTAGATAATATAAATTTAATAATTTATTATATTTAATATAATTTTTTTTTTTTTTTTTTTTGATTTAAGGACAACGAAAATTTTAATTTTTTTTTTTATTTGATATTTTAATTATTTTTATTTTGAGAATAATATTTTATGTATATTATTTATTAATAATGTATTACAAATAATATATTATTTAATTTATATTTTTTTATACAATCATTTAATAAATATATTTTAGTATGTAATTTTTTAGATATTTTTTATTAAAAAAAAAAGAAATCGAATCTTTTACATTTAAGATATTTCCAAAAATAAATATATTATTCTTATTATGCAATAATATTTATTATATATATTCCTAAAGAAAAGGATCATTACTCATAATATAACTTAATTGTTAAATAATAATATAATTTTATTTTTGCAATTTTTTTAATTGTTTTTGTCAATTAAAAAATTTAATTATAAGAAAGGAAAAAAAATATATAAAATTTATAATATATACTCATATACGATAAAATTTAGTATTTTATAAATATATAAATATATATATTTATATAGAATTTAATTTGCAAAGTGAATTAAAATCACTTTTGAGAATTACAGTATATATATATTTATAAAAACAATTTGATTAAGGAAAAAACAATGAATTTAATTTAAGAGAAATTAAAGATTATTTTATTTAAAGACTTTACTTTTTTTTTTTTTCCTTTTTCCCTCATCTCCTTATTATATTATTGTAATTATTATGTCAATAAATATTTTGAATAATTTTAAAAAAAAAAGAGGAAAAAATACTGATATGCCAATAAAATCGTCAATTAATTCTAGTAAGGCAAAGTTTCCGGAACAAGGATCGAGTATTAGCAGAAGTATTCATGAATTGTACTATTATATTTTTTATAGTTATTTATAATTATGTATATATATTATGTATATTAAATATATATAATTTAGAATTAATTTTGACAATTTATAAAAAAAAAAGTGAAATGAAAAATAAAATATTGAAAACACATTATTACTATTCAATAAATTAACAATTAATAATTATAGGAAATTTTAAATAACATGATTATCTTTTTATAATTTTGTATTAAATAACAGAAACAATGATAATAATATAATGTCAAATGATATGTTATTAGCGTCTAATAGACCGGAAAAAACCTATAAAAATTATGGATTAATGAATATTTCACCAAATGATTTATCATCTATACCACTTTCATTATATAATCCAGTTAATTATTTAAAGAATCGTGAAATGGGATATAATTATATATCAAAACTTCAACCATGTAATATTTTTATAAAAATATTATTAATTTAATAATTAAAGATAGAAATAATAAACAATTGTTTGAAATATTAAATTTTGAAATGTATTGAAAAATATGAATATAATTATTAATTTTTTTTATATTATTATTTTATATTATTTTAATTATAGTATCTTTGAGATTTTTATTAAGATCATTTATTAGTACTGATAATGATATTTATAAATGTAATGATGAAGAGCAATTATCAATTATACCACCTTTTGCTTGTCGATATAATAATGGTAAAAATAATAGGAAATTAATAGCTATTGCTGATGAAATAGGGAATGTAAGAATTATAAATACTGAAAAAGATGGAGGTATATAATAATAATAATATACTTAATAAAAATTATGGAAATTCGTATAATTATAATTCAATCAATATTAAATAATAATTATTTATTATAATGTATGTTTTAAAAATATATAAAAGAAATCGAACTTAAAACACAATGGCTAGCTCATGAAAATGCAATCTTTGACATTGCATGGTCATTAGATGATAAAAAATTAGTAAATTGAAAAGTTTTTTAATTATATAATTTATTTAGCATTTAAATATATAAAAAGATTTGTTATTTACTGTAAACATAAAATAAAATTAATATAAATATTGCTATTAGATTACTGCTGGTGGTGATCAAACAGCACTTCTATGGGATATAGAAACTAATAAATGTTTGTCAGGTTTTCAAGGTCATTCATCGAGTATAAAGTCTATTGTTTTTCATAGAGAAAATCCATGTATGTAAAAAAAATAAGAATAAGAATAATGAGTGAAAAATAGTAATGATATATGCATTTCTATATTAAATACTAATTAATTAATATGTATAATTATGTATATATTAATTTAATCATTTAAACAGTTATATGTGCTTCAGGTGCACGTGAAGGAAATATTATGATATGGGATTTAAGATGTACAGGAACTGTAAATGAAAATGGTGGTATGTATAAAAGAATTACTATTAAAAGAAAATATTAAATACTTAAATAATTAAATGTGAGCATTAATAAGTAATAAATGTTTTATTTTAAAGATTATATTAATAAGCCAGCAAATATTATTAGAAATGCCCATGTTCCAA
The DNA here is from genome assembly GCA_002104945.1 of Piromyces finnis. Lineage (NCBI taxonomy): Eukaryota > Fungi > Neocallimastigomycota > Neocallimastigomycetes > Neocallimastigales > Neocallimastigaceae > Piromyces > Piromyces finnis. The sequence continues at coordinate 1,162,645 of MCFH01000010.1, forward strand.
TGTCTAATAGTTCGTTGAGAAAGAAGAAAGATAAAATAAATCAACATATTGTAAGTAGTTAATTGATTAAATAATTATTTTTTACTATCCAATAAAAATTTTTAAATATTTAAATATATATATATGTATAGGGTGTTGCTGCAGTACATTTCTTAAATAAACCAGGTTATTTAGCTTCTGCAGGAACTGCTGATGGGTATTTTCTTCAATTTAAATTAATTCAGTTATTTATATTTAAATTCTTATTATTCTTATTTTATAAACTTATTTTATTAATATTATTAAAAATAGATTAATAAAATTTTGGGATATTAGAAGTAATGGTTCTTATTTACATAGATCTAATCCAATTCCAGCTGAAGTCTCAATTCATTCAATTTACTCAAAAAGACCGCATGGTTTTTCTTCATTATCATTAGATTCAACTGGAAAATATTTATTTTCTGCATGTACTGACAATAGGTAAATTATTTCTTTTTTTTTTTTTTTTTTTTTTTTTTATCTCTATTAATATGATTACTAGTTTTTGTTGATGTTATAAAAATTATTAATGGATATATCATTTATTTTTATTGTTATTATTGATAATATAAAAATATTATTTTAGTATTTATATGTATAATACATTGAATCTAGGAAAACCTATTAGACGTTTTACATCATCAACTTATAAATGCTCAACATTTTATATTAAAACATCAATTAGTCCTGATAATAGGTTTATTGCAAGTGGTTCATCTGATAATCACGTTTATATATGGGATATTACAGCTCCACATCGTCAACCTATAAAATTAAAGGGTCATGAAAATGAAGTTACCGCAGTTTCATGGTGTCCAATGGATATCAAACAGGTTATTATTATTATTATTATTATTATTATTATTATTATTATTATTATTATTATTATTATTATTATTATTATTATTATTATTATTATTATTATTATTATTATTATTATTATTATTATTATTATTATTATCATCATCATCATCATCATCATCATTATCATTATTATTAAATAGCTATAATTTGTTATATTTATAATCAAAACAAATTATAAATATGTTTATAAATGATATTAATAAATTAATTTATTTTTTTTACTTAATTTTTTTTATAGATGGTAACTTGTTCAGATGATACATCTATTAGAATTTGGAATATGAATCATGAACTTGAGGAAAAATGTAAGAATGATTTATTTTTAAAAACTACATGGGGTCATGCAATTGAAGATATACCAATTGAAAATTCCGAAGGTATAGTTTAAAAAAATATATAATATTAATGAAAATTAAATAATTGTAATAATAAATATATTTGATATTTATAAATTTTTTTAATTTTTTTTTTTTTTTTTTTTTTTCCTAATAAAAAATAAATATAGATTCATCAAGTATTCAGATAAATAAAGAAAGTAACAATAATAGTGCAAATATAGATTCTGTCAATTCTTCATCAATACCTTTTTTTAATTTTCCAAATACAATTAATTATTCTTATGATTCAAATGACTCAACATATTCATCGTCACCACTTTCAAGATTTAAACATCAAAATAATGTTATATTATTAGAAGATGAAGCATCTACCTCAAATATACCACCAGTTAATATCAATTCTTCTTCATCAAATGTAAATCAAAGTAATTCATCTCGCTTTAATTCCTTTTCTCAGGTAGTTCCAAATCCATTCCTTTTTCCATGTACCCCTACTAAAGATACTACAACTCCATCAAAAATTATAAATGATTCTCCACTTTCTTCTGAAATAACAAGTTACTTTAGTACATTATCTACGAGATCTCCTTATATTTCCAGTTCTTCTGTAACAAAACATAAACAAAGTGAAATACCATTAACATTTTTAAAAAATAATGAGTCATCAGTATCCTTTATAATGCCAAATGAAAAATCAAAAGCATCAACACCTTCATCATCTACAGCATCCACTTCTTCACCTTTATCAAAAAAAATTAATACCCCTCTTACTCGATCAAAATCAACTCCATCCTCTTTTTTTTCTTCTACGGTATCACCTTCTTCACCAAAAATTCCTAGACTACGTCTTACATCACCTTTCAAAAAATTAACCGGATATAATCAATCAACACTTCAACAAAGTTTTTCTAATCTTTTTGACTCATCATCATCATCATTATTATCATCCAATAATTTAGCTGCTCCAAGCTCATCTTCTTCAAAAGTAATACCAACATCATCATCTTCATCAGCTTCTCCATTAATTTCATCTTCAGTAAATGCTTTAAATTTAATAACCACATCCTCGACATCTTCTTCAGTAATTGAATTACCTTTAAGTCTTAATATTGTTTCACCACCATCTTCTCCATGTACATCAGCATCTACTTCACCTGTATTACCAAAAAGAAAAAGAACTTTAATAGATTACTTTTCACCTAATACAAAGAATAAAAAGAAAAAGAAGGCTAAAGCTATTGAAACTTCTGATGATGAAGATGTTGATTCGGAATTTGATGAATCGTAATCAAAATAGTTATCAGATTATTATTGTTTTATTATCGTTAATCCTATTAATATTCTTTTTAAATAATATTTAAATCAGTAAATTATTATGTAATAAATAAATTATGTTTTAAATTTATAATTTTATATTTTATTTATTTTTATTTTTATTTTATTTTTAAATGAGTTAAAGACTTAGAAACAAGTTAATAATAATATTCTCTAGTTTAATTCAAATTAAAGTTTTTATTTACTTTTTTTTTTAATTACATATTTCTTTTATATACCAATGTAATATTTTTATAATTTCATATAGTTATTATAAGTTAATATAATTATGCAAACAAAGAAAAACAAGAAAAAACAAAAGCAAAAACCAAAAATAAAAGTAAAATAAAATTATATACCAAATTAATAATATATCATTTGTTCATTTAGCTATATAACTAATAACTAAAAAAAAGGGATAATTAATAATATAAATTTACTGTACTTTTTTTTTTTTTTTTTTTTTTTTTTTATATTAATAGTATAATAAATTAATTATTTATAATATTTATTCTAATTTATCCCAAATTTTTGAGATTTTAGCCAGACTTTTTAACCAGACTTTTTTCGTTTTTTATTTTATTTATCAAGTTCAAGTTTAGCTTTTAATTTCACTTTGGGCCCTTACTATTAAAAATACTTTATTCTATTCTAATAGTGAGTTAGAAATAGTAAAAATAGCTGAAGTAAGCGCTATATTTTCCTATTAAATTAGTATATTTATACCCAAGCATTAATTATATTGTATTTCTTTTTTCCTATTCTGATATTTTCACCAATTAATATAGATTATTTTTATGTAGAAGGATTTTAACTTCAAATAATATAAATATTTATTAATAATTTTATTATATTTCAATATTTCTCTTCTACTTTAAAACGTCTAGTCTTTAGTCTTGAACTTTATACACCTAACTAAAACAAGAAATTTTTTTAATAATAAATTCACTAGTACAACCAGAATATATAGATATAGATATATTTTTTTTTCATTATTACTCTTACATTACATATTTTTGTATTTACATTTTCATTGCATTTTTTTTATATTGTAGATATAATTAATATTATAGTAAAATTATATAAATTAAATATTAGAAAAATTGTTAATATTACAATATGTTCAATGTACATATGCACATATATCAATATATTATGATTTATATATTCAATTTTTTTTTTTTTTTTTTTTTTTTTACATAAAAAAAAAATAAAAAATAATATAAAATGTTAATTTAGAATTTAGTATTTTCAAAGACATTTATAAATATCAGTATATATATATATATATAATATTTTATATAGTTATTTTAGTATTAAAAGTATATTAATTATAAGGGGAATATTATAAATAAATAATAATAAAAATAAAAAAATAAAATTATTCAAAATAAATTAAAACATTCTGTAATTAAAAAAAAAAAAAAAAAAAAAAAAAAAGGAAATGGACCAAACTAATTCTACAATTGATAATGATGCTGCAGCATCTAGTTCAACTAAAATTAATTTACCACAATTAACTGATGAAAGAAAACAAGAAATTAGGAAAAAATTATTAGAACGTCAAAGACAAGCAAGATTAAAAAATTCTAGTATAAATGCTGGTTCAACCAATTCAACATCTGCTTCATCATCATCTTCAAATATTACATCAAACTCAATAAATTCTAATACAACTAACATATCATCTAATAATAATAATGTAATAAATGATTCAAATGAAAAAGAAAAGGAAAAAGAAAATGAAAAACCACCAAATCAAGAAATGATAAAAAAAGCAATAGCATTTTTAAGTTCACCAAAAGTTCAAGGTTCTCCTACTTCAAGAAAACATTCATTTTTATTATCTAAAGGTTGTACTAAAAAGGAAATTGAATTAGCTGAAAAAGAAATTGAAGAAAAAAGTTTATATTCAAGGTAATTATTAAATATTAGCATATTCATTGTTATTTTAATTATTTTGCTGTTTTCGTTTTTAAAATTAAATTAAATTTTATTTTAAAAAATGAAATTGGAATTTAAATATACATGTTTAAAACTATTTTTTAAAATATCTATATAAAAATTATATATATATTTAAATTTCTTATTAATTTAAAATATTGAATCGTTTAACTATGATAAGTGCCCAATCATTAACATCACCACCAGCTTCATCAACATCTAGTACAAATGTATCTCAAGGACAAGCACCACCTCCATTACCACCAAGAAACTATCAACAACAAAATATTCAAGTTATTTACCGTAATCCACCATTAACTCGGATACAAAAAGTAAGACGTGGATTGTTAATTATTTTATTTAGTGCTTCAATTTTGAAGGGTATTTCTATTATAGTAAAGGTAGTTTTTTTTTTTTTAATTTTTTTTAAATATAATTTTGAAAAAAAAATAATTGTTAAGATACAGTCATACTAATGCATATAATTTAATTTGTTTTCATGGTATTTTATTCATTATTTATTTAATTAACAAAATAATAGAAGGAAATTATGAAACCACTTAGAGAACTTTATCTTCAATATTCAAAATATTTAAAAACAAGAAATAATATATTAAATACATACATGCTTCAAATTGTCGAATATTGTAAATTATTTATTAACGACAAAACTAAGGATAAGGTTAAGCAAGTAAAAACAATTGAAGAAATTAATAAAGAAAAAGAAACAGAAAAAACCGAAAAAGAAAGTGAAGAAAATGAAGTTGAAGAAGAATCTTCAGTGGAAAAGGAAAAGAAATCAGGTCAAAGAAAAGCTATTAAATTAAAAATCCACAGAAAGAAGGAAGTTGACAATGAAATAGTAGATGAAGAAACTCAACTTGTTAAAAAAGACTCATCAGAAGTAAGAACTCTTTCTGCTGCCGTTCAGGATTATATCGATTGTACAAATAGTTTTGAAACCAATTGCAAAGATGCTGTTGACACATATACTTATGATATCGAAAGAAATAGTGATCTTTTCAGTGGTTCTCTTGGTCAAACAATGAAACTTTCCAGTGAAGTATATCAAATGGTTTCACGAGAAGTTTATTATAATTCGGCAAATTCATCTTTTTATATGGATTCCTATCAAGCTTCTAATGAAGATGAAGGACCTGTCTCACTTTATTCTCGTGTCAATAACATTAAGAGTGAAATTCGTAGATTAAAAGGTATGCTCTTGAACCATAGAAATTTCCCAAAATACAAGCAAAGAGCTTTAGTTAATGTTACCTCTAATACTGCCGCTTCATCATCGTCATAATTTTTTTTTACTATAAAGAAAACAAGATAAAAAATAATACATAAATAAAATTTCAATTAAATTATTATTAAAGAATATAAATAATAAAAATAATTACAATAATAAATATAATAAAAATAAAACAAATAAATAATAACGAATAAATACTATAGGGAATTTTAATAAAACCTATGGTATTCATATAGAAATCATTTTTTTTAATTATTAATTATCGTTAGTAGTAAAAAAATAAAATAAATAAGTAAATAAAAAAAAATAAAATAATAGAATAAATAAAATTAAAGATAATTCATTTATTTAAAAAAGAAAAAAAAAAAAATTTATATAAATATACTTCTTTTTATATATATATATATAGTATTGTGTAAATTTGTATTACGGAAGAAAAAAAAAATTAAACATAATATTTACATTTTTATAAATTTTAAAACATTTATAATCATTTCTATTTCATTATTATTTTCTTGTTTATATATATATATAAATTTTAAATTTAAAATATTCATATCTTACTAAATTATATAAGAAAAAAAAAAAAAACAATTAAATAGTCTTTATATATATGAACAAAATATTATTTTCCATTAATAACAGTATATATAATTGGATAATAATATTTACATGACTATGTATTTAATAAAGTGAATTGCTTATTTAATATTTACATATATATATTTTCTGATGTTATTTCTTTTTATTTAAAGAACTAAATGAATACAAAATCTAAGAATATTAATAACTTTATTATAATTTATATTTTAATTAGAATTTTATATTTTAATTATGTATAGATTTATTAATAATTGATAAATTTTAAAACTATTATTTTCGATTATCCATGTTTTAATAATTTCTATTATATATATAGACCACCTAATTTCGTCAATTATTTGAATTAAGATACTATAATATAAAAAAAGGTAAAAAAAAATAAAAAATAAAAAACAATTTTTAAAATTATTGTAAAAAAATTTTTTTGTGTGACATATTTTGTATTTTAAAGTTTTAATCATAAAATATTACCACTTTTTAATATGCAATTTGTAATATGTACCTTTTTATTTACCTAGTATCTAGTATATAAAATAATTATATAATTTTTATAAATTTATTCATTTGATCTATACTCTTTATCATCTAACACTATGAGATTATATATATATATAATGAAATATATAATGCTTGTTTTTTTATAATTCTAATTATCTTAACTATTTTTAATTTCCCTACAATACTTTCATTTTCATGCTATGTTTTATTCATTAATATATTATGCAAAGAAGCTCTTTAATTAATAAATATTGATTTATGTTCAATTCATAGATGAAATAAAAGAATAAAATGAATATAATAGTTTTTATGTTAAAAGTTCATTATTATGTAATAAAGAATATTTACAATTTAATCTCTTATTTTATTAAAACTTTATATATTATTGTGCACATTTGTATCAATCGCTTTTCAATAATAATATAAATTTTATTAATTATATAAATGAATAATGAATGAAAAAAAATATATTTTTTACTATTGAATCTTGGATTTTGATTTATTCATTGGTTATAGAAATTAATATATTAAATAATATTATAATTAGAAAAGAATTTAATTATATACAAAAATAGAAATTATTAATTATTTAATATTTTAAATAAATTGAAGGTGTATATTTTATTATTAAATTTTTATATTAATAAAATATTTTGTATATGTTAATTATTATATTTATCTTAATATTTTTTATTATTAAATAATGTATAATACATTTTTATTATACTGTTAAAGTATTATTACATATTTTTTAACTGTAATTATCAAAAAGTTGAATAATACAAAATTTTCTTTATATAGAGGTTTTTTTTTTTTTCTTATTTAGTTGAGTCAATCTTAAGAATTTTAATTAAATATTTAATTAAAAAAAAAAAGGTAATACAATTTTGGTTTGAAAAAAATACTATATACATTAATTAAATTGAAATTTAATGAATAAATAACTAATAAATAGATAAATAATTAAAATATATATAATATTAATTAGTCAATATATAAAAATAAATCAATAAGTATAATAAATTAAAATTTTTACATTCTCTAAATATAGTAATATTAATATATAACGAAAAAAAAAATTAAAAAATAAAAATTAAAACAACATGAAACGAAAATAAAAAAACTAATTTGTGTTTAATATATTATCCTAACCTTATCACCTAAAATTTAGAATGAGTTATTATGTTAAAGGTCAGCTATCGAGATTACTTAGTTTTTCTCGAGTTTTTCTCGAGTTTTTTTTTTTTTTTTTTAAAAAAAAATCAGGATACTTCCAAGAAAAAAATTACACATTGAATAATCAATGATATCTTAAAAAAAGTGTAAAATTTATTGTTTATAAAACAAAATTAAAGTTTAACTTTTTCTTAATAGTATAAAAATTAGTATTTTAACAAAATAAAATATATTAAATATCTTAGTATAGACATTCAGTTATACATATAAAAATTTTTATATAGATAGTATAGCTTAATCAAAATTATTTAGTATCCTACATTTTTCAATGATAAAAGTAGTATAATAATAATAATTCTTTTTTAAAAAATTGAAAGTTAGAATATTTAGTTATGCTTTTTAATTTTAATATTGTATATACTTTTTTTTTCTATAATTCTAATCTTTTATAATGAAGTATAAATTAGAATATTTAGTTTAAAGTTAATAGAGTTTTTTAATTAAACTATTTAATTAATTTTTACTTTCCATAAATAAAATAAAAAAAAAAAGGTATTACAAGCATTTAATTAAATTAATCTTTTTTTTTTATAATTTAAAATCTTAATGTCCTACCTAATAACTTAATATAAAAATTAAAGTAGATTAATTCGAAATAAAAAATATTTTTTTTTTACTATACTATTAAATCTTAAAGTAATTAATGTATAAAAATTTAATTTATTAATTTCAATTTTTTTTTTTTTTTTTTTTTTTTTTTTTAAATTCTAAACCCCGAAAACACTATAATAATTTTATTCGATAGTTTATAATTATGAAATTTTTTATTCAATATACTTTGTTATATTTAAATTAAATAGTATGATTAAAATAAGACTAATTATTAATTTATATTTTTTCATGATTTAATAAATAAAGTTCTATTAGTTGTTTCGAGCTACTTGTAAATATTGTAGTAGATTGTGGTATTGATTTAGGGTTAGTATATATTTTAAAAAAAGATTATGAGAAGTTATAATTGTTATATTTTGTTATTATATTTATCTGTTTATTTATATATTATTTTAATTAAAAATAAAATATCAATATCAATATAATAATGGAAAATATTAACATATATAAATAAAGATTAAATAATCTATGATATACTTTTTTTTTCTTTTTATTAAATTCATAAACTTTATAAACTTTAATTAATTTAAGTAATAATATTAAAAAGTTTCTGTCAATATTTAATAAATGCAATACTCTTTTAGTAAGAAATATATTAAATATATTATTATTATTTTAAAGTTAAACAACTAAACTATTTTCTCCTATTTTTTTTTTTTTAATTTTTATTACTATTAAAAAATGTATGTTCTAATTTTAAATTGAATAAACTTTTATAGATATCATAAATATAAATGATAAATGTATATATTTTTATATAATTTAACTATAGTAATTATCCAAATTAGTCTTCTTTTATTTATCAAAATACATTAAATATATACAAATGTTATTAACATACCACTAAAAAAAGGAAATTATTTTTATTAATTAAAATTTTATATATCAATATATCAATATTTAGAAAAATGTTAAATGAACATTTCTTTTTATAACTTTTCTATTTATTAAAATAATGAAAATTAGTTAATATTAAAATTAAATCATATATAACTAATATTTTAATTTGTTTTATCCATAGATAATAAATGTAATAGATTATTAATATATAAATTGAAATGCTTTATAATTTTGATAAATAATATTCGTTAAAATTTAATAATGAAGAAAGGATCTTATTAAATATGCTTCTATAGCAGTGATTATTTAATTTTCTAGATATGACTATTATATTGAGCAATTATATGTCATGTATTTTAAATTTTTATAAAAGAAAAATATTTTAATAATTTTTTTTATTAATTGTTAATTCAGTTTTTATATATTAAAGTATTTCTTCTAATCCATAGTTACTTGTATATCTTATATATTGAAAATATATATATTGATCTTTTATACTTTTAGAAGATATAATCGAAAGCTTATTTTTAATCATGATAATTTTTTTTTTTAAAAATTAAATTTGAAAAATTATATTTATTTAAATAGTGAAAGATATAAAAATAGATTATTAATATTATTTTTATTTATGTAGTACAACTTGAAAAATATAAATATTAAAAAAAATATATATTTTATTGTTAAAATAAGAAAGGAGTTATTATTGAAACATATTACATATGGCACGTTCTTTTTTTTTTTTTTTTTTTTTTTAAAATTAACTATTAATAAATTTATGGAAATAAAGAAATAATTATATTTTTTATTGAATTTTTATTAGATTATTGTAAAAGTAACATTTATAAAACAACTTAATAATATATATAATGATTGAAATAATGATACTAAATTTATATTTTTCTTTCAAAGTATATTAATTTATTTTAAATAATATTAATATTACTATTTTTGACATTTATTAATCTTAAACGATTAATTATTTAATAAATATATGATTTATTAAATAAAGTATTAATTATTTATTTAACAAAAAATAATGAAAAGATACCTGACGAATGTATCATTTAATATTTTATCGATTTAAGCATAATAAATTTTAATATTATTATAACTATTCTATTATATAATGATATAATGTATGCCAAATAATGTCAACAAAATATATAGATATATATAATATTATTATCTATATAGTTAGCAATCAAATAGCCTTGATATTTTCACTACTTTTTAATTTGTAGTATCTGAAAGGAAAGAAATGAAGAAAGTTTAAGTCATCATAAAAATAATAATTAATTAAAATAATATATAGTTTTGTATACTTTATTTTTTTTTGGTACTATTATTTTATTATATGGTATATGATTAATTTCATATATTATAATACATTATTTTTTACGACTCTTAAAATAATTTATTTTAATTAATTTTTATTAGTATGTTGAATACCATTGATAATATATAGAAACATATTGAATTTTTTAATTAAAATTTAAATTTAAATATTATAGTATTATTTTTAATATATTATTATATAGATAATACATTTTTTGTGAATATATAAAGTTTATTTAATATATTATCCATTTGATTTTATTATTTTTTATATTATAGCTTATTTTTTTAATACTTCCCTTTTTTATTTTCATATTAATTTATGCTAATTCTTTAAATTTTATATATAATAAAATCAATTGTAATATACGAAAGTTTGGAAGATTTTAATCAAACCATAATAGTAAATAATATAAAATTTCGAGTCTTTTTTAATATGAACTTTTTATTTTTTAAAGTGCTAAAGCAACAAAAATAGTATATATAATAATAATTAATTCTTAATATATATAAACAATATCTTTATTCATATATTGACTTATTTTATAATATAGAAATTTAAAATTGAAATTAATATGAATGAAAATATTTAATTAGAAAATCTTATTAAAAATTAGATATATTTAATTACCAAAGGTTATTAACAATATTAATTACAAAAATGTTAATTAATTATTATTATTATTTTCATTATATAGTTTAAAACAATAATTAAATAATAATAATAATAATAATAATAATAATAATAATAATAATAATAATAATAATAATAATAATAATAATAATAATAATAATAAAAATCTACAAATACTATTTTAATAGTATGTATAAAAAATTAAAAAAAAAAAAAATGTAAATTCACTTGGATATATTAAAATTAATTATAATAATAATCTATTAAGCAGAAAACTTTATTAATTAATAAATTAGTTAAAATTATCTTTTAAAAATCAATGACTATAAAATAGAGAAATTTTCACTTTTTTTTCTTTTCTTTTTTTTTTTTTTTAATTACTTATCAAGTTAAGCATTTTAAAGCTATTTAAAATATATTTTCATTTGAAATAATTAAAAATAAGATTTATTAGTTAATATTATTTTATTAAAAGTAGTTATATATAAGTTGTCATAAGCAAGTTATATATTATCATAAAATAAAAGTTTAATTACCTATAAATATAATTTTTGCTAAAGTAAATTTCACTTCTTTTTTTTTTTTTTTAAAAGAGAGAGACTAATAGTCGATATTAAGTAAAAAATTTTATTCATTAACAAATATTTAATATTAACTACGAATAATTGATATAAAAGATTAAAATATTATTATTAATAATTGCAATGAAAAGGAAATATATATAAAATATAGTAATTTAAAATATATAATATTGATAAAAATAATATCTGTATAATTAATATTTATTAAATAGTAAAATAAGTAATATTTATAAACAAATAAAATATAAAAATTTTATAATTTTGTTATGATATAAATTTACTTCTTTTAAACATTTACATAATAATAATCACTCTATTAATTTCAATAATAAGAATTTTTTTTTTACTTTTATTAAAGTTAAATATAGCATTTTAATTGTAAATAATTAAAACATTTCATAATAATAATAACAAAAATAATAAAAGAAATAGATATTTCTAAATAAAAGAGTAAATATTATTTCTTTATATATATGTATATAATTGATATTTATTAAAATAAAAAAAATATTTCAAGAACGTAAAGCTTTTTAAAGCAACATTTTTAAAAGTAAGGAAAAAATTAATATACCAATAAACTAATACCAAAACAAATATTTAAATAAATAATGAATTCTTTATATAGAACTGTACCAAATATGTCTTATCAAAATAATTATTCTAATGTAAGTTATTATATCGAAAAAATTTAATATAATCAATAATAATGAAATTGAAATTAAATATGTTTTTTTTTTATATTATTCATTAAATAGGACTATTCTGAATACGAATGTTCAGCTATTGGACTTTATATTATAAATATTTCACCAATTTTACTTACAAAAGATTTAATTAAAGTTCTTTCAAAGTATGGTCCAATTACAAATGCTGCTATTATTGGTGGATTAAATGTTAATCATATTTATGCCTATGTTGAATTTGCTGATTGTGGATATGCTAAGAATTGTTATGATAATTTAATTAATAATGAACAAGATATGGCAATCATTGGTGTGGGTAGTGAAAAGAGATACAGTACCAAATTAAAGTTAAAGTGGAAAAGAACTGAAGATGATCATGAAATATCTTCTATTGTAGCAAGAAGACCAAATAAAAGTAGATATAATTATAATTCTTATGTTCCAAATAATTCAGCCAATAATACAATGATAAATGAAAAGAGTGAAAATGAAGCTGATCAAACTATTGACATAAAAACTACTAATGAACCAAATCCAATTGATGCTATGAATCAAAATGAAAACAGTGAAGGTCAAAATGAACCAGAAACTGAAAATGTTGAAGAAATTAAAGATAGTAAATTAAACAGAGAATTATTGAAAACTGAAAGCGAACATGCTGAATCTACTGAACCAATAATTGAACAAAATACTACCATTGAAGATAATAATGAAGAATCTACAGAAATGGACGAAACCAATTATAATAAGAGTTATCGTAGTAATTCTTACTCCAAGCGTAATAATTATAAGAATAATGGAAGAAAAATGTCCTATGCTTCCAGTACTTCTTCTACATACTACCAAAGCGGTACTGTAAAAACTCCAAAAATTAGATCTACTTTAAATGGCGCTGCTGCTGAATTTGAACCACAATCTTTCCAATACAAGACTCAAAATCCATATTCTCAACGTAATAGAAATAGAGATGGTGATTATTCTACTAATAAATTAACTAGTACTAATCAATGGTCTACTTCTAATGATATTATAGGAGATAATAGTCAATCAAATATATTAGATGACAAATTTGAAAGTTTAATGAAGGATGATAACAGTGTTTCTGGAAAGTATTGGGGCGATATTGTTGAAGATGATAATCAAATAAAGTCACCAGTCAGAAACAGTGGATATCAATATAACAATAACATTAGAAATGCTTATATGAATACCCCAACAAACATTCCAAACTATGCTGTTACTCCAAATTATTACAATAATACTATGAATACCTATAATCCATCTATTCAAACTACTATGATGGGAACTACCAATCTTATGTCCTACCGTCATGGTAGTATAAATTCCAACTATTCAAGAGGTAGAGAAAATTCCTTCTCCTCCACCTCTTCTCCATCTGTTCATGCTGCTCCATTTATTCCACAGCAACAACGTAATTACTCTTCAAATATGAGCTACAATACCAATGATATGTCAAACATGCCATCAACCATGAATACTAATTGTATAGGAAATGAAAGTAAGGCTAATAACACTTCTTTCCCTGAATACCAATGGACAAAAATTAATGTTTCTAGACTTCCATGTAACATTACTACTGAACATATTCAAAAATTATTCTCTCAATTTGGTACTATTAAGAGTTTATCTATGAAGGATGCCAAGGTTGGTAATGTTGTCTTTTTAGAATACGAAAATGCTGAAGATGCTGAAGCTGCTGTTCGTGAATTAGATGATGTTCATCCAGAACAAAAATACCCAGAATATGGAATTCCACAAACAACAGATACCATTTGTGTTGATTTTGCTTATCATAAATCCGCTCCATCTAGAAATGTTCGTGCTCAAGTTACTCCAGTTAGAATTCAAGGTCTTTCTTTGGATACTAAGCGTGGTGAAATTAAGGTTGCTTGTGTTAAGTTTGGTGATATTGCTAGAACAAGATTATTAAAGAGTGAAAATGCTCATGGTGCTAAATGCAGTGCTATGGTTGAATATGTTTATCCAGAATCTGCCAATACAGCCTTAGCTGAATTAGCAGGCCATCTTAATACCTTAGGTTATCAAAACATTAAGGTCGAAGAATGGAATTATTCAAAGATTGGAAATACTAAGCCATCTCAATACCATGGATTCAACAATCATGCTAATACAAATAATGATAATATGGGAAGTGGTTATACAACTTTAAATAATTCTCCAGTTCATTTAGATAGTTCCATGCCTTCTTCTCCATCTTCAACATCCACTTTGAATGAAAACAAAGAGGAAAAAGATGAAAAGAATAGTTATTCTAAGACCAAAACTCAAAAATCTTATAAATCAAAAATAAATAATGATAAGATAAGTAAAAAGTCATCCTACAAAATGGTTAACGAAAACAACAACAGTAGTAACAACAATTCATTAGATACAGTTGTTAATAATTCAATAAATGCTGTTGCTGTATCTGAATAAACACTTGATGAGTGAGCGGAAGAAAAAAAAATTTATTTAAAACTTTTTATTGAAGGGATTATTTAATCAAAACTACTAATATTAGCTACAAAAATTATCATTACTTTTTTTTTTTTCTTATATCATTTAGTATATAATACCTAGTTAACATAACAGGAGATTATTGTTTAAACAAAATATACAATATAAATCAATTTATTTAACGATGAGAAAAAAAAAATATAATCATTATTAGTGTATTTTTCTTATCATTTTAATTATTTAAGTATTTAAAATCATTATTTACTATTCTCATTTTTCATTTTATCATTTTTAGTAAATATGTTTATATATTATCTATAATTAATAATTCATATATATATTATAAAAGCATCTAGTTATAATATGTTATATCCATTGTATAATTAGATTACTTTAAAATTTATTCAAATAGTTATGTAATTTTATATATATTATATATATTTAGTTATCAAAATTTTCAATTATTTTTTATTAATTAATTTTTTGTAAAAAAAAAAAAAAAAAAAAAGAATTAACAAATAACAAAAAAATAATAATAAAGAAATAAAATGAAAATAAAATAAATAATAAAAATTTATTTAAATAATTGAAGAAAATAAGTTTTTTAAATAAATATTTTTTTTATATAAAAAGTATGTATAAACAATAATAAATGCATATATTTTAACAAATATTTTTTTTTTTATTTTGAAAAATTTATATAAATTTTGAAGATAGAACTTTATTTTTATCTCTCTTTTTTTTTTATAATAAATTGATAAAAATATTGAATTATCAGTTTATGGTTCTTCTAAATAAAATTATTCTTATTAAAATTATTTAGTAGTGTTTCATATTCAATATAGATTAAAGATGACAACCAGGAATATTAATATTATTGGAATAATAAGATGGATTAATAAGTAATGATTCTAATAATGCTACAGATAATAATTCTTCCGGTAATACTACTTCAGATAATGATGCTCATGGTTTAAATTTTATTCTTAAATTATTCAACCGTATTTGGGATGGAGACTTCCCCAACTCATGGAATGAATCCAGTATTGTTTCTATTCCTAAGAAGGGAGATTTGACAGATTGTGATAACTATCGAGGTATATCACTTATCAATAATGGCATTAAGTTGATTTCCAAAATTGTCACCACTAGAATCTCAGAAAATGGTCTAAAGAATAATTTCATTAGACCTGAACAATTTGGTTTTCGAAAAAAGGAAGAAAGTATCAGTCTTTTCATTTCAATCCAAGAAATATGCCGTAGACGTCAATTAGATAATAAAGAGACATATTTGGCCTTTTTAGATCTCAGGAAAGCATACGATTCAGTCCCAATCGGTAATATTCTCCATAAATTAGATTGTTTAGGAATCCGAGGTAAGAGTTTACAATTTATCAAAAATTTATATTTAACATCTAAGGCTAATGTCAAATTAGATGGACAATTCTCGAAATCTTTTGATGTGAAGAAAGGAGTCCGTCAAGGATGCCCTCTTTCTCCTATTCTCTTTAATCTCTTTATTAATGATATATTTAGAGAGTGCGAAGATCTAGGAGTCAGTTTAGGTGACACTCGATGCTGTGGTGGACTTTTTGCAGATGATATAGTTATTTGTGCTCCAACAAGAGGATGCTTAAAAAAGATGCTTAGAAGAGTTAATGAATGGGCATTGTATAATGAAATGGAATTTGGTATCCAGAAATGTTCAACGATGGTGATTCGTCCTGAATCAATAGAAAATCAGAACAAGAGAGATCCAACATTCTACTTAGCAGGACAACCCATTCCAACTACTGATTGCTATACTTATCTTGGTGTTCCATTTGATAAGAATCTGTCCCTTAAACCAGTAATTAAAGCTCTTAATAACAAGGTTTTGAAAGGGCTTTTCTCAGTCAGTAAATTCTTAAGAAATCCTAATATTCCTATTCCTTTCAAAAAACTAGTACTTAACTCACAAGTGATTAGCAGAGTTTCATACTTTGCACCATTACTTGGATCCAACAAAGCTAGGTCTAGGATTGCTCAGAAGCATGTTAACAAAGGAATACGATGGATTGCCGGAGTTCATAAAGCTGTATCGTTTATATCTTTATACTCTATTTCAAAAGATTTGAATATTCCTCCATTGTCAGCCAAATGTGCGTTAGCTCAGGTTAGATGTTTTAACAAATGGAAAAACTCAAATTGTATTATCTCACACCTTGTCAATTACATTCCTAAATTTAGAAAATACACGTGGTGCAAATCAAGTAGGACACTTGATAAAAAATTAAAGAAACATGGAGATGTTAAAGCAGTTAAAAACTTTTATTGGAAAGATCTCAAAGGGAATTCAATCAAAGCGCAATATTATGACGATAATAAATTTAGTGAAACTAAAGATTTTATTAAATTATGTTATGAATACCCAGAGTTTGCCTATGGCTTCTACTGGCTATTGAAAGCAAGAAGCGGATATAAGTTGGATGCTAGAGTTGCCAAAGCTGCCAAATTTGTTGATCCAGTTTGTCCTAACTACTGTCCATGTTGCAAGTGTGGAGATCAAAGTATTAAACATTGGTTATTAGATTGTCCAACATTTAGAGATATCCGTATTAAACATTATGATTCCATAGTCCAGCTATTAAATTTTTTCAGTCAACGTAATTCCAATAGTCCTATCAATAATAATGAAAATGTTAATATCAGTAGAGATAGTAATAACATTAATAGTAATAGTAACAATAGTAGTAATAACAATAGTAATAGTAACAATAGTAATAGTAACAATAGTAATAATAACAATAATAGAAATAATAATATTAGTAATGATAGCAATAGTGAAGATAATAATTCTAATTTAGATAGTAATTTAGTTAATGATAGTAATAGTTCTAATAATCCGGTGAATATTAATGTGTATGATTATTCTAGTGTGTGCAGTAAAATATTTAAATTCCTTCTTGGGGGAAGAAGTTTTAACAATATTAATTACAATTCAAGGGAATGGAAAGAACTTTGTAAGCGTCAGATTCAATCTGGTACTAATGAAGGAACACCATTCTTGACGGTAACCGCGGAACTTCTAACCAAAATCATGCCTTTTGCTATTGGCCAGCAATGGTCAATGTTCAAAAGGTTTGAAGCAACATCCAAGAGCGTCAATGCTGAAGAAACAGTAAGACAGGCCAGGAGGGCCAGCGCAACCAATGGAGATCATAATTTTGTTCCATGATAAAATTTCGATCTTTGGCTCGGTGTCCCATTGGAAGTCAAATACAATTATTATACTTTAGTATGATAGTGGCTTTCTTACTTTAATTAAAATTACTAGAATACATTATACCCAATTTTTATTCATTTGTGTTTAATTAAACATATTTTTTTTTATTTTTATTTTTATTTTTAAATTTTTTATTACATGTATTATAATTTTAATTAAATTAATAATAAAGTTTAAAATATTTGATGCCGTTAAAAAAAAAAAAAAAAAAAAAAAAAAAAAAAAAGATGGATTAATAATTATAGATGATGGATGATGCTTATAATTTTGTCTTCTGACAATTTTTAAATTTTTGGAAAAATTATTTATTTATTACTAGAAAATAATATATATAACAGGAAATTTAGTATAGTCCTAGCCCATTTTTCTGGCCCCTGCCAGAGTCTAGGATTTATACTAAATTATCATAATATAATTAAGTTTTTTATTATTTCTTTTTTTTTTTTTTTATTTTCAGATGATTTAATATAAATCCTAGATTTTTGGCAATTTTAGCCAGAAAATTTAACCAGAAGAAATTCAACCTCTGTCAGACTTTTAACCAGAAAAACTATTTAAAAAAATATTTTTGTTAATAATAACAGTAATATATATATATTCATTTTTAATTTAGTGTGAGAAGATGAATTAATTAAATTTTACTATAATATTTTCGAATATAATATGGTTTTAATAAAATTTTTAAGGAAAAAGTATAATTATTTGAGAATCTTCTTGTAAAATAGAATTATTATAAATATTAAGTTCTTTTATTTTTTTTTTTTTCATTATTATAATTAGGAAAAGCAACAGTATCATCACATTAATTATTTTCATTTTAATTATTTTCTTGTTTATTCATATTCTTAAAGGATTTATTGATTATATATTATTTAATTTAAATATTTTTAAATAGCTTAATAATATATAATTTTACATGGTTTCTAATTAACTATTTTATCTTTTTTAATTTATTTTATTAAATTAATGCGTAGAGCAGAATAATGCATTTTAAAAATAAAATAACATTTAATTACCTTTTTTAATAATATAAATATTAATAATATAAATATTATAAATATATAACTATTTATACAACTATAGATATATTAATCATTAATCATTGATCATTAAAACTAAAACCATTAAATTAGTTTTATTTTCGCTTTTAAATGAAAATATATAAAAATGTTCAGTATTAGAAAGAATTAGATAAAAAAAAAAAGTAAACGAAAATAAATAAAGAATAAAATATTGTTAACGGAAATAAACGGGAATTATATGTATTATTAATATAAATTAATGAAAAGTAGGAAAGTTTGGAATTCATATGTATATTTTTTTATTAGCTTTTATAATTGAGATTCTAATTTTAATAATATAGATATCATATATCATGTTATTTATTATATGATATAACATAATTAATGATATATTACTGTTTCTGAGATTCAATTCATAGGTATGAAGCTGTATAACAAGCAAATAAATCTATAAAAAAATCATATTTTATAAATCGCAAAAGTTAAATACATTAAATACTGAATAAAGAAAAATCTTTACTACTATTGGTTGTTAATTAAAATACATTTTAAACATTTTTTTAATTTTGTGTTAATTATGTATTTTATTTAATAAAATTTTGTTATCATGGTATGTTAATTTCTTTATTTAATAATGAGGAACAACACATTATTTTTTCATATAATAGTTAAATTAAATCATATAAAATTTAAAAGATTAAATAATAAATTAGCATAAAGGTATTATGACAGAATTTATTTGTTTAGTTTTTTTTTATTCAGTAATTTTGTTAAAACCTTGTAATATTAATACATTAACAATTATTGAGTTGTGCTACACCAATTGTTACAGAATGGAATTAAAAAATAACAAATAATATTTCTTAATAAAGTGTAATTAATTTAATATGACTATTTATTTATACTACTATTAACCATTAATTTTTATGGTAGAATGAAGAGATGTATAAACTATATTTATTAATTTTTGATATATATCATCAAGAAAAAAAAAAACTAATTAAATGCTATAAATCTATATCATATTAATTAAATTATTTTTTAATAATGCTTTATATATATTAATATATAATGAATATATAATCATATATTTTAAATCATAATTGATCCTTTGATCTGATTGAATAATATCAAATTAATATATTTATAATTAATACATAATAATATATTATATAAATGAGTGATAATAAAATACTATGTGTTTAATACATTATTTTCTAATTTTGGATTTATATTAATAATTGTATAATACATAAAGTATTTATATTTTAAAAATATACTATTTTTTATTTTTTTACTACATTATTATAATAAAAAGTTCTTATATTAATATAATAAATAATAAATAACAATTATTAAAATTTATAATCCTTAATATATATTATTATAACATTATTTAAATCCATTACATTTTATTATTCATTCATATAGTTTTGTAATGAATTAAAATTTCTTAATTGTTAATATAATAAAATAATAATAAAAATTAATTTATCATATATAATTAATATATGGACTATTTATTTTCTCCACTAATAATATTTGATTAATAAAAAATTTATTATTAAAATAAAACAAGGATTTTGTAATAATAAATTTTTTCTTTTACAAATTTTTACAAATAAAATTTTACCTAATAAATTATTATATTTTTTTAGGAAAAATATCAATAATTTTTTTTCTATATTACATATATTTATAACTATAAATTATAAATAAAAGAAGGTAATGTATAAAGAAGCCGTTAATAAATAATAATATACTTTAATGTTACTTATTATTGATTATTGTCTGCATTGTTGAAATATATTAAGCATTAAATAATTCATAAATTTTTAAAAGTTATTATTAATTATTAATCATCTATGAACAATAATTTCAAAGATTCCAAAAAAAAAAGAAATTAAATTTTTTGTGAATATCAGACAACAAAGTAAAAAAAAAGTAAAGGAAGAAACAAATATTAAGTAGATAAAGATTACAAATATACTAATAATAATAATAAAAAAAAAATCCAATATTTAATGATAATCTATTTTTTCTTAAAAAAAAAGTAGTAATGAAAAAAAAAAATAAATAAATATAAATAAAAATTAATATTTAATAGCTTGTAAAAATGAAGTATTAAAAAAATAAATGATAGTAAAATCAACAAAATTATAAAATATTGATGAAAATAAATCGAATTATATATTAAATCTAATAAATGAAAAAAAAATAATAATTGGAAAATAATGGCCAAATTAAATAAAAAGAAAAAAAGAAAAGGAATTAATTTTTTATTTTTTTTATTATATATGTGATATATTATTACATTACATATATTTTAATTATATAATATTATAGGAACAAAATGACTTCATTCAAGGTTGACTCAAAGAATGTTCAATACACAGATGATGCTATCATCTCTACTTACGTTTACCAAGATACCAGAGTTTCTAAGAAGGACGGACAATTAATTGTTAAGCCAATTGAAGAAACTTACAACTTCAAGACCGAAACCAAGGTTCCAAAGTTAGGTATTATGCTTATTGGTTGGGGAGGTAACAACGGTACCACCACCACAGCCGGTATTCTTGCCAACCGTCACAAGCTCACCTGGCAAACCAGAACCGGTACCCAAAGTTCCAACTACTTTGGATCCGTCACACAAGCCTCTACTTTAAAGATTGGTGTTGATGAAAACGGACAAGATGTTTTCATTCCATTCCATGAAATTCTCCCAATGGTTAACCCAGACGATATTGTTGTTGGTGGATGGGATATCAGTTCCGTCAACATGGGAGATGCCATGCGTCGTGCCAAGGTTCTTGAACCAGATCTTCAAAACCAACTTTACGAAGAAATGTCCAAGATGAAGCCACTTCCAGCTCCATACTACCCATCCTTCATTGCCGCCAACCAAAAGGACAGAGCCGACAATGTTCTTAAGGGTAGCAAGCAAGACAACTTAGACGAAATCCGTAAGCACATCAGAGACTTCAAGAAGGACAATGAATTAGACAAGGTAGTTGTTCTCTGGACAGCCAACACCGAACGTTACGCCGATATTCTCAAGGGAGTTAACGACAATGCCGACAACCTTCTTAATGCAGTCAAGAACAACCACGAAGAAGTCTCACCATCTACTATTTTTGCACTTGCCTCCATTTTAGAAAAGACACCATTCATCAACGGTAGTCCACAAAACACACTTGTTCCAGGTGTTATTGACTTAGCCATCCGTGAAAACGTCTACATTGGTGGTGATGACTTCAAGAGTGGACAAACCAAGATGAAGTCAGTTATGGTTGATTTCTTAGTCAATGCCGGTATTAAGCCAGTTTCCATTACCAGTTACAACCACTTAGGTAACAACGATGGTAGAAACCTTTCATCACCAGCACAATTCCGTTCCAAGGAAATTTCCAAGAGTTCAGTTGTTGACGATATGGTTGACTCCAACAAGATCTTATACAAGGAAGGAGAACACCCAGATCACGTTATTGTCATTAAGTACACACCAGCCGTTGGAGATAGTAAGCGTGCCTTAGATGAATACCAAAGTGAAATTTTCATGGGAGGTCGTAACACCATTTCCATGCACAATGTCTGTGAAGATTCACTCTTAGCCGCACCAATTATTATTGATTTATGTATTCTTACTGAATTAATGACTCGTATTACCTGGAAGAAGCCAGAAGACAGTGAATTCAAGAGATTCCACTCCGTTCTTTCCGTTCTTTCCTACCTCTTAAAGGCACCAGTTGTTCCAGAAGGTACACCAGTCATTAATGCCTTATCTAAGCAACGTAAGTGTATGGAAAACATCTTCAGAGCTTGTGTTGGTTTACCACCACAAAACGATATGATGTTAGAATCTAAGGCTTTCTAAATGTCTTAATGATGTTTATATTATTCTTAATTCTATTTCATATTAGTTATGCAATTAAATATGTGTAATTATGAAATTATAAAAATTCCTATTCAATATCATTTTTATGTAAAAAATCGATATGTATATTTTAAAATTAACTAATTAATCAACATATAAGGCCAAAAAAGTGGAAATTAAAACATTATTGGTATGAAATGATTAAACTAAAAAAAATAATAATAATTTATAAAAATCAAAACAAAAAGAACATTTTCTATAAATTTAAATTTATAATTAATAACATCAAAAATTATCAACCATCTATTAAAACAAACAAACGACAACACTACATTAATAATATTTATTTTTTAAAACGAAAATAATAAAACTACTTTTTATTAAATTAATGAAGGAAGTAATACAAATAAAACATAGAGGAATTAAATAATAATACACATAAGTAATATTATTTCAATAAATATAAATTAAAGAATTTAAATAATAATTCATTAAAGTAATATAATCTCAAAAAAAAAAAAAAATAATAATAATAATTAATAATTGAATAATTTTTTATATATTTATATAAAATAATTTAATTATAGCAATAAAAAAAATAATAAAATTATATAAAAATAATAAAAATACATTTTATATTATTTATTTGGTGTAAAATTCCCCATTATTTTATAATGTTATTTAGTGAAAAATTTTCAATAAAATAAATATATTTGTTATTTATAAAAAGACTAAATAGTGCCTTTAAAAAAGAAGAATAATTTATTCATTGTGATAATTAATCGTAGTATTTCATTTTATCAATAAAGGTATTAAATTATATTTTTTTAAGGTATTAGAGGAGTAAGTATTGATGTCAAAATAGATGGATACTATTTAAAGTCTTTTGAATTTTTAATATTAATAAAAAAGTATATGTCAAGGATATTTCTACTTTCTTCAATTCCTTATTAATTTTTTTATAAATAATTTTTTTTCTTTAAAAAGGACTCTATATATAATTTTTTAAAAATTGTTCAAAAAAAAAAAAAAAAAAAAAAAAGAAAGAAATTAAAGCATGGAAATAATAAAACCGTTAAATAGACTTTATTGGAAAGATTTCATAGGAATATTAAATAGTATTAATAGATTCAAACAAAAAATTGTTATTTAATTATGCTATGATTATGTTTAGATCTAAAGTTTTCCTATAAATTCTATTAGACATTGAATGTAAGAAACCAATATAAACCGATAATAAACTTGCTAAACTTGTTTGAATTATTCCATCCATGTGTCTATTTTGCAAGAGCGATAATTATACTTTTTAATACGTCTTATCCAAATTGTCAAATAATAATAATTAAGAATATTTTATTATTAATTACAACAACAATAACAATAATAAATAAATAAATAAATAAATAAATAAATTTCTACTAAAATTCATGAAATTTAATTTATGTTTAAGATTAGTATTTATAAAATTAATATATTCAATTTAAAAAGTAATTAATATTAATATTTTTTATATCTATTTTTTCTATAATTTAAAGAATCATTGGATTAAAGTATTTTAGATTTGTAAATCATCTAAATTACTTTTATATTTTTTTGTTTATTAGGTAAATAATATTCATCCTTATTAAAGAATAAATTATTAAGACATTTTTGGTAACCTGAACGAGGACCACATCCATAATAATTATCATCTTGAGAATAAACTATGTGTTTACCATTATTAATAAAAATGTTTGGATTTCCTTCTAATATTCCATTAATAATATTCTTTTCTCCAATTTTATTTAAATATTTAAGCATACTCTTGGAATCGAATTTCTTATCAGGATGTTTACTCATAATAGTGGCTGCAACACCAACAACAATTGATGAAGAATATGAAGTACCTACATCAATTTCATTATAATCATCTCCTAGTTTGTCTTGATATGAAACAGTAACATAAGCTGGTGCATGAATATTAACCTTTTTACCATAATTACTAAAGTAGGCAACTTCATAATTACTTGAATCCATTGTTTTATTTAAGAAAATTTTTGGTAATTCGGATTTAAGTGTCATATAGTTATTGTAAAGTTGACTTCCTTTCATATATAATTCATCATTAAATTCAACTCTTAATTGATTAGTGATTTCGGTGATTTCTATTTCAAGTTTATGAAGTTTATTCTTTCCATAATTATCAACAGCTCCAACACATATAACATTTTCATATGAACATGGATAGAAGAATGGCTTATTATCTCTATCAACTTGAATACCTTCATTACCTGCTACTCTACTTGGATAGTAATAGGTTTTATTATATTCATCAATTAATTAATCATCGTATTTAACTTGAGAAATTAAGGAAAAATGAACACCGGAATCTTCTTTAGTAGCAACACCACTTCAATTTGTTTTCATTTCTATTTTTTTAGATTATTATTAGCAACAGAGGTACGGGTTAATTTAACATCAGGAACACAAACCATTACATATGATAGTTTTTCGATAATATCAACAATATCTTTATATCTTTAGATAAATATGAATAAGTAATAGAAATGGGATAAGCAAGATTAGATTCATTTTCGTCATCACTTCTTTTCAAGACTTCTTTTTTCTAATGCTATATTTTTTATTCGAATTCTTGTTAATTTTTTTGCATCTTCATCATAAGTTTCCTTGTTTATCAATGATAATACCACTAATTTTATTTTATTGATAATAAACTAATTAATAATTTATTTTCTTTAAAATAATAGTTATATTTAATTATTTTCTATATTATATATATTATTTTATTTTATGGTTTCACTTATATATTTTTTGTTTGTTATTATGGATAAATTTAAAATATTATATATAAATTAAAACTATTTAGGAAATATAAATTAATAATTTCATACTTTTTTAAAAATATTATAAATTAGTACAATATATAAGGAATATTAGGATTTAAATAATAATATTATGTAACTATTATCATTAATTATTAAAAATTAATATTATCCACTGTATTATTATTGTTGCTATTTAAATATTTAATTTTCATAATTTAAATAGTTTAAATATTTCCCACATTTAATAAGTAACATATGAAATTTAATTTAGTAAAACCTAATAAATATAAACAAGGAACTATTAATAAGTAAATATTCCATTTAATAAAATATAATATTTACGTCAAATAGTCAAATATTAATAGGAATAAAATGGAAAATTTAGAATGTCAGTTGAATGTTAAAATTTTATATTGAGTTTGCAAATTATATATTTTTGAATTTTTTAAATAAAATTTTGTGTAATCCTTTTTTTTTTTTTTTTGTTTCATGAATTTTTAATATAGTATAAACCCTATTAAATTAAAATTTAATAAAAAATAAATCATTATTAATATTAATAGATAAATTATTGAATATATCTAATTGGGTATAAATTTAAATTTATATAAATAATATAAATATTTATTTATAAAGCATTTAAAAATATTTTAATAATATTTATATCTTACTATTTAGAATTATTTTATTATAGTTTAATAGTTCTTTTTAATAAAAAATAAATATTAATTATATTTAAAAAAATGTATTATAATTATATTTCTATAATTTAAATGCATAATATTATAAAAAATAAGGATAAAAAAAAGCAATTATAAATTTCCATAATAAGGCATAATTCTATTTATTCTTAATTTATTCATGTATATTATTACACAAAATATATTAAAAATCAAAAACTATAGTTTAAAGGAAAAAAAAAAAAAAAAAAATTAAATTTATCCAAATAAATTAATTTATTATCATCCAATAGCAATTTAATCATTTCACTTTATTTTTATACAAAAATATTACACAAAAAATAAATTAAAAAAGTAAGTATTCTTTTTTTTTTTTTTTTAAATAGATACTATTTAATTTTTATATATCTATATATATTTCATAAAATGATTATGTATATAATTGCCGTTTTTCTTTATTTTCTTTTTATATGGTAAAAAATTTATTTATTATTCAATTCTTTTTAAATTTTTATATATATATAATGGCCAATAAAGAACAATTAATATAAAAGTAAATATAACTTATTAGAAAATAATTAATTTTTAATATTAAAATTACCATTATGTTTTATTATATAAAAAAACAAAATAAATGATCTGATTGAATGAAACAGTAATTAAATAGGTTTAAAATTATTATAAAAATAGAAAACAAGATCTTTTTTTTATATACATATATATTTTTTAAAACTAAATATACTAAATAATTAGATAATAATAAATATTGTAATATTAATAATTTGTTACCTTTTTTGTAAATAATTAGTAAATAAAAAAAAATGAAGATTTTAAATATATTTTTTTTGGTAGGAATTACCATTATTAGCTCTTATGCAATGAAAGATATACCATCAAAAGAATTAGTCAAGAATCTAAAAGTTGGTTGGAGTTTAGGTAATACATTAGATGCACATTGTCTAGAAAATTTAGATTATTCTGAGGATCAATTAGCGTCAGAAACATGCTGGGGAAATGTAAAAACAACACCTGAACTTTATTCAAAATTAAATGAACTTGGTTTTAATGTTTTCCGTATTCCAACAACTTGGACTGGGCATTTTGGCGAAGCTCCAGAATATAAAATCAATGAAGAATGGATGAAAAGAGTTCATGAAGTAGTTGATTATGCAATAAATACAGGTAGTTATGCAATATTAAATGTTCATCATGAAAATTGGAATTACGCTTTTTCTGATAATGTTGAAAATGCAAAAATCATCATTAATGCTCTTTGGACTCAAATTGCTAATGAATTTATTGATTATGATGAACATCTCATTTTCGAAGGATTAAATGAACCAAGAAAAGTTGGAACAGATGTTGAATGGAATGGTGGTGATAAAGAAGGATGGGATGCTGTTAATGAAATGAATGCTGAATTTATTAAGACTGTTCGTGCTACTGGTAGTAATAATTCTCTTCGTCATCTTATGATTCCTACTTATGCAGCAACTGTTAATGGAGGTGCTATCACAAATTTCCTTTTCCCAAGTGATGATAATAAACTTATAGTTTCACTTCATGCCTATACTCCATATAATTTTGCATTAAATACCGGTGAAGGGGCTACTGATAAATTTGAAAATACAAAGGAAATTGATTCCCTTATGAATACAATAAATACATCATTTATTAAAAAAGATATTCCGGTTATATTAGGTGAATTTGGAGCAATGAATCGTGATAATGAATCTGAACGTGCAAGATGGATAAAATATTATGTGAAACAAGCAGCAGCTCTTGGTATTCCATGTGTTTTATGGGATAATGGTCTTTTTGAAGGAGAAGGTGAATTATTTGGTATAATTGATCGTTCTTCATTAGAAGTTGTATATCCGGTTTTACTTAAAGGATTAATGCTTGGTTTAGAAGAAGCAAACACTGATATTTCATCAAAAGATGAGCAAAACATAAATTATAATTCTTGTAAAACTAATGACTTCTTATGCAAAGCCAAAATGGCTGAAAAATGTTATGATGAAGTTTTTAAATGTTGGCTTGACAAAAAGAAAGCTAATGTTTGTCGCAAATTAAATGAAACTTGTGGAAAAATATGGATATCTAATAATAAAATCTAAAAAAAAAAAATAGAATTATATTACTTTGTATCAAAATAATTGTGATATATTAAATTAATATATATAAATTAATATATATAATGTTATTAATGTTGTAATTCTTTATGTATTACTTTTTTTTTTATCTATTAATTAAATAAACCATGTTATATAAAATTAATAATACTTCATGTAAATAAAATAATAATTAAAGTTCAATGAATGAATATAAATATATATATTATTAATTTAATTAAAATTATAATAAATGGTATAAAAAACAAAATTAAAATGAAAATAAAAAAATAAAAATTAAAAAAAAAAAATATGTTTAAATAAATACAAATGAATAAAAATTGGGTATAATATATTCTAGTAATTTTAATTAAAGTAAGAAAGCCACTATTATACTAAAGTACAATAATTGCATTTGACTTCCAATGGGACACCCAGTCAAAGATCAAAATTTTATCATGGGACAAAATTATGATCTCCATTGGTTGCGCTGGCTTCCTGGCCTGTTTTACTGTTTCTTCAGCATTGACGCTCTTGGGTATTGCTTCAAATCTTTTGAACATTGATCATTACTGACCAATAGCAAAAGGTATGATCTTGGTTAGAAGTTCCGCTGTTACCGTCAAAAATGGTGTTCCTTCATAAGTGCCCGATGGCACTTGCAAAATTCTTTCCATTCCCTTGAATTGGAATTGATATTGTTAAACCTTCTTCCCCCAAGAAGGAATTTAAATATTTTACTGCACACACTAAAATAATCATACACATTAATATTTACCGGATTATTTGAATCATTGCTATTATTAACTAAATAATTATCTAAATTAGAATTAATATATATATTTCTAGCATCTAACTTGTATCCGCTTCTTGCTTTCAATAGCCAGAAGAAACCATAGGCAAACTCTGGGTACTCATAATATAATTTAATAAAATCTTTAGTTTCAATAAATTTATTATCAACATAATATTGCGCTTTGATTGAATTTCCTTTAAGATCTTTCCAATTAAAGTTTTTAACTGCTTTAACATCTCCATGCTTCTTTAATTTTTTATCAAGAGTCCTACTTGATTTTCCACTTGTTAAAGCATCTAACTTGAGCTAATTCGCATTTGGCTGACAATAGAGGAATATGCAATATTCAAGTCTTTTGAAATGGAGTATAGAGATATAAACAATACAGCTTTATGAACTTCTGCAACCCATTGTATTCCTTTGTTAACATGCTTCTGAGCAATCCTAGACCTAGCTTTGTTGGATCCAAGTAATGGTACAAAGTATGAAACTCTGTTGATCACATGTGAGTTATTTGAAAGAAATAGGAATATTAGAATTTCTTAAGAATCTACTGACTGAGAAAAGTCCTTTCAAAACCTTGTTATTAAAAACTTTAATTACTGTTTTAAGAGACAATTTTTTTTTTTTTTTTTTTTTTTTTTTTTAACGGCATCAAATATTTTAAACTTTTAAGAGACAAATTCTTATCAAATGGAATACCAAAATAAGTGTAGCAATCAGTAGTTAGAATGGGTTTTCCTGCTAAATAAAATGTTGGGTCTTTCTTGTTCTAATTTTCTAATGATTCAGAACAAATCACCATCGCTGAACATTTCTGGATAATTCCATTTCATTATACAAAACCTATTCATTAACTCTCTTTAGCATTTTTTTTTTTTTTTTTTTTTTTTTTTTTTTTTTTTTTTAACGGCATCAAATATTTTAAACTTTATTATTAATTTAATTAAAATTATAATACATGTAATAAAAAATTAAAAATAAATAAAAATAAAAAAAATATGTTTAAATAAACACAAATGAATAAAAATTGGGTATAATGTATTCTAGTAATTTTAATTAAAGTAAGAAAGCCACTATCATACTAAAGTATAATAATTGTATTTGACTTCCAATGGGACACCGAGCCAAAGATCAAAATTTTGTCATGGAACAAAATTATGATCTCCATTGGTTGCGCTGGCCCTCCTGGCCTGTCTTACTGTTTCTTCAGCATTGACGCTCTTGGATGTTGCTTCAAACCTTTTGAACATTGACCATTGCTGGCCAATAGCAAAAGGCATGATTTTGGTTAGAAGTTCCGCGGTTACCGTCAAGAATGGTGTTCCTTCATTAGTACCAGATTGAATCTGACGCTTACAAAGTTCTTTCCATTCCCTTGAATTGTAATTAATATTGTTAAAACTTCTTCCCCCAAGAAGGAATTTAAATATTTTACTGCACACACTAAAATAATCATACACATTAATATTCACCGGATTATTAGAACTATTACTATCATTAACTAAATTACTATCTAAATTAGAATTATTATCTTCACTATTGCTATCATTATTAATATTATTATTTCTATTACTACTATTGTTATTATTACTATTTCTATTATTACTATTACTACTATTGTTATTATTACTATTGTTATTATTATTATTGTTACTATTACTATTACTGTTATTGCTATCTCTACTGACATTATCAATTTCATTATTATTGATAGGACTATTGGAATTACGTTGACTGAAAAAATTTAATAGCTGGACTATGGAATCATAATGTTTAATACGGATATCTCTAAATGTTGGACAATCTAATAACCAATGTTTAATACTTTGATCTCCACACTTGCAACATGGACAGTAGTTAGGACAAACTGGATCAACAAATTTGGCAGCTTTGGCAACTCTAGCATCCAACTTGTATCCGCTTCTTGCTTTCAATAGCCAGTAGAAGCCATAGGCAAACTCTGGGTACTCATAACATAATTTAATAAAATCTTTAGTTTCAATAAATTTATTATCATCATAATATTGCGCTTTGATTGAATTCCCTTTGAGATCTTTCCAATAAAAGTTTTTAACTGCTTTAACATCTCCATGCTTCTTTAGTTTTTTTTCAAGTGTCCTACTTGATTTGCACCACGTGTATTTTCTAAATTTAGGAATGTAATTGACAAGGTGTGAGATAATACAATTTGAGTTTTTCCATTTGTTAAAACATCTAACCTGAGCTAAAGCACATTTGGCTGACAATGGAGGAATTCAAATCTTTTGAGATAGAGTATAAAGAAATAAACGATACAGCTTTATGAACTCCGGCAATCCATCGTATTCCTTTGTTAACATGCTTCTGAGCAATCCTAGACCTAGCTTTGTTGGATCCAAGTAATGGTGCAAAGTATGAAACTCTGCTAATCACTTGAGAGTTAAGTACTAGTTTTTTGAAAGGAATAGGAATATTAGGATTTCTTAAGAATTTACTGACTGAGAAAAGTCCTTTCAAAACCTTGTTATTAAGAACTTTAATTACTGGTTTAAGGGACAAATTCTTATCAAATGGAACACCAAGATAAGTGTAGCAGTCAGTAGTTGGAATGGGTTGTCCTGCTAAGTAAAATGTTGGATCTCTCTTGTTCTGATTTTCTATTGATTCAGGACGAATCACCATCGTTGAACATTTCTGGATACCAAATTCCATTTCATTATACAAGGCCCATTCATTAACTCTTCTAAGCATCTTTTTTAAGTATCCTCTTGTTGGAGCACAAATAACTATATCATCTGCAAAAAGTCCACCACAGCATCGAGTGTCACCTAAACTGACTCCGAGATCTTCACACTCTTTAAATATATCATTAATAAAGAGATTAAAAAGAATAGGCGAAAGTGGGCAACCTTGACGGACTCCTTTCTTCACATCAAAAGATTTCGAGAATTGTCCATCTAATTTGACATTAGCCTTAGATGTTAAATATAAATTTTTGATAAATTGTAAACTCTTACCTCGGATTCCTAAACAATCTAATTTATGGAGAATATTACCGATTGGGACTGAATCGTATGCTTTCCTGAGATCTAAAAAGGCCAAATATGTCTCTTTATTATCTAATTGACGTCTACGGCATATTTCTTGGATTGAAATGAAAAGACTGATACTTTCTTCCTTTTTTCGAAAACCAAATTGTTCAGGTCTAATGAAATTATTCTTTAGACCATATTCTGAGATTCTAGTGGTGACAATTTTGGAAATCAACTTAATACCATTATTGATAAGTGATATACCTCGATAGTTATCACAATCTGTCAAATCTCCCTTCTTAGGAATAGAAACAATACTGGATTCATTCCATGAGTTGGGGAAATCACCATCCCAAATACGGTTGAATAATTTAAGAATAAAATTTAAACCATGAGCATCATTATCTGAAGTAGTATTACCAGAAGAATTATTATCTGTAGCATTATTAGAATCATTACTTGATGGAACTAATGCTTTGTAAAATTCAATTGGAATACCATCCGGACCTGATGCTTTATAATTTGGAGTAGACTCTCTTTAGCAACTTTTTTAAATATATCAATCTTTAAAATATAAATAATAAAATATACTAAAGTAATAATAAAACATATTAAAACTGGTTTTAAAAACATTCATCATACAGAAGAAAAAACTAAAATGTATAATAATCTATTACTTTTTTAACAACAACAAATAAATAATAACTTTTGGTTTAATTTTTTTTTATTATTATTTTTTTTTTCTTTTTATTTTTATATATATTACATTATGTTTAAACGTGGATTTAAAATATATTTTTTAATAAAGTGAAAAAATATAATTTACTGATTCTAAAAGATAATAATACTTTTTTTAATAATAATCTCGAAATGTTTTCTGTTCTATATCTTACTCTCATTTCAAATTACTTTAGACTAATAAGGGTTATTATATATTATAATCAAGTTAGTTTTTAAAAAGAAAAAAAAAAAAGTAATAAAAAAATTACAAATAAAATTATTAATTTTATTTATATAATTTTTTTATCAAGGATTAAATGAAAAGTTTCTTTTTACAATTTGTTTATATAGAAAATTATGATATATGTATATTAATTATTTAATTATATAAATTATTAAAGTAGATTATTAAAATGTAATATGCTAATAATATTATTAGGATGCTTTAATTTTTGTTTAAATAGAGGTAAATTATTAATTATTATCTATAAATTCTATGTGTGTTGTTTTGTTTATATGTTGATTATAATAGGTTGATGTATTATCATTTCCTTTTTTTTCCTTTTTAATTTTCTCTTTACACACTTTTTTAAATATATGCAAGATACTAATCATGGAATATTAAAAGAAATGAATTAATTTAATATTAAGACATTTAGAAAGCCTTAGATTCTAACATCATATCGTTTTGTGGTGGTAAACCAACACAAGCTCTGAAGATGTTTTCCATACACTTACGTTGCTTAGATAAGGCATTAATGACTGGTGTACCTTCTGGAACAACTGGTGCCTTTAAGAGGTAGGAAAGAACGGAAAGAACGGAGTGGAATCTCTTGAATTCACTGTCTTCTGGCTTCTTCCAGGTAATACGAGTCATTAATTCAGTAAGAATACATAAATCAATAATAATTGGTGCGGCTAAGAGTGAATCTTCACAGACATTGTGCATGGAAATGGTGTTACGACCTCCCATGAAAATTTCACTTTGGTATTCATCTAAGGCACGCTTACTATCTCCAACGGCTGGTGTGTACTTAATGACAATAACGTGATCTGGGTGTTCTCCTTCCTTGTATAAGATCTTGTTGGAGTCAACCATATCGTCAACAACTGAACTCTTGGAAATTTCCTTGGAACGGAATTGTGCTGGTGATGAAAGGTTTCTACCATCGTTGTTACCTAAGTGGTTGTAACTGGTAATGGAAACTGGCTTAATACCGGCATTGACTAAGAAATCAACCATAACTGACTTCATCTTGGTTTGTCCACTCTTGAAGTCATCACCACCAATGTAGACGTTTTCACGGATGGCTAAGTCAATAACACCTGGAACAAGTGTGTTTTGTGGACTACCGTTGATGAATGGTGTCTTTTCTAAAATGGAGGCAAGTGCAAAAATAGTAGATGGTGAGACTTCTTCGTGGTTGTTCTTGACTGCATTAAGAAGGTTGTCGGCATTGTCGTTAACTCCCTTGAGAATATCGGCGTAACGTTCGGTGTTGGCTGTCCAGAGAACAACTACCTTGTCTAATTCATTGTCCTTCTTGAAGTCTCTGATGTGCTTACGGATTTCGTCTAAGTTGTCTTGCTTGCTACCCTTAAGAACATTGTCGGCTCTGTCCTTTTGGTTGGCGGCAATGAAGGATGGGTAGTATGGAGCTGGAAGTGGCTTCATCTTGGACATTTCTTCGTAAAGTTGGTTTTGAAGATCTGGTTCAAGAACCTTGGCACGACGCATGGCATCTCCCATGTTGACGGAACTGATATCCCATCCACCAACAACAATATCGTCTGGGTTAACCATTGGGAGAATTTCATGGAATGGAATGAAAACATCTTGTCCGTTTTCATCAACACCAATCTTTAAAGTAGAGGCTTGTGTGACGGATCCAAAGTAGTTGGAACTTTGGGTACCGGTTCTGGTTTGCCAGGTGAGCTTGTGACGGTTGGCAAGAATACCGGCTGTGGTGGTGGTACCGTTGTTACCTCCCCAACCAATAAGCATAATACCTAACTTTGGAACCTTGGTTTCGGTCTTGAAGTTGTAAGTTTCTTCAATTGGCTTAACAATTAATTGTCCGTCCTTCTTAGAAACTCTGGTATCTTGGTAAACGTAAGTAGAGATGATAGCATCATCTGTGTATTGAACATTCTTTGAGTCAACCTTGAATGAAGTCATTTTTATTATATCTATTAAAAATGTTTATAAATAAAAATAAATATTATATTTTTATGGTTATTAATTAGTTTATTATATATTTTTTAAATTAATTAGTTTATTATATATTTTTTAAACTTTGTTAAATGCATTTTTGTTTTTATCATTTAATTACTTATTCTTTCTTTTTTTATTTTTAATTTTATAATATTTTTATTTTTCAATTTATTTATTGTCACTTTTTTTTTATACTAATGCTATTTTCTATTACATTTTTACATTATACTCTTGTATATCTTGTATATATCTATATCTTTCACCATTTTTTTTTCTTTTATTTACTTTATTCTATATTAACTTTCTCTTAATATTTTATTTATTTTTATTTATATTTCATTTTTACTGTTTTTTATTTGATTATTTTTAATTTATACTCACATTATGTATAATGTATAGAAATGAGAATATATATGAAAAACTAAAAAAGTTTATAGATAATTGTTTGTTATGAAATGCGTTTTATAAATAATTAAATTAAAATTTAATTATATTATTAGCGTTTTTATTGTATCTACTTCCTTTAAAAATAAAAAAAAAAGTGTGTAGTAAAAAAAAAAAAAAAAAAAAAAAAAGAAAGAAATTTATATGGTATTTATATTATCTAAAATTTTTTAGTACTGAATATCTTAAATCTTTATTAATACTTTTAATGTTATATTATTTATTAATATTATATATGGAATAAATAATATATAAATTTAGTGTTATTTTAATCATCAATTTGTAATTTAATAAAACTTTAATAAATATTATATTGTTATAATAAGAAACCCTTTTATTTCAAATACTAATTTAATGAATATAAAAATAATAATAATAATAAAATGAAATAATAAAATTTAAAAAAATAACATAATAAATTTTATATCTAATTAAATTATTATATTAAATTTCTATATAATAGATTATTATAGAATAATAGATCTAAATCGGAAATTGTAATAAAATTAATATATCAAATATGATTTATATTTTATATTAAAATAAAATTAAATTAATTCTATAGAAATTTCATTTTTTAAATCAAGTTTTATATTATATTATATAATATAATACTATTAAGTTCAACCGTACAACCCTATTTATAAAAATAAGTATATTATAGTCTGTAATATATTAGTAATATATTCTCATTAAATGCTTTATGTTTTATTTTTTAAGAAATATAAATAATAGAATAGCATCTATAATATATAAAAAATATTAATAATAATTCATTCATTATTACCAATCTAGTTTGAGAAAGATGTTCAATAGAATGTACTAAGAGCAATGATGAATTTACATGTATTTAAAAGAGATAATAAAATGATAGTAATTTTATATTAAAAAAAAAAGCAATAGCTACAAATTATTTACCTATTTATCTTTTATACTTACATGTAATAATTAATATTGATATTTATCTTTCGTTTTGTTTGTAAGCAACAACACTACAATAAATTTATCTTTATTCCTTGGGCAACTTTAATAAACTTTGATTTTTATTTTAATTAAAGCCACAAATAAAAATTATTAGAGTAAAAAAACGTTATTAAACTACACTAGTTATCTTCAATAAACAAAAGGAGGTTTTTTTGTTTTTTTTTATTTTTACATAATAAAGCCACGTTATAAATTGAAGGAAAATATGGATGTGGTAATTTCATATATTTTAATTTACATTTATAAATTATCATTCAATTCATAATAGAATAGCAATAAATTGGTTTATTTATTCTTTCAATTGTTTGTTTTAATTCTTCTATTCGTTGTAAAGTGGAGTATATTGATAATATAAATAAAGATTTTAATATATAAAAATAGTTTATAAAATATATTTATTCAGTATAAATTTTGTTGAATAATGGTAAAGATAATATAAAAGAGCATATATTGTAATAAAATCTATTACATACAAATGATTAATGTAATTTAATTGTAAACATTTGATTTAAATAGAAAGAACTATTTTAATATATGATTAAAAAAATAGTATGAATTAACCTTTGAAAAGTAAAAACAAAAAAGTAATTTAACATTTATATTAACAAGAGTAAAACTATTTATTAGCAGTATAAAGCAAATATATGGATTTCTATTATAATTATAAAAATATAATATAATTGAAGAAGTATAATAAATATAATAAAATCATTGTGATTATTAAATCTATTGTTAATCTTCAAATTAATTTATCATTTAATTTTGTCAATTAAACCTGTTTTATATTTAATTAAATTAATATATGTATTGGTTTATATATAAAATTATATATTTAGTATATATCTTGAATAATCTTGAATAATAATACCTAAGTATTCAATATATATAAATTCTAGTTTTATATATCAGAATATAATGGAAATATATCAAACTAATTTAATTTTGTTAGTATTGGTAACATATTAAAAAGCAACTTATGGATTATAT
This sequence comes from Piromyces finnis, assembly GCA_002104945.1. NCBI lineage: Eukaryota > Fungi > Neocallimastigomycota > Neocallimastigomycetes > Neocallimastigales > Neocallimastigaceae > Piromyces > Piromyces finnis. The sequence continues at coordinate 1,200,824 of MCFH01000010.1, forward strand.
GATTTAAAATAATTTATTTTAGAATCATAAGTTTTCGAATATAAAATTTAAAATAATCTTGAAATATAGAAAATGCCAATGATATTTTTTAACCTCTTTTTTTTAAAAAGACCTCCGAAAATTACCAATAAAAAGTTGTCTTTACTTTAATAAAATAAGTATCACATTCATCCTTTTTAAAATGAAAAAGTAGTAATGTGAATATTTAGAATATTTTATTTATTTATTTATTTATTTATTTATTAATATATATAAATATATGTTAAAAATAGATTATAATTTTATATATATTTAATATATATTTATTCCATTTATTTCTTTTATGGGAATATAGATTTTAAATTTTAAACGATTAATTTTAATAAAATAAGTATCACATTCATCCTTTTTAAAATGAAAAAGTAGTAATGTGAATATTTAGAATATTTTATTTATTTATTTATTTATTTATTAATATATATATAATATATGTTAAAAATAGATTATAATTTTATATATATTTAATATATATTTATTCCATTTATTTCTTTTATGGGAATATAGATTTTAAATTTTAAACGATTAATTTTTAAAGTATTAAATAAAAAGAAATAAGAATTATAGTTAAAAGTTAGAGTTTCTTTTACTGTAATAAATAATAAATAAGTGCATAAACATTTTTTTTAAATATTTATATTTTGGTGTTTTTTATTTTCCTACTCCTTTTTTATCTATATTTGCATATGATTTTTTTTAATTTTTTTTAATTTCATATTTTTTTTAATTTTTTCTTTATGGTATGATTAAATTTTATAGTTAAAATGGTCCAATAAAATCAAGTGTTTATTTAATATAATTTAATATGTTGTTCAATACAATTAGATTAAATAATATATTGTTTAAAACAATTTAAATGATCCTTTATGAAATTTTTAGTGTTAATTTCATTTTAAATAATAGAAGGAAGTAAAATGATATTACTATTTCATACTTATTTTTATTTGTTTACAAATAAAAAAGTAGAAATTAAGGAAATGGAAAGGATAGTATAAAGCTAATCAAACATTTATAGGAAATATGTATTAATTAATAGTCATATAATAGCTTTAATATAAAAAGTTTTTGAAAACTTTACTATAATATATTAAAGACCATCAAATATAATGACATTCTTATTTTTTTATTACTAAATATGTATTGTTTTAATTTTATTGGCATATAATAGCAGAAAAGGAAACATAAACTTTATAAATAATTTACTTGTATTAAAAAAAGTTATTCTTACCTTTTTGTATTAATCAATAATACTTATGGAATGTTTTTTGACATTTAAATAAAAGTATATATTAATATAATAGAAAATATATTAAATAGTAATTTCAATTAGCTTCATTTTAATTCATTATATATAAATATAATAATTATACGATTTTGTTACATGTGTAAAATACTTCTGTAGTATTACATTGCTTATTTATTATAATAAATAGAACGAATAATAGGGAATTACATTTTATATATATATAAAGATAATTCATTATATCATTATAATGATTGTTCAATTAATATCATTAATCATAAATGATGAATAATATTTATTTGTTATATACTCAATATTATTTATTATATATTTAAAATATCCACTTTTTTATAATACAATAATGTAATTATTATTATTATATTACTATTATTATTAATTTATCCATCCATATTGATTTTTATAATAATTAATACTTATTAATACATAGAATGTATATATTAATATTACATTTTGATTTTTTTAAAATATGTCCCTTTTTTTAAATTTTTCATCGGTGTTTTTTTATTAAAAATGAGGTTTATACTATTCTAATTAATATATAATAAAAATATTTAATAGTATATATAGAATTAGATGGTTACATTAGAATATTTAAAATTTATATGATAAATTAAATATAGTAAGCTTTATAAACTTTTTTAAAGTTTAATACAAGTCAACTCTCTATTAATTTATTTTTTTAATTAATCAATAGAGCCAAATTATTGACTTTTATTATCCTCATTATATTAAAATCAGTTAAATTTTTTATAATAAAAATAGTATTAAATATGTTTATATATTTATTCTAAACCCTAAATATTGGTTTTTAAACTATTTAGAATTTTAAATTTTAAAATAGAATAATATTGAGTATATACATTTTTACGAAATTGTTGTTTTTAGTAAGTGTACATCTAAATTATCATATTTCATTCTATTAATAGCAATTTTTTTAAAAAGAAAATAGTTAATATTGTAAATTAAATGAATATATATATATGTAAATAAATAAACTTTTATTGATATTAATATGGATGATTTTTAATTTTCATTCATTGTAAATATAATTTAACCTTTTTTAAGCACACTTAATTACGTTATTGTACGTAATGTATATTTGATATATTATTAATCTCATAATAATTCTAGATATTAAAAATTAATTTCCTGTGGCTTGATTTCTAATTAGATTTAATTTTAGAACCAACTATTTAATTTAAGTTTATTTTTTAATAACATTATGTGATTTATTAAAAATACAGCCAATCATACTGGTTGATCTTTTTCTTAAAACTTCCATATAATTAAACATGTGATCCATTCATAATTATTTATATTAATGTAAAATAAATTAATTGATGTTCATTTGATTATTTATATTTTGAAATAAGAAAAATATAAATTTATAAACAATTATTTCAATAAAAAAAAAATTTTGGGTTAGTTTAATTTATTAATTAAAAAATTTGTAAAGGGTTAATTTTTATAGCCTATATACTGTATTAGATATAAAATTACAAGATGGTTTTATTTTTCTTTTATTAATTTAATATTTAAGCAGGTAGGTTCAAGTAATAAATACTATAAAATTATTAAATAATTATTATATACAAAAAGCAACTACGAGAATAGTTATATATTTATTATTTATTTAAAATTTTAAAGTTTATTTTAAAAATGATTTGGTTTAATTTTATTTGATTTTAAGTTTTTGTGTACAATTTTATTTATTTTTTCATTAATATATTAAACCAGTTTTGTACTACCTAAAATTAAATTATAATATATTACAATTATACTTAATTCTATATGAGATTCTAAAATAAAATTTTAATATATAATTAAAACAAAAAAAGCCAT
>MCFH01000100.1:0-73090 GCA_002104945.1 Piromyces finnis
AATAATATTTCAAAATTTTACTTTTATTTTAAAATATGTTATTGAAATAGTAATTAAATTGTTTAATAAAATAAAGATATTTAATATAATTAACCTTGTAATCTTGTATCCCATCACATTAATTAGGTCGAGAACCAGACTGCCGGTATTAAATAATTAAATTTTGATTATTTTGACATGAAATTTAAATTTTTATATAATATTAGTTAAATTAAAGCCAATATTTTTTAAAAAAACAAAATCTTTGGTAAAACGTAAAACGATATATCAATATATCTTTTGAAGTTATTTAATTTAGTTTAAAACTTTAATTCTATTTGTTTTATTTAATTTGTTTTTTTTACAGTATATAGTATATAAGAAATAGAACGTATTATTATTAAATTTTTTATATATGATTTTAATATTTTAATTTAATCAAGGTTATGAAATAATCTACTAAATGATTTATTTAATGTATTCGAATTATTAAAATTCATCCATTCGATTAATGTTGTTCAGTTAAATTTCTATATTATTTTTATTGTTAATGAAATTTTATAATAGTTGCTATTTCGCTATTTCTACTACTACTACTACTACTACTAATAATATAATATATAAATATATATATTACTCAAAATATTATTTATGAATCAAAAAAATATTTTTTTTAAAGAGTAATATTTTATTATTATTATTATTATTATTATTAGTAGTAGTAGTAGTAGTAGTAGAAATAGCGAAATAGCAACTATTATAAAATTTTCATTAACAATAAAAATAATATAGAAATTTAACTGAACAACATTAATCGAATGGATGAATTTTAATAATTCGAATACATTAAATAAATCATTTAGTAGATTATTTCATAACCTTGATTAAATTAAAATATTAAAAATCATATATAAAAAAGTTTAATAATAATACGTTCTATTTCTTATATACTATATACTGTAAAAAAAACAAATTAAATAAAACAAATAGAATTAAAGTTTTAAACTAAATTAAATAACTTCAAAAGATATATTGATATATCGTTTTACGTTTTACCAAAGATTTTTGTTTTTTTAAAAAATATTGGCTTTAATTTAACTAATATTATATAAAAATTTAAATTTCATGTCAAAATAATCAAAATTTAATTATTTAATACCGGCAGTCTGGTTCTCGACCTAATTAATGTGATGGGATACAAGATTACAAGGTTAATTATATTTAAATATCTTTATTTTATTAAACAATTTAATTACTATTTCAATAACATATTTTAAAATAAAAGTAAAATTTTGAAATATTATTATAATTTAATAAAATATAAATAGGATTATAATAAATTGAATAAAAATTATTTATTATAACTACAACGGAATTTTAATATTTTATTTATGAATTATGGTCATTATAAATTGCGACTGTATAAAAACAATTATGTATAATTTATTATTTTAATTGTTTTCCAGAGTTTATAGATATATGGCTTTTCAATTTTTTAATTGATATATCAGAATTATTAATGAAGTAAATAAACAAAAGAAAAAAATCTATTTAATAAAATAAATAATATATTATAATATTTTTTAATTATTATATTATATCAAATAATGGTAATTCATTAGCTATATAGAATATATATATAATAGCATTTGTATTTTATTCTATTCTATTTAATATTATTTTATATTATATTATATTATGATATATTAAACAATTACATTATAATATTTCTATATTATACACTATATAAAATAATATAAAATGTCTTTTTTCTATTCTATATACATCTTCAAATTATCAAGTAAAATTTTGATATTTGGTGTAAAATAAAATTAAATCAATAATGGAAGGTACATCTAAGCATCTAGTAATGAAGTATAATCAAATAATATTATTTAAATTCATATGATACATTATAGCCATGAAAAATTTTCTTCCTTATATACAATTTGTGGCTTGATTCTAAACTAATAAATATTTAATACAAATACATTAAATTAATACAAATAAGTAAATTGATAGATATTAAAGTATTTCTATAATATTGCTTTTTTTTTATATATAATTACTCTATAGTAAATCAAACGATATCAAGTGATATTCCATATTAAACATAAATATTTCCTTTTTAGCTATTTATTTTATAGCAAAATAAAAAAGACAATGCTTGATATATATTGATTATGTAAAACAAAATAAAAATGACAATATTTAAAGTATTTACCTATTTACCAAGAGAAGAGGGATTGGTGGGTAATACAAATAATATACAGTATAAAACTAAAAAGGAATATCTATTTACATTATATATTATTATTAATAAAAAATAATAATTTTAGTATTAGAAATAAATAATTTATCATATAAAAGACAAAATATAATAATAATAATAATAATAATAATAATAATAATAATAATAATAGAGCACAATAACAAAAATAAAATATAAAATTTTAATTTTTTTTTTGTTAATATTTTTATATAAGCATTATTGTTATTATATGATTTATATGTATAATTTATTTAAAAACAATATAATAAAGCAATACTAATAATAAATATAAAGGAAATTCAAATAAGATCGCAAATATAAGAAACTATAATAATTATATATATTAAAGATTATATATATATTGTTAAATACTTAATTTGCATTTTAAATAAATAGATATATATTCTGGAATTAGTTTGTGTTAACTAATATAATTCTTTAAAACCAAAATAATAATTATAATAAATTACATTAGTTTATTAAAACTATAAAATAAAATAAAAAAATAATAAATATATATTAAAAACACTTTATTAAAAAATATTTTTTAATTCTGGCATAATTGTAATTTTATGAGTTTTTCCTTTTACCTTTTTTGATTAAGATATTTGTAAATGTATTTTTTTTTTTACTTAAACATAAAAAAACTAAATATAATAAACTCTTTTCTTTATTATAATTAAATAATAGTAGGTGATTTTTGCCTTTCTAAAACTTAATAATATACTACAATTAATTTATACTACATCCCTATATCTCTATATGAAATATAGTATATGATTTTAATAATAATTATTTCTACAATGTGAAATAATGAAATGTAAATATTTGACAAATATAAGAATACGTAATGTAGATGTATAATCCCTAGAGTTCCGGCCTTATCGTTGAATAACAAATGATCAACGATAAGGCTCGTTTATATAAATAGAGTAGAGTAATTATTATTAAAAATGCTTCTTGTTTATAGTTAATTTTAAATAGTTTATCATTTAAAGTTAAAATTCTAAAATTAACCCTATATCAATTCTGATATGAAATTAATATGTCTAATAGGTCTCGCTATTAGCTACCTTTTATTTCTATTTAAAATCATTTTTATTATTTAAAGTATTCAATTTCATATTTAAATGTTTATATCAAATATTTTGTAAAATGAAAATAAAAACCTATATAATTGAATATTACCATAAATGTTATATAAACATAGATTAATGTAATATTAGAATAGATTATTATGTAGTTTCTTTAGTACATTTTATTTAGTACATTAATGTATTTATTATATTTTTATAATCATGTGATAAATTAAGTAATATAAGTTAATTTTTTAGAAAGAATTTAATTTTAAATAATATATGTTTTATTAATAACTTTGTTTATTACGTTCCAATATTTCTATTCTATCTAAATACTAAAACGTTAACTCTGTCGTTTTTTACTATTAAAACAAGAAGCCTTCTTAATAACAATTATTCCCTAGTCTATTTATACTAATGAGGCTTACTTTATAATTAATTGACCAATTATAAGAATTATATGGATTATACATCTACATTATTCTTTTACATTACATGTTCTTATATTTGTTATATATTTACATTTACTTTCTTATACATTATAAAAATAGTTAATAATATAGTATAACTATATAAAAAATTGAATAATATAATCAAGTAATATTTTTAAATGAATGAATATTGTAATGTAAAGATTTTTTATTAATATTTAAATTGATGTTACGATATTTTGATTCGAGAATATATAAAGTATCCCATTGATAAAAAAAATTAAAAATAGATTATTAATTTTATTTTTATATTTTAAGTACTATGTCTCATAATAATGACTTTAATTATTTGATTTTTTACTTTAAAACTAAAATTAAATATTGTAAATTTGAAAATAGAAAGGTTTTTAAAATTTAAACTCTAATGCTTTAAAAATGTTAAAATCGACTGTGTAATATAGTTAAACAGAAATAAAGTTTAATGCTTAAAAACTTTCTATTAATTAATTTTCAAAATAAACTACAATTGATTAATAAAAGTTTAAATAGGTTAAAAATAGTTTAAAATCTTATTTATTTCGAAATTTGTATACCTTTATTTTTGTATTATTGGACTATTCTAAAAGAAATAGATGACACAAAAAAAGTTAAAAATTCAAGTATAAAAATTCGTTTTCTTTTTTTTTTTTTTTGTTTTTTTGTTTTTGTTTTTCTATTTTATCTTTACTTTTTTTTTAAAAATAATAAAAGAAAATAAATTAACAATTAAATAACAATTTTTTTTTACTTTTTTTAATAAATTATTAAAAATGTTTTACGATATTAATAATATTAATAACATTAATTATCAACAATTTGATATACTAAACTCAAAGAATTCTAATAATTCCATTTTAAATCTTCAAAGTGGTAATTTCTCTGATGTGTTAGATCCTACCTTGACGAACTTTACTCAAAACAATATTAAGAATATTCAGGTTACTTCCCATCCAAATATTGTCTCTCTTCCTTTTAATACTAACTACCTCTTTGATAATTTTGGTAATAACACTGTAAAAACAATATATGACAAGAATAATTATCAAAATAATAATAATCAAGTGAATTACATTCCAGCTATTGATATTAATAACAATTTTAATATTATTAATCATAATAATAATATTATTAGTGATATAAATATCAATAATAATATTGATTTTGGAAATTTAATCAATAATGAATTTATACTCAAAAATAATAATAATTATAATTATAATAATTATAATAATTATTTAACTATTGTTAATAAGAATAATAATATTAATAATAATCAAATCTATATTAGTCAAATTAATAATGGCCATATCAACAATCTAGTCAATTGCGATCAATTGAATTATAATCAAAATATTAATTATCAAGTAATCAATAATGATTTTATGAATTATGATCAAAATGTTAATAATATTATTAATATCAACAATAATATCAATAATAATATCAACAATAATATCAATAATAATATCAATAATAATATCAATAATATCAGTATTGATGTTTATAAAAACGCTTTTAATAATAAAATTGATTATTATAATTATTATTATATTCCATCTAATGAAAATGATGACTTTTCAAATGAAGTAAGAAAATTAATTCAACAAGCTTCAAATAGAATTGAAATATTAAGATTAGCAAAAGCAATGGATCAAGAATATCTTTTGTATTTTATGGAAGAATTGAATGATTGTGATGTTGAGTTTTTATTGAAAGATAAAGATATTTTACAAAAAATATCAACCATTTACACATCATTCATTTTCAATGAAAAAAGAAAATATGGTAATAAAATACCTCGTCCATTAAATTGTTTTATGATTTTTAAAAAATACTTGACCTACTATTTTAAACAAAACAATGCAATTCACTATAATTATAAAATTTTAAATGGATATTTTGGAGAATTATGGAAATGTCAAAATGATGAGGTAAAGAACGCTTTTATTCACCGTCAAAACATTCATAAAATAATTCATCATTATGTGTATGTATATATTTATACAATTATGTATTTATGTATTTTAATATTTTAATATTTAATTATAATAATATAATTAATTAAATATGATTATTAATAAAATTAAAATTATTAAATTAATAATATTATTCTAATATATTTAATATTTTAATGGTATCAAAATGATTCAACAGATATAAAGGTTACAAGTTTATTCAAACCAAAGGCAAAAATAAGCATGATTATAGATTCATTATAAGTAAGATGAAAAAGATGATAAAAGAAAATAAAATGAAGAAATGCCTTAAATATTTAGAAATGATAAAACCTGAAGATAGAATAAAACATCGAGATGAAATTATCGAAATACTTAATTTTTTAAAGAAAAAAATCTAAGCATTCAATATTTTCAAATTTAAAATTATAAAATATTGAATTTAAGGTTATAAAAATAAATAAAATAAGGTTGTTTTTTTTATATTTAACAAAATAAACTTTTATTTGTAATACTTATTCTTATAATAAATATATAAATTTTAATGAAAAAAAAATATATTACTAATATTATAATATTTTTTTAATATAATAAAAAATTAAATAAAAAAAAAATTTCATAAAGAAATTTTAAATAATTATCATCTTATTAAATATATAATATGTTTAAAATATAAATTAAAGAATGTTATAGTTTTAGGTGTTTCACTAGTTCATTGTTTTATGTTTTAAGCTTTTTTTTTTTTTTTTTTTTTTTTTTTATGGTATAACAAAACATTACATATCCATAATAATTTTTTAATCTAAATTTAACTCTATTAATTATTAAATATATTCAATTTTACTTTTAATAATTCAATATAAATTTACCGAACTTTATATTGTAAAAAAAATGTTTTTTTAAATATTTTATTTAATAAATAATTTTATAAATAAGTAAAATGAAATATTTATACATTAATAATAAGAAAAACACAAAATCCATTTTAATTATTGAATAAAACTTTTTTATTTTATTTTATTTTATTTATTGTTTTTTTATTATTAAAATATAATTTTTATAATTATTTAAATTTATTATATAAAAGGATTTATATACATGTGAGTATTTTAAAATATATTTAAAATTATGAAATTATAGTAATTGATAAAAAGTAAAAAAAAATGTTTTATTTATTTATTCATTTATAAAATTAAAATTATTAATAAGGCTTTATATTATTTTTTTATTAGTTTGATTCGTTGTTCATTGAACGACACAGCTACAAGTAACATATGGATTAATGTTACTTTTAATTTTATTTTTAGTTATACCATTTTTTGATTTTATAGAATTTGCAACAACTCTAGCACCAGTAGCTTTTAATAAAACGGAATTTGAATTTGAACTTGGCATTTTATTTTTTATTTGATTAATATTCGTGGAATATAGATGAAATTTATTACTTTTTTAAATACTTTAAATTTAAATAATAGCAATATCTTTTTAAAATATTATTAAATTTTGATTTTTGAATTTCGATTATTATATTGAGAGAAGATTTAAATAATAAAATTCAATTTTAAAATAATAAATAATCAAGAAAACAAATGCTTCTTATATATACTTTTATAAACCATTATTACAATTGCTATCCTATATAAAATTACATTTTATTAAAGTTATTATTCTTTATAATTAACAACATTATTGTTATTAAATTTTAAAAGATAGGAGTTAAAACATATTATTAAAAGTTCCTATTTAATCTAAAAAGAATATACATATAATAGAACTAATAATATAACTTTAATTTACTTTTATTAATATTTTATAATTATTAAAAAATATTAATACTTAATTTTTATTTTCCTTTTTTTAAAATTTAATAATTAATTAGATTAAACGAATATTCAAAAAGTTTGTATTAAAAATGAATTAAAACAGGAGAAGATAAATTTTATATGGGCATAAAACTATAATGTATTAGAATTAAAAAACGGAATAATTTTGTAATTCTTATAAAATATTTGATAGTATTTAAACTTTACAACAATTTTAAAAATATAAATGTGACTATTTTACATTCCTATTACAAAAATAATAATTATTATAAAGATATTTTATTATTATTGTAATGATGAATAAACATTGTTTATGTTTTAATTAATAAAAACCATATGATAATGTATCTTTTCTTAAAATTTAATTATTTAATAAGATTACTAATTATTATAATTAAATAAAAGAAAAAGATGTATTTTAAATCATTAGTTATTTTATTACTCTTCTTCCAATTATGAATAACATAATTTATTAATTGAAACAATATATTATTACAGTTAAACCAGATTTCATATACAATATATTAATAGTATTGTTTAGTTTAGTAATTATTTGTCTTTTTAATTAATAAATTATATCAATATAATTAGGTATTTATATTCTCATAGGATTTAAATATTTATTGATAAAATTATTAAAATGAAAAATTATTATTATTTAAAAATATTATAGCGTTAAATGAAAATTATAAAAATAAGAAGTTTATGTATTTTATATAATATTTAAATATTTATTTTCATTTTCATTATCAACATAGTTCATAAAGTACATTTAAAATAAATAAATAGGTTTCTATTTTCTCGAAATACAAAATATAAATATATTTTTTTATCTTTTCTTCTTTTCCTTTCCCACTAATTAATTTTAAATTTTAATATAAAATGTGGATTATTTTTATTTTTTTTTTTATATTTATTAAACTTTTTAAAAAATAACAAAGAAAACTTTTTAATTAAAAAATTGACCAATAAACATTCAAAATCAATAATTAAAAGATCTTTAAAAAAAGTTTACCTTTTACTAAAACACTACTAAATGAATTGATGAATTGTTATCTTTTAATTATATAATGTTATTATTAATAAATCTTTATAATATTTTAATATTGGTAAATTGTATTTTAATAAGAATATTTAATATATTTTATAAACTAATTAATTATATTAACTAATACTAATACTTTAAATATTACTATTAATATATTAATATATTATATTGCTATTAAAAGTTTACCTTAAACTTAAAAGAAATGTTGAGTATTTTTAATATGCCATTTAAATAAAAATAAGATAGGATTATTAAATATTTTATAGAAAATACCACCAATACCATTTAAATTATAATATCTTAACTATATTAAATATTAATATCAAAACATATTAAAATAATATATAAATACTAATAAGATTTTTTAAAATAAAAAATAATATATATGAAATCTGGTTTAACTGTAATAATATATTGTTTCAATTAATAAATTATGTTATTCATAATTGGAAGAAGAGTAATAAAATAACTAATGATTTAAAATACATCTTTTTCTTTTATTTAATTATAATAATTAGTAATCTTATTAAATAATTAAATTTTAAGAAAAGATACATTATCATATGGTTTTTATTAATTAAAACATAAACAATGTTTATTCATCATTACAATAATAATAAAATATCTTTATAATAATTATTATTTTTGTAATAGGAATGTAAAATAGTCACATTTATATTTTTAAAATTGTTGTAAAGTTTAAATACTATCAAATATTTTATAAGAATTACAAAATTATTCCGTTTTTTAATTCTAATACATTATAGTTTTATGCCCATATAAAATTTATCTTCTCCTGTTTTAATTCATTTTTAATACACACTTTTTGAATATTCGTTTAATCTAATTAATTATTAAATTTTAAAAAAAAGGAAAATAAGAATTAAATATTAATATTTTTTTTAATAATTATAAAATATTAATTAATAAATAAACAAATATTAAAGCAAATTAAAATTATATTATCAACTTCACTATATACGTTCTTTTCAGATTAAAAAAGTACTTTTAATAATACGTTTTAACTCCTATCTTTGAAATTTAATAGCATTTATTGTTGTTAATAATTAAGAATAATAACTTTAATAAAATGTAATTTTATATAGGATAGCAATTGTAATAATGGTTTATAAAAGTATATATAAGAAGCATTTGTTTTCTTGATTCTTTTATTATTTTAAAATTGAATTTTATTATTTAAATCTTTTCTCAATTTAATAATCGAAAATCCAAAAATCAAAATTTAATAATACTTAAAAAAGATATTTCTATAAAATATTTAAATATAAATTATTTAAATATATATTGTTTAAATTTAAAGTATTTAAAAGAGTAATAAATTTCATCTATATTCCACGAATACTAATCAAATCAAAAATAAAATGCCAAGTTCAAATTCAAATTCCGTTTTATTAAAAGCTACTGGTGCTAAAGTTGTTGCAAATTCTATAAAATCAAAAAATGGTATAACTAAAAATAAAATTAAAAGTAACATTAATCCATATGTTACTTGTAGCTGTGTCGTTCAATGAACAACGAATCAAACTAATAAAAAAATAATATAAAGACTTATTTATAATTTTAATTTTACAAATGAATAAATAAATAAAACATTTTTTTTTACTTTTTATCAATTACTATAATTTCATAATTTTAAATATATTTTAAAATACTCTCACATGTATATATAAATCCTTTTATATAATAAATTTAAATAGTAATAAAAATTATATTTTAATAATAAAATAAAATTAAAAAGTTTTATTCAATAATTAAAATGGATTTTTTGTTTTTCTTATTATTAATGTATAAATATTTCATTTTACTTATTTATAAAATTATTTATTAGATAAAATATTTAAAAAACATTTTTTTTTTACAGTATAAATTTAATTAAGTATAATCAATGAAATGTTAAATTAGGATTATAAAATTACCAGTAACAATAATTGTAATTATTTTTTAAATTTTATTTATATTATATAAATGTATACATTAATTATATCAAAACAAACTTAAACTTTATTACAATAAATGTTTTTTTTTATAATAAAAAGTTAAAAATAATAATTATTAAAAATAATTAATTTAACTAATAAAGAACATTTAAAAATAAATAAAATAAGTTTTTATTTTCTCAAAATATAAAATATAAATATATTATTTTATCTTTTCTTCTCTTTAGCAACTTTTTTCTTTTTCGTATCTTCTACTTTTCCCACTAATTAATTTTAAATTTTAATATAAAATGTGGATTATTTTTATTTTATTTTTTTTTATATTTATTAAACTTTTTAAAAAATAACAAAGAAAACTTTTTAATTAAAAAATTGACCAATAAACATTCAAAATCAATAATTAAAAGATCTTTAAAAAAAGTTTTAACTTTTACTAAAGCACTTCTAAATGAATTGATGAATTGTTATCTTTTAATTATATAATGTTATTATTATTAATTCTTTATAATATTTTAATATTGATAAATTGTATTTTTATAAGAATATTTAATATATTTTATTAACTAATTAATTATATTAATTAATACTTAAAGTATTAGTATTACCTAAAGTTTTCTTATTTTAATTAAGCTTTGAGTGTTTTTAATATACCATATATATAAAAATAATATATAATTATTATATATTATTATCAATATTTTAATATCTTATTATTTATTATATATTGAATATCAATATTAAGGCATATTAAAACATTTTATAAATAGTATTAAGATTAAAAAAATAAAACATTATTTATGAAAATTGGTTTAATCATAATAATGCATTGTCACAACTATTTAATCATATTATTCATTATTTTAAGAAGAATAACTTATAATTTGAAAATGCACCCTTTTATTTAATTATAATATAACTTGTAACCTTATTTAATAATTTAATTTTTATAAAGATACATTATTACATGTATTTTATTAACTAAAAATTAAAATATGAACATATCATCTTATTATGAAAAAATATAAATACATTTAGTTTTCGTTTGTTAAATCAATGTAATTGTTTTTTAATATTTTTAATTTTATTTTTTTAACTATTAATTAATATATAGTTAATAATACTTTTAAGAGTTAATTAATAAAATGTTTTAAAAATAAAAATTTTAATGTTTATTTTTTATTTTTGTGTTAATAAAATAGTTTTAATTATAATATCTGTTTTAACTTTATACTTTTACATTTTTAGTATAATTTTTATTATTTAATTATTTATTTAAATTAGTATTAAATTAGTTTTGTTTGTTTCATATTAAATATATGTATAATTAAATAGAATAATATATTAAAAATGAAAGTTAAAATACTTTTAATATTATATAGTTATCAATGATTTAAAAGGTGTTATATACTTTTTTTATTTTATAGAGAATCCTAAACCATTGTAATTCAAAACCTTTATAATTTATTTATTATAAAGAAATAAACAATAAATCAGTAAAAATACATTATAATAATTAGGTTCAAGGATAATAATTTTTATATTGAATAATTTATTGTCCTTTTTTTTTTTTTTTTGTAAAAAGTATTTATTTCGAGTTTTTAATATATATATTTTAAATATATAATTAATAATCTTTTATAAAAAATTTAAAATAAGTAATGAAATATTTTATTTTTGTTTTTTTTAATAAATAAAGGTAAATAGAGCATTTAATTATGAATTTATTATATATATAATGATTTATATATAAAGTTTTTTATTAATCATTAGCTATTAATTTAAAAATTTATTAAAAATAATATATATTTCATTTTTTAAAAATATTATTAATATAAAAAAAATAAAACATAATGTATGGTGTCAAATAAACTTTCATGATTGTTTAATAACTATATTCATTGAATTACTAACATTTAACCCTTTGAACCAATATTTAAATCGATCCTTTGTTACAACGGTATAATGCTAGCACTCTTGCCTATAGATTTATTACTAAACTAATCAAAAAGTAACTTTATAGAGCTACTAATGGTAAAGAATGTTTTAGTATGACAAGTCACAAAACACTTTATATATATAAAGCATAAGAACGTGATGATCTATAAAGCTATTACAAATATTCTAAAATTAATGATAAAAAGAATGTTTATTATGATCACAGCATATTCACAAGGCTTGGAATAACTCTATTAATTATCAATTATAATGCTGAAGGTATTCTCAAAATTCGAATAGTTCATATAATTCCTAAGTTTAAATGAAGCTTATTATAGCCAATAAGTATTAACAAAATAATAAGTTTTGTTCGTATAATAAAGGTATTATTATTTAACATATTATAACAAAAATTATTAGTATTTCATAAAATATCAGTGTTGATGAGTTAAAGTACTGTATTATTTTTTTATAATCGATTAAAAAGGCAAAAAAAAATAAATAAAAACAATTTTAATGATTTTAAAAAATGTATTGTTTATTTACAGTAGAATATAATGTGGTTCTAATAATTAAAGTAATAATCATTAGATGATACTGAAACCTTGTATTATGAAATTATATTTTAATAAAGTAATTATTAAAATAATAACAATTAGTTTGTGTATTAAAACTTCAGGTATTTTATTTGTAAATATAAAAAGTATTTTATGTAAAAATTTTTAATTTTTTTAAAAATATTAAAGGGTTAGTATGAATGAGAACAATAAAAAGAAAAAGAAAAAAAAAACTTTCTATTAATGTTATTAATTATAAATAATTTACATAGTAGCAATGTTTACAGTGAAAACTTTCTACGAAAGAAACAAAATTTTCAGTATTACTTTTTTACGACTTTTTAGACTATATTGTTAATACTGTAGATAAAATATTATACACTTGATCAAGTGGTATCTTGTGGGAAACTAATACTAATGCAATAAATTATAAATACTAAAGATAACAAATTATTCAACTATGAACGTAGAATTAAATATGAAACTGATATAAATATTAAAGTTTTTTTTGTTTAACTGTGAAAATAGTATTGAATTAGAAATCGATAAAAGTGTTAATGTTTTTTTTATTGTTATTTATGATAATAAACTATACTATTTTACTATTGGTAAAAGTTATTTATAAAACTAAATTATTAATTATCTGGTCCAGTTAATGGTGGGAATGAGAAATTATTTATTGAATTTGAAGATACAGTAACAAAAATGAAACCTGATATGAATTTATTAGTTAATTTCTTTAATATTTCATTATTTCTTAATTGATATTATTAGTTTATAGCTTTAATTATTAATTATAAAATAATATTATTTATATTAAACATCATTTATCAATTTTTATAATTAAATTATAAAATAAAAACAACAACAATAATAGTAATAATAAAATAATGATGTTGCTATCATTATAAAAGATTTTGATTTCAAATAAATCTTCATTTTTTTAAATAATGAGATAAACCTTTCTCCATAGGTTTTTATAATCCAGATAGGTAATTTCTTTGAGAAATATTAATACATTTATTTCTCAAAGAAATTAATTTATAATTTTCAAAGTTTTTTTATTATGACTTTTCTTTTCAAAATTTCAAAAAATAATATTAATTTCAAATGAGCTTTCAGAAAAGTAGACAATAAACATTAAAATAATTATTTCATATAATATAACTATTTTGTTTAAACACAAATTGGTATATTAGTGTATATATATAAGAAAACTAAATATTTAAGCTTTTTATATTATAAATCTGTATTGCTCTTAGAAAATTTTTTTTAGCTAAAATGTTTGTCAAAAATTAGTGTAGTAATTAATAAATATCTTATTATAAAAATAATAAAAAAAAATATTAAAAACCAATAGTACTAAACTAAATTATAAATAATTCTATTTAGTATCATTGGTTCTTTATTTGTTGGTATTCAATACCGAAAGTAAAAGTAATGTCTAATAATATTTAAAAACGGTTTTAAATAGTTCAAAGTGAATTAATAGCTATTTTTGATCGTAAGTAGTTAAGAAAGTGATTGTAATTTCAGAAGAATTATTGATTATTACTGTGCAGGCGGTGATACATGCACTCAAACATATGAATATGTTAAAGATGAAACCTTAGATTCAACCGCCGGTACATTTTATTCAGAAAGTTCAATTATCAGTACTCAAGTTTCAGCTTTCGATATCTGTACAACTGGTAAAATAACTTGAACTAATACTAATGATGCAAGATTCTGTTTTGGTATTAAGGGTAGGGACAATACTCCTTTAGATATTAATATAACTACTGTTAAAAAGAAGAATATTTTTGGAATTGTAGATAAATATTTTTGATATTACCACTGAATATGTTACTGTAAAAGTCACTGATAACACAATTGCTTTAGATAAATCTGTTCCAGATAAATTAACTGTATAGAATTTAGTTTTTATTTGTTCCAAGTACTCATTATTAATTTTTTTTTATCTTTTTTTATTAAATAAGATTAAATAAATATTAAATTACATTTAACAAATGATATTTATAAAAATAGCGATAGGAGCAGAGCACAAGCAAAAAAAAATTGCAAACCAATTACTATAGGCTCAACTGATCCAACGAAATGTAATATACTATTAATCTATTATTAATCTATTGTTAATATTAATTTTAATGATTAAAATTTGGATTCATAATAACTTTATAAAATAAATTTTTTAAAATATAAAATCATAATAGGTACTAATGGTGTTAAATATTTCCTTGCTAAGAAAAATAATAATGGATTAACTAATGATATTTCAGTCAATGATTTATATATATGTAGAACTAGAGTATGTAAATAAGCAATCAACAGTTACTGGTTATCTTTTGTATGCTGAAATCTACTACAAACTTCAATAATATATATATTAAATGTACATCAGCCGTAGGAAGAATAAATTCTTGTACTTTATTTCCTAATTCCACTACAGGCGATAGTTGTAGTTGTAACTCTGTTAAATTAATTCAATCAACTATTGATAATTACAGAATTATATTGAAGGTGCTGCTTTTAAAGTATTAGATACAAAAGATAAATTTATTATTAGTGCTGCTGATACTACAAATGAATTTGTTGGAGGAATAAATGGTCATTTCATTGTCATTACAAATGAAAATAATAACATTCTCTATAGCATTGGTGATAATTTATTTATTTATATGTAAAAGACTTTTAAATTTAAAAATAGTTTAATACCATCTTTTTTTCCATTTACAAAAAATGTTGTTTTAACATTTTCTTTTTTAAGAATATCTAATATACTTTCGGTATATAAAACATCTGGACCATCCTCAAATGTTAATGTAATTTCTCCTGGATTACTACAATGATTATATGTTTCAATGTTAACAGCGGTTTCTGCATTAACATTATAATAACTTTATTACAATGTAATTTAAAAAAGAGTAAACTTTAATGTATATCAACTTTTTATCATAATTTTTACAATTTCTATAATAAATTTAAAATTAAAATAAAAAACCATATAATGAAAATTACAATTATTATATTAATTATGTGGAATATAATATTTGATTATTATTGACATTATTTATTCTTAATTCATGTTTGAATGATATAAGCTAATATCAAATAATTTATCATGCTTTATTTTTGATGAAAATAAGTGTGTAAAAGTTTCTAAATTTTAATTAATATTTATTTCTTACCAATTCACCTATTAAATGATTTTTTGATCTTTATCGCAGTTAAATAAAATGATAATAGTAACTTTAAAAGTCTATAATTATCATTTAAGTTTTATTAATTAATATTTCAATAAATAAATTTTTACAAATTCTTAATTATAAAAAAATTACATATATCGAAGTTTACTTTATTTTACTCCAGTAATAGTGTTCTCTTTATTAGTTTCATACATTGTAGTATCAATGAGATTGTAAGTTGATTCCGATAATGGTATCCCTTCTTTTGAAATACAAAGTTTCATTCTACTTTCAGTTAAGTTAATATTACCTTCATCACTTTTACCATTACAAATTTTAGATTCATAATTTCCACATCCATTTTCATTACATGATGCTAAAGCTACTGTACTACCATATTTTATGAAACCAGAGGTAGGGGTACATTTTCCATTAACCCAATCATAAAGATAAACTGAACCAAGATCATCTGAAGTTAATGAATCAAATAAATTTAATAAATTCTTATAATATCTTCTTCATTTACTTTTTAAGGCAAAATTCCTGATTCAGTTAGTTCTTCAAATTTTTTACTTTTACGTTTATAAATTTTATTTTTTACTAAATAAGTTCCATCGTCTAATTATCATTAATAATAAAATATTTTTTTTTCAATTAATACTGTATTCTTTGAAAATTATTTTTATTATTATAATATTTAATTTAATATATTTAAATACTAACCAACATTTTCCTGTACTTCAGATCTTTCACATACACAATCCTCACATTCATATAAAGTATTTAAAATTGTACCGCTAACATATTGTTCTTTTCTTGAAATTATTTTCTTTTCTTAATATTGACAAAATTTTTCATCTATTTATTTTTATAATAAATATTGTTTTTTATGATGAATAATTATTTCGATTAAATAAAATTAAATACAATTTTATATAGTATTTTTATTTTTATATGAATAGTAAACACTAGAATAATTGTTATTGAAATAAATTTTGTTTACATCACGATTTAAAACAATAACATCTTTACAAGTGGCAACAGAAGAAAAGATTGAACCTGAATTTATATTTCCATCTAAGATATAATTTTGTTTTACACCAAATTCAACACTTTCACCTTCTACAGATAAACAAACACCATGATCTTTGTATTGTAAACTAATGTTAGTATTTCCATCACATTCAACACCATTTCCTGCTTTACTACTGGAATATGATTTAATTTCGTAATAATCTTCTTTTTTCTTCTTCTTTAGTATAAGTTACTTTAATTTAACCTTCAGTTTATTTACAAATATTACCTTTCTTACAAAGATGCATAAATAAACTTCCTTTCCATTTCTAATTGGATTTTCAGTTTCACCAGTTAATTTAATCTCACTTATTCATTTATTACACTAAATCATGATAATTCTCCTGTAAACGATTTGGAAAATTTAATTACTTATGTAAAAAGTTTAGGATATAAATTTGTTACAATAGATGAATGTATTGGTGTAAATGCTTATCAAGAAATTGATGAAGAGGATACTTTATTAGTTAAAAGATTAAAAGATGAATATGATGAAGATTCTTTAGTTGCCTCGGCTAAAATTTTACAATCATTAATAACATCTAGAACAGCATACCCAAGTATTATTGAATTTCTTGAAGATTATGATGATGATGATGTTGATATTGAAGATACCACTAAAATTTTCGAAGAACCAATTACAACAACTACTACCACTACTACTACTACTACTACTACAGAAGAAACTACTTCTACCATTACTACTGAAATATTAGGTAAGGGATACTTTATTAATAATGATAAAAAGTTAATTAATTGTAATGGTAGTACTTGTGGAAATGTTATTAATGAAATTGGTTACTTCATAAATAATGAAACTTACATTAAATTAATAAAGGATCTGAAATTGAATGTGCCAATGCTGAAACTGTAATCGGAGATAATTGTGAAATTGGTAAATTAATTACTGGGGATATTGTTAAACTTTGTGTTGATGGTGTAAAAAATAAAGCTATTATTATCTTCACAGAAGGTGATAACAAAAAATACTTTATCAAGGCATCTGTATTAAATACTAGTGTTAGTGAAGAATCTGAAGAATCTCAAAAGTATTACATAATTAATGTCGCTGAAAAAGAAGTTTTAACTGAAACTGATATTACTGGTAATTAAATAATATTTTTAAATGGATAAAATTAATATAAAAATTATATAGGTAAAGCACAAAAAGAAAATATTAATGTTGCTAAATATTTAATTGAAGATAGAAAAATAAATATTAATATTAAAAATAGAAATGGAGAAATACCATTACATTCATGTATTCAAGGGTATGAAAATGATATAAAATATTTAATTAAATACACCAACTTAAAATATTTGAATTTAATATGAAATAATAAATTTAATAATACACTAGTCAAACTATCATATTATTTAAAAAATTCATCATAACGAATTAACTATCTTAATATCTAAATTTTAATTTACACCATATAGTAATTTTTTTCTTGACTATTTTGTATATTTTGTATATTTTGTATATTTTGTACATTTTGTATATTTTGTATATTTTGTATATTCTGTATTATACTTTATGTAATGTATTAATATATTAATAAATCTAAATTCATCAATTATTCAATTCTTCATATTTGTTTATTTACATTATTAAAATAGTAATTTTTCTTTGTTTATTCTCAATAGTAAATATAAGTCTTTTTTTTTTTTTAATTTACTCTAGTTTGAGTTCAATTTCTATTTTATTTCTTTTAAATTCATTTTCGACTTTATATTATTCTCTCAAAGAAGTTGACAATTTGCTAGTAAAGTTTAAAAAAAAGGTATAAATTCATATTTCATTAAAAGTTAAATGTTGGCAAACGAGTACTGTAAAGTGGAAAAAAAAATAGACTGAAACACTACATAAAATTACCAAAAAGAAAATGTTATATGTCCTTGTTATTTTCTTTGAAATTAATTAAGAAGGGCTTTATTATATATTATTAATGAACTTAAAAATAAACAATACTTTTTATTATTATTATTATTATTATTATTATTATTATTATTATTATTATTATTATTATTATTATTATTATTATTATTATTATTATTATTATTATTATTATTATTATTATTATTATTATTATTATTATTATTATTATTATTATTATTATTATTATTATTATTATTATTATTATTTTATCTTTTCTTTGTTCAGTAAGTCAATATTAATTTCTTTTAACAAAATAAAAGTTAACAACAAGATAAATGAGATCTTCAACAGAAATAATTATTATTAAATAAAAACAAGAATAAATATAATATTAAGAGCTTACTAACCTTACAATTAAGCCAACTCGCTAATTATTCTTAAGTTTTATTGAAAATAATAATAGTTCAGTAATTGTTAAAGCTTTAATTTTCTACTTTCAAATAATATTCTTGTTTAATTTAATTTTTTATAACTATAATTGGTATTAGAAATAATTACCATTTTAATATTCAAAAAAAAAAAAAAAAAACTTTTTATTTAATTTGGAATACTAATAGTTACTAATAGATGGGATTACTAGAAAAGATTACTCTATTCGACATTTCTCTATTCGTTATTTTTCATATTCAAAAAACTATAAATAGCTTACTATTAAAAATTATATATATTTTTTTCCAAAAGATGACAAATCTACTCCTAATATAAGAAATTTATATTTAAGTATTTACAATATATCAAGCTTCATATGAAATACTATTCATGTAAGTATAGATATAATTTTTATCAACAAACATCACTTAAATTAAGGAATTACTTGGATTATTCCTATTCGATTCGATTATGAAAACACTACCAGAGTTGTTATTACTAGTAATAGAGTTATTCCTGACTACCCTTGTGTCTGTCCATGTTGCCGGTAGGATGAACAATCTTTTTATCATTGGATTTTAGAATGTTTTGCATTCTTTGAATATTGAACTTCTTCACTCAGCTTTCATTATGATATTTTTACCCTTTTTTATATTTATATTTTTATTTATTATTATTATTATGTCAAATCCATTATCACTTAATACAATATAAAGTAATATCACAAATTAAATAAATAAATATAAGAAGTATGTTCTCTTCCTAGTCTAAAAAAAATAAAGTATTTTTAAAATTTATTTTTTCTGTTATCCGCGGATATTGGATTATATGTTTTCAATAAATTATATTAATAGTAAATATCTCAGTTTACAGAAAATATTATAGTATTAAATAATGAACAAACTTTTTTAAAAATATTGAAAGAAAAAAGATTGATTATTCTATACGAAACCCTCAACATGATACTTTTTATTTATTTATTTATTTATAATAATTATAATGATAATAAAAAAAATGAAATGGCTTTTTACAATAAAAACTAAAATATTCTATTATATAACTATTTTTCATATTCTTTGATTTAATAAATTTATTTATACTATAGATGAATATAATATTTATTTTTAAAGAATAGAAATAAAATTAAATTTAATTCATAAAAAATGGAAATGTAATTATTTCAAATATAATTGAATGATTTATACAATAAGCACTTGTGAAGAGTAATGTTACTCGTATCTGAAGTTTTATAATTTAGACTGCAACAAAAATAATAGATTTAGTTTAATCAATTTTAATTATATATAGTAAAAAAAAAAAAAAAAAAAAGAAAAAAAAAAATTAAATAAAAAATATTATCTACAAAAATACTTGGAATTAATAAATAAAAGATAACAAAAGTATTCAATAAAAAAATATATATATTTATTTTCGTTTTAATTTTCAGAAATTTTAAATATATATTAAGAATTATAAATAAATTAACAATATTTTATATTTATATTTAAATTTAATAATGTTGGTACTCTTAATGCTACAAATTTTATATATATATACATAGAAACTAAAAAATGAGAAATGATAGTAAACATTTCTTTTAGAATGTAAGAATGGATAACTATACTCTTCAAATTAATGGGAATACATTAAAATTATAAAACTTATTGAGAAGTATAGTAATTTCTTGCTTTCACTACCAATCATAGAATATAATAAAATAATAAATAAAATTATTAACAATTTTTATTGTCAATAAAACTTAAGAATAATTAGTAAGTTGGCTTAATTGTAAGGTTAGTAAGCTCTTAATATTATATTTATTCTTGTTTTTATTTAATAATAATTATTTCTGTTGAAGATCTCATTTATCTTGTTGTTAACTTTTATTTTGTTAAAAGAAATTAATATTGACTTACTGAACAAAGAAAAGATAAAATAATAATAATAATAATAATAATAATAATAATAATAATAATAATAATAATAATAATAATAATAATAATAATAATAATAATAATAATAATAATAATAATAATAATAATAAAAAGTATTGTTTATTTTTAAGTTCATTAATAATATATAATAAAGCCCTTCTTAATTAATTTCAAAGAAAATAACAAGGACATATAACATTTTCTTTTTGGTAATTTTATGTAGTGTTTCAGTCTATTTTTTTTCCACTTTACAGTACTCGTTTGCCAACATTTAACTTTTAATGAAATATGAATTTATACCTTTTTTTTAAACTTTACTAGCAAATTGTCAACTTCTTTGAGAGAATAATATAAAGTCGAAAATGAATTTAAAAGAAATAAAATAGAAATTGAACTCAAACTAGAGTAAATTAAAAAAAAAAAGACTTATATTTACTATTGAGAATAAACAAAGAAAAATTACTATTTTAATAATGTAAATAAACAAATATGAAGAATTGAATAATTGATGAATTTAGATTTATTAATATATTAATACATTACATAAATTATAATACAGAATAAATAATATAGCCAAGAAAAAATTTAATATTTGGAGTAAATTAAAATTAAACCAATAATAGAGGATATGTAAGATACATCTAAGCATTTTAAGTATTGATCAAATAGAATCATTTAAATTTATCTGATACATTATTACATTATTAATTATGTATACAGAAATTTTAAAAATAATTGTACAATTGTAAAACTATTATTCCACATTTTGCCACTAAATTTATTTATTGAAAATTCATAGAGAATTCTTCTTTAATATAATTTATATATATTAAAATCTCTGGTATTACAAATTATTGTTTTTTTTGTATTTTTACCCCGGTGTTATGAACTAACGTTTATTTATATTTATTATTCAATTTATATATTTTGGTTATTATATAATTTCTATTATTTAAAATAAATAAAATTATTATTAAATGCATATTGCTTTTAAAAAGAGCATTTATTTTATTATATAAAAAAGACAATATTAGTTTTTATTTTTTTCCTAAAATAGAGGTTTAAAAAAATATATAAAGTCTATTCTCCATAATTGTCTTTTTTCTTTAACTATATTAAATAGGTCAAAAATATCTTCCAATAATAAAAATAAATATAATTAATTAAATAAATAAAATAATATATGTGTATGTATATATTAATTTATATTATATAATATAATAGAAAATATTTAAAATGGTCTTTTATAGTATGGCCTATGGCTTATTATGAATTTAATTAATACATAATATATAGTTAATATTTGAATAATAATATTATAACCAATATGACTATATAATCAAATATCAAATATTTATAATATTATTTTCATTTTGGAAAATAATAGTACAAATTTCAAAATATTTTATATTTTTTGTTAATTATAAAAATAAATAAATAAATAACTTCTTTAATACAAAATTCAACAACACATTAACATAAACTAACATAAGCATTCCTATAAAATATATAAAATATATAAAATTTTAATCCATTATTATTTTATTTAGTAAAGAGAAATAGAATTTTAAAAGAATAAAAGTTTCTATGTTTATTTTGTTTATTTAATAGATTATTAAAATATTTTTAAAATTACTTTCTTTTTAATTTTTAAAATTAGTTTAATTATATATATTATATATAATGTAAAGCAATTATAGTTAAATGATCCATTTATTCATTTATACATACATTTCATAATATATTAAATAATAAAAAAATATTTATATATAATTAACTTTTTTGATCTTTTATTATATCACATTAATTAATTCGAGAACCAGACCGCCAGTATTAAAATTAAATCTTAATTAATTATAAAAATAATATAATTATTATTATTTTAATTTTGACATGAAATTTGAATTTCTACATAATCTTAACTTTATTATAACCAATATTTTTAAAAAAAAAAAAAAATAAAATTTTTGGTAAAGAGTAAAACTATATTTTAATATATTAAAATACATATCTTTGAAGTTATTTTATTAAGTTTAAAACTTTAATATTATTTATTTTTTATTATTTTTTACAGTGTATAGTGTATACTATACAGCGTACTGACATAGGATTTATTATAATTAACCATTTTAATATATGATTTTAATATTTGATTTCTAATAAAGGTTATATAATAATATAATAATCTATTTAATTATTTATTTACAATAATCGAACTATTATAATAGTTAATTCTTTAGTTCATTAAGAGTTAAATGACCGTATTGTTTATAAAATTTATTAAAAAAATTTTATTATAATTTCTTTTTCCATTATTAATGATACTTTTAAAAACAATAAAAATAATTAAATATTACAATTAAAAATATGTTATTTTTTTATTTCAAAATATATATTGTCTGGCCTAAATTATATATATATTTTTTTCGAAATATTATATGATATTATTATGTAGAATGTTTCAAGTTCTTACTATTTTTCTATTAAAAAATAAACACAAAAAAGGAAATTTCATCATATGAATATATATGTATTCTGGATATGGTTTAAAAATTTTTTTGACATTTTTTCCAAATGCATAATAATTAATTAATAAATGTAATAATATAGTATAATATTAATTAAAAATATAACATTACACTTTATGCTTCTTAAATGATTAAAATGTTTAATATAAAATAATATAATATATAATATGTTAACAGTATAATAAAATTATTAAAGAATAAAATAAAAAATAAGCAATAAATATATTAATTAAAAAAAGTCGAATTTGAAAAAAGAATATAAAAAGATTGAATTTTGATTTATTTTAAAAACATTTATTCTTAATTTGAATTATTTATATAATTAAAAACACTCATTATATTAAAATATATTAAATAAATCAAAATACTTTAAAAAGTAATCTATTATACTTATATTCAATATAAAAGAAAAAAAAAATGAATTCAAAAGAAAGTCTTGCGAATCCCTCGAATAATTTTTTAGAATTATATAATGGCACTCCAATTTTTAAAAGAAATTCTACATTAGCAAATAAACTTCTTAGTGATCTTATAACAAATGATTATACCGAGGTATCAAGTTTTCCTTTAATACTTCCGGAAACCAGAGAGAGAAAAAATGACTTAATTCAAAATATGAGCCAAAATTCAAAGCAGAATACTAATTCAGTAAATATTATATATTTTATTTATTATTTTATTTATTTATTTATTTATTTATAAAATATATTTTACATCATTAGTAATTATAAAAATATTAACATTCTTTAAATTTAATAATTATATATTTATATACCATTATAGTTATTTTCAAATTTATCGTCACAAGACTCTTTTTCAATTGAAAACACAAGTCCAATATTAAATAATGCATCTTCATCACTAGTACCAATAATTGACCCCTCTTTTATTAGCTCACCATATTTATCATTTGAATTATTTTCATTTAATAATAATTTCTCTTCTTTCTATAATTCCAACTCAATTATTACTGAGTTTTGTTCAAATTTACCTACAAATCCAAATCCAAATCCAAATCCAAATTCAAATCAAAATTCAAATCAAAATTCAAATCAAAATCAAAATCAAAATCAAAATCAAAATCAAAATCAAAATCAAAATCAAAATCAAAATCAAAATCAAAATCAAAATCAAAATCAAAATCAAAATATAAATCAAAATATAAATCAAAATATAAATCAAAATCTATATAATCACAAAAGATCAATTAAAAATTCATATTCAAATACAATTTTAAAAGAAAATAAACAAAAAAAGAAATGTGGGAACTCAAAGGGTCGTAAGCGCCCTAATTTTTCCAATAGCGTCACCAGTATATTGAAAGAATGGCTTGAGAGCCATTCTTTCCCTTATCCTACTACTGTTGAAAAAAAGTGTCTTTGTGAAGCTACAGGTCTTACAATGGTAAGTTATTTATCATTATCAATATTATAATTATTTTATAAAATTAATATATATATATTAACAATATTTTCTTTTTTTATTTTTTATTCATGCTACATAATACAACCTATAAATGAATTTATATAATATAATTAAACATTAAAAATCTGTTTTATCTTTAGGATCAGGTATAAATTTTAAATGATTTTAAATTACAAATTATAATAATGATATTTATTACAATTCTAATTTCTAATTATAAATTTTATTTTAATATTATAGCTTAATATCTGGTTTATAAATGCTAGACGCCGTTATATATAATTTGATGTAATTTTATTTAAATATAGAAATAGAATATTAAAGATAATAGTTAGTATTATTATTCATTATTATATTATTATTAAATTTTTTAATTACTTATTTATATATATTAGAACATTAACCTCTATCCTTAAAAAATTAAATAATAAACAATAAAATAGTAAAAATAATAAATATTTATATATATATATATTCTTTACAATGTAATTTTAATCAAAAATAAATATTATATAATAAAGTTATTATAGTTTACAAAATAATTATAAATACTTTTGCTATTCATATTTGAGTGTCTTGTTTCTAATTCATTTATTTATTTATTCTTTCAATTTACAACGACTTTAAATTATTAATTTTAAAATTATTTCTAATTAAAAAATAAAAATAATAATTTTATAATTATAAAATTTGTGGTTTTGTAATATTGAAAAAATATTAATATATATTTTTTAGTGTATTTTATACTACAGTAGGGTTATTATATATATTATATATATCAATTATCCATTTAATATTATAGGAACATTATAATGAAAACGAAAAAAATAATAAAAATAATAAATTACATTATTAATATTTATAATGAATTATATATATAATACATATATTACTATAATAAATGTATTTTGTTAAACACATTAATTTTATATTGAAAAGAATTTATTTTCAAATAAATAAATAAAATTAAATATATATAAAAAATAACAATAAGTAGAAATATATTGTAAATAATATCAATTTTATTTTATTAATATGAAAAATTATAAAAACTTTTATTATTATTATTTATATAAATATTGCAAAATTAACTAGCTATAAATTTATAAAGAACATTTAAAAATAAATAAATAGGTTTCTATTTTCTCGAAATACAAAATATAAATATATTTTTTTATCTTTCCTTCTTATACTTTTCCTTCTAATTAATTTTAAATTTTAATTTAAAATGTGGATTATTTTTATTTTATTTTTATTTTTATATTTATTAAACTTTTTAAAAAATAACAAAGAAAACTTTTTAATTAAAAAATTGACCAATAAACATTCAAAATCAATAATTAAAAGATCTTTAAAAAAAGTTTACTTTTTACTAAAGCACTACTAAATGAATTGTTATCTTTTAATTATATAATGTTATTATTATTAAAGCTTTATAATATTTTAATATTGATAAATTGTATTTCTCTATGAATATTTAATATATTTTATTAACTAATTAATTAAATTAACTAATACGAATACTTTTAATATTACTATTAATATATTAATATATTATATTGCTATTAAAAGTTTACTTTAAACTTAAAAGAAATGTTGAGTATTTTTATTATGCCATTTAAATAAAAATAAGATAGGATTATTAAATATTTTATAGGATATACCACCAATACCATTTAAATTATAATATCTTAACTATATTAAATATTAATGTCAGAGTATATTAAAATAATATATAAATACTAATAAGATTTTTTAAAATAAAAAATAATATATGAAATCTGGTTTAACTATAATAATACATTGTTTCAATTATTAAATCATGTTATTCATAGTTTAAATATTTATATGATTTGAAATACATCCTTTTCTTTTATTTAATTATAATAATAATTAGTAACCTTAATAAATAATTTAACTTTTAAAAGATAACACTATCTTATGATTTTTAATTTTTATACCCATATAAAATTTATCTTCTCCTGTCTTAATTCATTTTTAAAACACACTTTTTGAATATTCGTTTAATCTAATTAATTATTAAATTTTAAAAAAAGGAAAATAAGAATTAAATATTAATATTTTTAATAATTATAAAATATTAATAAAAATAAATAAAAGTAAATTAAAGTTATATTATTAGTTCTATTATATACATATTCTTTTTAAATTAAATAGGAACTTTTAATAATATGTTTTAACTCCTTTCTTTTAAGATTTAATAACAATTATTGTTGTTAATAATTAAGAATAATAACTTTAATAAAATATAATTTTATATAGGATAGCAATTATAATAATGGTTTATAAAAGTATATATAAGAAGCATTTGTTTTCTTGATTAATCATTATTTTAAAATTGAATTTCATTATTCAATCTTTATCTCAATATAGCAATCAAGGATTCAAAAAGTAGAGTTTAATAACATTTGTTAAAATATTAATAAAAATATTTCTGTAATATATTTAAAAATAAATTATTTAAAAAAAAAGAAATATAATTTTTCTGTCTACATTTTTCGAATCAAAATGCCAAGCTCAATGTTAAATTCAGCTTTATTAAAATCTACTGGTGCTGGTTCTGGAGCTATTACATATTCAAAACCAAGAAATAATATAACTAAAAATAAAGTTAAAAGTAACATTAATCCATATGTTACTTGTAGCTGTGTTGTTCAATAATGAACAAAAAATCTAATTATTAAGAAAATAATTCTACCACTTATTCATAATTTTAATTTTACAAATATATAAACAAATAAATAAAACATTTTTTCACATTTTATTAATTACTATAATTTCATAATTTTAAATATATTTTGAAATACTCTCACATGTATATAAATTCTTTTTTTATAAATTTAAATAGTAATAAAAATTATATTTTAATAATAAAAATTTCATTTTAATAATAAAATAAAATTAAAAAGTTTTATTCAATAATTATAATAAATTTTGTGTTTTTCTTATTATAAACGTATAAATATTTAAATTCTACTTATTAAAAAGTTATCTATTAGACAAACAAGCAAAATATTTAAAAGTATTTCTATTTCTTTTTATGTGTAAAGTTTAATAAAATTATTGAATTATTAAATGATAAAAAGTAAAGTTTGGCTTACAAAATTTTTTTAAACTTTATTTATTTAATGTAAATGTATACATTAATTGTATCAAAATGTATTGTAATAAATATATTAAAAGATAATAAAGTAGAAAAGAAATCTATAAAATATTATTATACAAACACTATATAAAAAATCAATTTTTAACTTTTTTTTATTCATTTTTATAATCTTAAATCCAATATTATATAATTTTAAATTTAATTATAATTTAAAATTATAAATTTGATAATATTGAATGCTTAGATTTTTTTCTTTAAAAAATTAAGCATTTCGATAATTTCATCTCGATGTTTTATTCTATCTTCAGGTTTAATCATTTTTAAATATTTAAGGCATTTCTTCATTTTATTTTCTTTTATCATCTTTTTCACCTTACTTATAATGAATCTATAATCATGCTTATTTTTGCCTTTGGTTTGAATAAACTTGTAACCTTTATATCTGTTAAGTTATATTGATACCATTAAAATATTAAAAATATATTAGAATAAATATTATTAATTTAATAATTTTAATTTTATTAATAATCATATTTAATTAATTATATTATTATAATTAAATATTAAAATACATAAATACATAATTGTATAAATATATGCATACACATAATGATGAATTATTATATGAATGTTCTGACGGTGAATAAAAGCGTTCTTTACCTCATCATTTTGACATTTCCATAATTCTCCAAAATATCCATTTAAAATTTTATAATTATAATGAATTGCATTGTTTTGTTTAAAATAGTAGGTCAAGTATTTTTTAAAAATCATAAAACAATTTAATGGACGAGGTATTTTATTACCATATTTTCTTTTTTCATTGAAAATAAATGATGTGTAAATGGTTGATATTTTTTGTAAAATATCTTTATCTTTCAATAAAAACTCAACATCACAATCATTCAATTCTTCCATAAAATACAAAAGATATTCTTGATCCATTGCTTTTGCTAATCTTAATATTTCAATTCTATTTGAAGCTTGTTGAATTAATTTTCTTACTTCATTTGAAAAGTCATCATTTTCATTAGATGGAATATAATAATAATTATAATAATCAATTTTATTATTAAAAGCGTTTTTATAAACATCAATACTGATATTATTGATATTATTATTGATATTATTATTGATATTATTGTTGATATTATTATTGATATTATTGTTGATATTAATAATATTATTAACATTTTGATCATAATTCATAAAATCATTATTGATTACTTGATAATTAATATTTTGATTATAATTCAATTGATCGCAATTGACTAGATTGCTGATTTGGCCATTATTAATTTGACTAATATAGATTTGATTGCTATTAATATTATTTTTCTGATTAATAATAGCTAGATAATTATTATAATTATTATAATTATAATTATTATTATTTTTTAATGTAAATTCATTATTGACTAAATTTTCATAATCAATATTATTATTATTATTATTATTATTATTATTATTATTATTATTAAGATTGATATTATTAATATCAATAATAGGAATACAATTCACTTGGTTATTATTATTATTTTGATAATTATTCTTGTCATATATTGTTTTCATAGTGTTATTACCAAAATTACCAAAGAGGTAGTTAGTATTAAAAGGAGGAGAGACGATGTTTAGATGGGAAGTAACCTGAATATTCTTAATACTGTTTTGAGTAAAGTTCGTCAAGGTAGGATCTAACACATCAGAGAAATTACCACTTTGAAGATTTAAAATGGAATTATTAGAATTCTTTGCATTTAACATATCAAATTGTTGATAATTAATGTTATTAATATTATTAATATCGTAAAACATTTTTAATAATTTATAAAAAAAAAGTAAAAAAAAACTGTTATTTAATTGTTAATTTATTTTCTTTTTTTATTTTAAAAAAAAGTAAAGATAAAATAGAAAAACAAAAACAAAAAAAAAAAAAAAAAAAAAAACGAATTTTTATACTTTAATTTTTAACTTTTTTTGTGTCATCTATTTCTTTTAGAATAGTCCAATAATACAAAAATAAAGGTATACAAATTTCGAAATAAATAAGATTTTAAACTATTTTTAACCTATTTAAACTTTTATTAATCAATTGTAGTTTATTTTGAAAATTAATTAATAGAAAATTTTTAAGCATTAAACTTTATTTCGGTTTAACTATATTACACAGTCGATTTTAACATTTTTAAAGCATTAGAGTTTAAATTTTAAAAACCTTTCTATTTTCAATTTTACAATATTTAATTTTAGTTTTAAAGTAAAAAATCAATCAAATAATTAAAGTCCTTATTATGAGACATAGTATTTAAAATATAAAAAATAAAATTTAATAAGCTATTTTTATTTTTTTTACTCATGGGATACCTAACTAATTCTTGCATCAAAATATTAAAACATCAATTTAAATATTGAATTGATAAAAAAAATATATAGATTTATAAACATTTTTTTATTTTGAATATATACTTTTAAATGGATGTTAATTTTATTCATTACCATTATTATTTTTTATGCATAATGCCTTTCTTATGATAAATTACATGCATTATCAATGCATTATTAATACATTATATTAAATACATTTTACCATATAACATTAATAGTCAAAAAATATTTTATAAATTTTTTAAAATAAGTTAAAATGTATTATCCTTTAGAATTATGTAGAGTAATAATATAACATTAATAAAAATAAACTTTTAACTATATTTATTGTACAATATACAATACATTTATTGTATTTAATGTATATTATTAGAAGTTGTTAATTTAGGATTTATAATTATTTCAACCTTTATTAGAGTAATGTATGATAAATAAATACATTCTATTCTAATCAAACTACATTCATTAATATATTTATATTGTGACTTAAATATATATTCCAATACAATAGGATTCAATACATTTTAATGCATTTTAATAAATATTATAATCAATAAGACTATAATTAATATCAAATATTTATAATAATATTTTCATTATGGAAAATAATAGTACAAATTTCAAAATATTTTATATTTTTTGTTAACTATAAGAATAAATAAATAAATAACTTCTATAATATAAAATTCCACAACACACTAACATAAGCATTCCTATAAAATATATAAGATATATAAAATTTTAATCCAATATTATTTTATTTAGTAAAGAGAAATAGTAGTTTTAAAAAAATAAAAGTTTCTATGTTTATTTTGTTTATTTAATAGATTATTAAAACATTTTTAAAATTACTTTCCTTTCATTTTTAAAATTAATTCAATTATATATAATGTAAAGTAATTATAGTTAAATGATTCATTTATTCATTTATACATACATTTCATAATATATTAAATTTTATATTAAATTTTTTGTTTAAAGGTTGAAAAGCCATTAATTTATTAATTATGAAAAACATCTATTATGAATTTTACTAGAATGTTTTTATACAGTTACCTTTACACCTTTACAATTTATTATGATTACTTTTCATAAATTAAAAGGTTCATTATAGTTATATAATTATTACTTTTATGGTATATTCATTTTAACCATAAAAATATACCACATTCAAAATAAAGAAATTATTATTATATAGTTATATTTCTTGTAATAACATAAAAATACAAAATAAAAAAAAAATTATTATATATAAAAATATATTACTTCTATTAATGACTTAATAATATGAATATATATTTGAAATATTATTTTTTTTAAATTATATTTCAAATATTGTTTAAATAATATTATTTTTTTTAAATAAGAGTTCCTATTATTTATTAATATTTTTTTATTATATTTTTATATTATAGTAATGTTTCAAATTTTATTTTATATTTAAACGTATTATTGAAATATTAAATAATAAAAAAATATTAATAAATAATTAATTTTTTTGACATTTTATTATATCACATTAATTAATTCGAGAACCAGACCGCCAGTATTAAAAGATTAAATCTTAATTAATTATAAAAATAACATTATTATTATTACTTTAATTTTGACATGAAATTTGAATTTCTACATAATCTTAACTTTATTATAACCAATACTTTTTTAAAAAACAAAATTTTTGGTAAAGAGTAAAACTATATTTTAATATATTAAAATATATATGTTATTTAATTTACTTTAAAAACTTTAATTTTATTTATTTTTTATTATTTTTACAGTATATAGTGTATACTATACAGTGTATTAAAATAGGATGTATTATAATTAACCCTTTTAATATGATTTTTATATTTGATTTTTAATAAAGGTTATATAATAATATAATAATCTATTTAGTAATTTATTTACTATACTCGAGCTATTATATAATTATAAGAGAAATGTATTAAAATTCATTTATATCATAACAGATAATTCTTTAGTTTATTAGAAGTTAAATGACCGTATTTTTTATGAAATTTATTAAAAAAATTTTATTATAATTTCTTTTCCCATTATTAATACTTTTAAAAATAATAAAAAAACAATTAAATATTACAATTAAAAATATGTTATTTTTTTATTTCAAAATATATATTATATGGATTTAATTATATTTCTTTTTTCTTCGAAAAATGATATGATATTGTATGGAATGTTTCAGGTTCTTACTATTTTCCTATTATGAAATAAATACAAAAAAGGAAATTTCATCATATTTTGGATATGATTTAAAAAAAAAATTTTGACGTTTTTTCTAACTGCATAATAATAATTAATAATATATATATAAACTATTAATATTTTATCTAATATAGTATAATATTAATAAAAGACATAATATTACACTTTATGGCACTAAAACAATTAAAAATTATAATATAAAATAATAAAATATATATAACAGTATAATAAAATAATTACAAATATAATAAAAAATAAGTAATAATTAAAAAAAGTCAGATTTGAAAAAAAAATATAAAAGGATTGAATTTTGATTTATTTTAAAACATTTATTCTTAATTTGTATTATTTATATAATTAAAAACATTCTTTATATTAAGATATATTAAATATATCAAAATACTTTAAAAAGAAACTCATTATACTTATATTCAACATAAAAGAAAGTAACAATGAATTCAAAAAAAAGTCTTTCGAATACCTCGAATAATTTTTTAGAATCACCTAATCCAATTTTTAAAAGAAATTCTACATTATCAAATAAACTTCTTAGTGATATTATAACAAATGATAATACCGCTGTATCAAGTTTTCCTTTAAAGCTTCCGGAAATCAGTAAGAGAAAAAATGACTTAATTCAAAATATAAGCCGAAATTCAAGGCAGAATAATAATTCAGTAAATATTATATTTTTATTTATTGTTTTATTTTTTATTTTATTTATTTATATAACATATTTTATATTATATTTAATTAAAAAAAGTATTAACATTTTTTAAATTTAATAATTATATATTTATATACTATTATAGTTATTTTCAAATTTATCTTCACAAGACTCTTTTTCAATTGAAAACACAAGTCCAATATTAAATAATGCATCTTCAATGCCAGTACCAATAATTGACCCCTCTTTTATTAGCTCATCATGTTTATCATTTGAATTATTTTCATTTAATGATATTTTTACTTCTTTCTATTATTCCAACTCAATTATAGCCGAGTCTTGTTCTAATTTACCTACAAATCAAAATCAAAA
Organism: Piromyces finnis; assembly: GCA_002104945.1. Classification (NCBI taxonomy): domain Eukaryota; kingdom Fungi; phylum Neocallimastigomycota; class Neocallimastigomycetes; order Neocallimastigales; family Neocallimastigaceae; genus Piromyces; species Piromyces finnis. The sequence goes on from MCFH01000100.1 coordinate 34,305, forward strand.
TATAAATCAAAATTTATGTAATTACAAAAGATCAGCTAAAAATACATATTCAAATACAATTTTAAAAGAAAAAAAACAAAAAAATAAATGTGGGAACTCAAAGAATCGTAAGCGCACTAAGTTTTCCAATAGAGTGACCAATATATTAAAAGAATGGTTCTCAAACCATTCTTTCCCTTATCCCACTATTATTGAGAAGAAGCGTCTTTGTGAAGCTACAGGACTTACAATGGTAAGTTATTTATTATTATCAATATTATAATTATTTTATAAAATAAATATATATATTAACAATATTTTCTTTTTATATTTTTTATTCATGCTACATAATACAACCTATAAATGAATTTATATATATATAATTAAATATTAAAAATCTGTTTTATCTTTAGGATCAGGTATAAATTTTAAATGATTTTAAATTACAAATTATAATAATGATATTTATTACAATTCTAATTTCTAATTATAAATTTTATTTTAATATTATAGCTTAATATCTGGTTTATAAATGCTAGACACCGTTATACATAATTCTATGTACTTTTATTTAAATATAGAAATAGAATATTAAAGATAATAGTTATTATTACTATGCGTTATTATATTATTATTAAACTTTTCAATTACTTATTTATATATATTAGAATGGTAATATCATATACTTAAAAAATTAAATAATAAACAATATAATAGTAAAAATAATAAATATTTATATATATATATATTCTTTACAATGTAATTTTAATCAAAAATAAATATTATATAATAAAGTTATTATAGTTTACAAAATAATTATAAATACTTTTGCTATTCATATTTGAGTGTCTTGTTTCTAAAATATATTTATTTAATAATTCATTCATCCATTTATTTATTTATTTATTCTTTTAATTTACAACGGCATTAAACTATTGCTTTTAAAATTATTTCTAATTGAAAAATAAAATTTTATAATTATATAATATGTGGTTTTTTAATATAGAAAAGAAATTATTATATTTTTTTAGTGTATTAACTATTTTATACAACAGTGTGTATTATATATTACAATGATCCATTTAATGTTAAAGGAACATTATAGTGAAAACAAATAATAATAATAATAATAAAAATAATAAATTACATTATTAATATATCAATAATACACATATACCTATATTAAGTGTACTTTGTTAAACATATTATTTTTGTATTGAAAAGACTACTCTTTCAAAAATAATATTAATAAATGAATATTCCAGGAAAAGAAAAAGTTTTAATATTGGATTATAATCAATTATAATTCAATTTTAACAACAATATAAGAATTTTATGATAGTAAAAGAAAAGAATTTATTTTCAAATAAATAAATAAAATTAAATATATATAAAAAATAACAATAAGTAGAAATATATTGTAAATATTATCGATTTTGTTTTATTAATATGAAAAATTATAAAAACTACTACTACTACTACTACTACTACTATTATTATTATTATTATTATTATTATTATTATTATTATTATTATTATTATTATTATTATTATTATTATTATTATTATTATTATTATTATTATTATTATTATTATTATTATTATTATTATTATTATTATTATATTTTGTCTTTTATATGATAAATTAATATTTATTTCTAATATTAAAATTATTATTTTTTATTGATAATATATAATGTAAGTAGATATTCCATTTTAGTTTTATACTGTATATTATTTGTATTACCCACCAATCCCTCTTGGGAAATAGGTAAATACTTTAAATATTGTCATTTTTATTTTGTTTTACATAATCAATATATATCAAGCATTGTCTTTTTTATTTTGCTATAAAATAAATAGCTAAAAAGGAAATATTTATGTTTAATATAGAATATCACTTGATATAGTTTGATTTACTATAGAGTAATTATATAAAAAAAAAAAAGCAATATTATAGAAATACTTTAATATCTATCAATTTACGTATTTGTATTAATTTAATGTATTTGTATTAAATATTTATTAGTTTATAATCAAGCCACAAATTGTATATAAGGAAGAAAATTTTTCATGGCTATAATGTATCATATGAATTTAAATAATATTATTTGATTATACTTCATTACTAGATGCTTAGATGTACCTTCCATTATTGATTTAAATTTATTTTACACCAAATATCAAAATTTTACTTGATAATTTGAAGATGTATATAGAATAGAAAAAAGACATTTTATATTATTTTATATAGTGTATAATATAGAAATATCATAATGTAATTGTTTAATATATCATAATATAATATAATATAAAATAATATTAAATAGAATAGAATAAAATACAAATGCTATTTTATATATATTCTATATAATTAATGAATTGCCATTATTTGATATAATATAATAATTAAAAAAATATTATAATATATTATTTATTTTATTAAATAGATTTTTTTTTGTTTATTTACTTCATTAATAATTTTGATACATCAATTAAAAATTTGAAAAGCCATATATTTATAAACTCTGGAAAACAATTAAAATAATAAATTATACATAATTGTTTTTATACAGTCGCAATTTATAATGACCATAATTCATAAATAAAATATTAAAATTCCGTTGTAGTTATAATAAATAATTTTTATTCAATTTATTATAATCCTATTTATATTTTATTAAATTATAATAATATTTCAAAATTTTACTTTTATTTTAAAATATGTTATTGAAATAGTAATTAAATTGTTTAATAAAATAAAGATATTTATATATAATTAACCTTGTAATCTTGTATCCCATCACATTAATTAGGTCGAGAACCAGACTGCCGGTATTAAATAATTAAATTTTGATTATTTTGACATGAAATTTAAATTTTTATATAATATTAGTTAAATTAAAGCCAATATTTTTTAAAAAAACAAAAATCTTTGGTAAAACGTAAAACGATATATCAATATATCTTTTGAAGTTATTTAATTTAGTTTAAAACTTTAATTCTATTTGTTTTATTTAATTTGTTTTTTTTACAGTATATAGTATATAAGAAATAGAACGTATTATTATTAAACTTTTTTATATATGATTTTTAATATTTTAATTTAATCAAGGTTATGTAATAATCTACTAAATGATTTATTTAATGTATTCGAATTATTAAAATTCATCCATTCGATTAATGTTGTTCAGTTAAATTTCTATATTATTTATTATTTATTGTTAATGAAAAAATTTATAATAATTGCTATTTCGCAATTTCTATTACTACTACTACTACTAATAATAATAATAATAATAATAATGATAATGATAATAATAATAATAATAATAATAATAATAATAATAATAATAATAATAATAATAATAATAATAATAATATGGATTGAAGCATATTTCATTTTTCTTTGAAATATGTTATTATATAGAACGTTTTAAGTTCTTACCATTCTTCTCTTTAGCAATAAACACAAAAAAGGAAATTTCATTATTTGTACTTTTAATATAATTTAAAAAAAAATTTTTTTGACATTCTTTCTAATTACATATGATAATAATAATAAATAAAATACTATTATACCTTATATAGAGTATAATATTAATAAAAGACATGACATTATATTTTATAATTATATTTTATAATATTAAAATGATTAAAAATATAATAAATAAATATATATATTAATAAAAAAGAACGAAATTTAAAAAAAAAATATAAAAGGAATGGATTTTGACTTTTTTAAAACATTTATTCTTAATTTGTATTATTTATATAATTAAAAACTTTCATTATAATAAAGTATATCAAATATCAAACATATCAAAATACTTTAAACAATCTCAACAGAAAAAAAGGAAATAGTGAATAATGTCTTCTGAAACTCCTAAATCATTTTGTGCTTCATCTCCTTTTCCACTATCTTTTTCTGCTGTAAATAATAGAAAATATTTTATGGAAATTAGAAGTCCTCTTCCCTCCCAAAGTAATTCAATTAATCCATTTATTACAAAAGAAAGTTTTACCAATCCCTTTGATAATTTTTTAGATTCACCTACTTGTTCTCCAGTCTTTAAAAGAAACTCTATATTATTAAATGAACTTTTTAGTAATCCCGAAATAAATTATAATAATGAGATATCAAGTAGTCCTATAGTACTTCCCACAACTAGAATTAATGAAAATCTATTTAAGAAAAATGAAGAAAATCAGTTTAAATATATATCCCCAAAAATGTTAGAAAATAATAAGAATTTAGAGAAGAAGAAAAATGGGAAATTCAAATCAATGACAGAATTTGATAAGCTATCAACTGAGAATAATAAAATAAGTAAACAATTTTTAAATAAAAAAGATAGCTTGGAAGGAAAAAAAAAGAGGAAGAAGAATGATTTAATTCATAATATAAACCAAAAATCAAAGCAGTGCAATAACTCAGTTAATATTAATAAAATTAAAAAAAATGTAAAAATACATATTTTATTTATTAACATAATATATTTTACATTTTAGTTAATTGGAAAAATACTAACATTCTTTAAATTTAATAATCATGCATGTATATACTGTTTTAGTCATTTTCTTTTATACCATCAAAAGACCCTTTTTTAATAAAAAACTATAGTCCCATATTAAATAATGTACCTTCAACATCAGTACCATTAATTAACACGCCTTTACTTAGCTCACCATATTCATCATGTTCACCATTTTTGTTTGATAATGTTTCCTCAAGTTCCGATTCCATTGTCTCAGAGTTTTATTCTAATTTTCCTTTAAATCCAAATCCAAATCCAAATTCATATCCAAATCTAAATTCAAATTCAAGTTCAAATTCAAATTCAAATTCAAATAGTTGTGAAAAATCAATCATTAGTGTAGATTCATTGTGTTCAAATTCTGTCTCAAACGTAGATAAACATAAAAGAAAATGTGGGAACTCAAAGGGTCGTAAGCGCCCAAATTATTCTCACAAAGTTACTAAAATATTGAAAGAATGGCTCTCAAATCATTCTTTCCCTTATCCTACCATTACTGAAAAGAATCGTCTTTGTGAAGCTACTGGTTTAACATTAGTAAGTTATTAATTAATATCAATATTAATTATTTTCATAAAATATATTTATATTAACAATATTTCTTTTTATTATTTTTCACACTACACGTCTACACAATATAAATTATAAATGAATATATAAATATAATTAAATATTAAAAATACTTTTTTTCAGATTCAGGTATATTTTAAATAATTTTAAATTATAAATTATAATAATAATACTTATTACACATTACTAATATTTTATTATAAATCCTAATTTCATATTATAGCTCAATAACTGGTTCGTAAATGCCAGACGCCGTTATTCATAATTTAATGTACTCATATTTAAATATAGAAATAGAATATTAAAAAATAATTACTATTATTACTAATATTATTATTATTATATACAACTAAATTTTTATAATTATTTCTAATTATAAATAATATAGATTTATAATTTATTATTTAGTTTATTAATTTATATTACAATATAACATTTTAATATTGATATTGATCCATTTAATATTTTATAAATAATATATTAAAATAAAAAAAAATTGTAAGAATCATTCAAAGTTTTTATATTTTCTTTTTTTTAAAAGGAACATTATAGTGTAAAAAAAAATAAAAATAATAAATTGCAAATATTAATATTTACAATTCATTATAGAAATAGAAAAATATCGATTATACATATTTAATTATATTAAGTGTACTTGGTTAAATTTGGTATTTTTGTATTGAAAAGATTACTCTTCAAAAATAGTGATAATATAATTTTATAAATTAAGAAATATAAATAAATATAATAGTAATAATATCAATAACAATAAAAACATTAATAATAATAATTAATCACCAATAACAAAAATACAATATAAAATTTAAAATTTTTTTGTTAATATTTTACATAAACATTATTATTAATATATATATAATTTATTTAAATATTAAATAATAAAGCAAAGCTAATAATAAATATGAAGAAAATTCAAAAAAAAAAAAAAAAAATCACAAATATAACAGATAATGTAAAATATATTTAATAATTTAAAAATAAAGCTATATTAAATAGAAATAAAAAAATAGAAAGTTTTGTAAAGTTATTAAACTAAAGAAGTATAAATTGAAAAAGTAAGTTATTTTTAATAATTTCATTTTTTTGAGTAGAATAAGTAAACTAAATATAAAAAAAATATAAAGAGAGAAATATAACTTTTTTTAAAATGATTATTACTTGAATCTTAAATTCATTTGATGTATTTTCATTTTCAGCCATTATTATATTTTGGAAAAACTAATAATAATAAAAACTAAAGTATTCGAAAGAAAGAATGAACCTATAATTACTATTTTTGTTATTTTATTAATAATAACAAAATAGATAGATTAATTAATATATAAGCAATTATTTTAATTATTATTATTTATTAAAAAACTATTTATAAATATTATCTAAATATTATAACTTAATTATAAGTTGTATTTACTGAAAACTATTAGTATAATAACATAACTTATTCCTTTTACTCTAACACAAGAAATTTCAGTATTAGCCCAACTATCTGATGTAAATAATTGAACAATTAATAATATAGAATTAAATATATTGTCGAAATTTTCATCAGGAATTTTATTTTCAAAATTCATCTTACCAGAAAATAATTGAAATCCAAATGTGGCAAATATTATAACAAAAATAATCCAAATAATAAATAAACATAATTGTTTCAGAAAAGAATCCTTAATAACAATAAATAAAAATTGAGATTGTTTTGAGTATCTACTAATTCGTAAAACTCTCAAAGATCTTAAAATTCTAAAAACAAATAAACCATTATTAGATGTTATGATAAATTGAATAATTATTGATAGAATGGTATTCAATTCAGTGATGAAAACCCTACCAGAATTGCTATTGCTAGTAATAGAGTTACTCCTGATTGCCCTTGTGTCTGTCCATGTTGCCGATAGGATGAACAATCTTTTTATCATTGGATTTTAGAATAACCTGCATTCTCTGAATACAGAACTTCTTCACTCAGCTTTCTTGACGATCTTTTTACCCTTTTTCACAATAAATACAATAATCAATTCATCACTTACTTACTCTCTGAAATGGAAGTAAGAAAAATAATTTATAATTCTATTTTTACGTTTCTTCTTGGTGGAACTTTAGCTTATGACTATAAATCGATAAGGCGGAACAAAGACATTTGAATGAACAGCTTTACAGTTCATTGGGGTCTCATATTCCATAGGTAGTGGGTCTCTCGGCTTTTCTTACTAAAAAAAAAACCCTATCATTAGTTCATTAGTAGCTCAATGAAACTACTTTTTGATAGGTTTAGTAAGACGTCTAACGTCATCAAGAGTGCCGACGTCGTGGAACCGAATTGCAGAGTTCATTGAACATTTATGCAATTTTAATAATTATTTTATTTTATTTTATATTTATATATATATATATTATTATTTTTATTTATTATTTATTATATCAATATGTATTATCACCTAATATAATGTAATATCACAAATTAAATAAATACAAGAAGTGTATTTCTTTCCAAGTCTAAAAAAAAAAAACCTGATAGAATGGTAAATATACAATCAACAATGTTGTATCCATATTGCTTTACATTACCAATGGGATTTAACATGTTTAATTTACATATCATTTCCACTATAAATATTACAACAAATACTTTTGATAAATTGTCAATAATTTTTTTATCCTTTTCTGTACTATCTTTATTAATACAACTGACACTAATAGTATCAACCATTATAACTATCATCATAAATGTAATTTGAATAGAATGTAACAATAGTAGTTCTTTATCATAAATTATATTAATAAAAGTTGACATAATTATAAAATCTAAATTAACAACTCTTAAAAAGAATCTTAGAAGTGGAATCAAAATATAAAATATAAATATATATTTTTCTTCTTTTTAGCAACTTTTTTCTTTTTCGTATCTTTTTTCTTTTCCACTAATTAATTTTAAAATTTAATTTAAAATGTGGATTATTTATATTTTTTTTTTTTATATTTATTAAACTTTTTAAAAAATAACAAAGAAAACTTTTTAAATTAAAAAATTGACCAATTAATATTCAAAATCAATAATTAAAAGATCTTTAAAAAAAGTTTACTTTTTACTAAAGCACTACTAAATAAATTGATGAATTGTTATCTTTTAATTATATAATGTTATTATTATTAAATCTTTATAATATTTTAATATTGGTAAATTGTATTTTTATAAGAATATTTAATATATTTTATTAACTAATTAATTAAATTAACTAATACTTTAAATATTACTATTAATATATTATATTGCTATTAAAAGTTTACTTTAAACTTAAAAGAAATGTTGAGTATTTTTAATATGCCATTTAAATAAAAACAAGATAGGATTATTAAATATTTTATAGAAAATACCACCAATACCATTTAAATTATAATATCTTAATTATATTAAATATTAATATTAAAGCATATTAAAATAATATATAAATACTAATAAGATTTTTTAAAATAAAAAATAATATATATGAAATCTGGTTTAATTGTAATAATACATTGTTTCAATTATTAAGTCATGCTATTCATAATTTAAATATTAATATATGATTTGAAATACATCCTTTTCTTTTATTTAATTATAATAATAATTAGAAAACTTAATAAATAATTTAACTTTTAAAAGATAACACTATCGTATGGTTTTTAATAAATAAAAATTAAAATATTTACAATATTAACATATCAATACAATAATAATAAAATATCTTTATAATAATTATTATTTTTGTAATAGGGATGTAAAATAGTCACATTTATATTTTTAAAATTGATAAAAAGTTAAATACTATTAAATATTTTATTAAAATTACAAAAATTATAATTATTCCGTTTTTAAATTCTAATACATTATAGTTTTATGCCCATATAAAATTTATCTTCTCCTGTTTTAATTCATTTTTAATACACGCTTTTTGAATATTCGTTTAATCTAATTAATTATTAAATTTTAAAAAAAAGGAAAATAAGAATTAAATATTAGTATTTTTTTAATAATTATAAAGTATTAATAAAAATAAATAAAAGTAAATTAAAGTTATATTATTAGTTCTATTATATGTATATTCTTTTTAGATTAAATAGGAACTTTTAATAATATGTTTTAACTCCTTTCTTTTAAGATTTAATAACAATTATTGTTGTTAATAATTAATAATAATAACTTTAATAAAATGTAATTTTATGTAGGATAGCAATTGTAATAATGGTTTATAAAAGTATATATAAGAAGCATTTGTTTTCTTGATTATTTATTATTTTAAAATTGAATTTCATTATTCAATTCCTATTTCAATATAGCAATCAAGGATTCAAAAAGTAGAGTTTAATAACATTTATTAAAATAGTAATAAAAATATTTCTGTAATATATTTAAAAATAAATTATTTAAAAAAAGAAATATAATTTTTCTGTCTACATTTTACGAATCAAAATGCCAAGCTCAATGTTAAATTCAGCTTTATTAAAATCTACTGGTGCTGGTTCTAGAGCTATTACATATTCAAAACCAAGAAATAATATAACTAAAAATAAAGTTAAAAGTAACATTAATCCATATGTTACTTGTAGCTGTGTTGTTCAATAATGAACAAAAAATCTAATTATTAAGAAAATAATACTACCACTTATTCATAATTTTAATTTTACAAATATATAAATAAATAAATAAAACATTTTTTCACATTTTATTAATTACTATAATTTCATAATTTTAAATATATTTTGAAATACTCTCACATGTATATAAATTCTTTTTTTATAAATTTAAATAATAATAAAAATTATATTTTAATAATAAAAATTTCATTTTAATAATAAAATAAAATTAAAAAGTTTTATTCAATAATTATAATAAATTTTGTGTTTTTCTTATTATAAACGTATAAATATTTAAATTTTACTTATTAAAAAGTTATCTATTAGACAAACAAGCAAAATATTTAAAAGTATTTCTATTTCTTTCTATGTGTAAAAATTTAATATTGAATTATTAAATGATAAAAAGTAAAGTTAGGCTTACAAAATTATTTGTTAAACTAAAAAATTTTAAGTTATTTAAAACTATTTATTCTTTATTTATTTAATGTAAATGTATACATTAATTGTATCAAAATGTATTGTAATAAATATATTAAAAGATAATAAAGTAGAAAAGAAATCTATAAAATATTAAAGTAACGTATTAGTGAAATATTTATTCATTATATTGTTCGTCTTTTCTTATATTGAAATTACAGATTAAAAAAAAATAAAAAATTAATATTTTTATAATTTATGTTAAATACTAGTTGATTTATAAGTAACTGTAAAGTGTTTAATTATCCAATATTTTAGTTTTAATAAATATTTATATGTCTTTAAAAAAACATAAGCTATTTTTTACGTATTTTTTATCAATGGGATACCTAATTCTCATATAAAAATATTAAAACATCAATAATTGAATTGATAAAAAAATTTATATAGATTTATAAGCTTTTTTTATTTTGATTATATACTTTCTAAATGGATGTTAATTTTATTCATTATCATTATTAATGTTTATACATAATACCTTTCTTATATATATACATTTCATTAATAAATTAATAAATATTGTAAAATAAAATTTAAATAAATGCTTTATGTTATTAACCAGAAAAAAAAATATCTAACAAAATACTTTTTCATTATTTTCTTTTTTCTTGTATAATTATTATAATTATCAAAGTTTTTTTTAACCAGTAACTATAATTAAAAAAGGCACAATTATGATTATGATTATTATTAAAAAATCTGAAGATTGATAAAAAAAAAAAAAAAAGCGCTTTTCAATAATTTAGATTTTTAATACTATAATTTTTTACCCTAAAATTTTATAAAAGAATTCCAATTTTTACCTAATTTTTTTTTTATTTTATTTTATTTTTTTCTTTATTCATAATTGATAAAGTTTATGATTCATTAAAGAATATAACTATTCCTTTTCTTTTTATAAACTATTTTTCTTTATTATTAATTATTAAAATAGTTTATTCTATTTTAACAAAAAAAAAAAAAGTTTTTCTTTTTTTTTTTTTTTATCCTTTTTATATTGAAAATATATAAATTTAATATCTATCTAAATGTATATATTTTCTGTTTTCTATTTTAATTAAAAATAGAAAATTTTATAATAATAAAAATCTATAATTATCCGTCAAGATATAATAAGCTTAATTTATAAAATGAAGGATAAATTTTTATTTTGTTTTTATTTTGAATTCTTTAATTCTTTTTAGTGGCCTTTTTAGTGACAACCTTGACAGTAGTCTTTTTAGCAGCGGCTTTTGTTGTAGTGGTTTTTTTAGTAGTGGCTTTAGTTGTGATTTTTTTGTTGGTAGTTTTAATAGTAGTTTTTATAGTAGTCTTTTTAGCGGCAACTTTAGTAGTAGTAGTAGTAGTCTTCTTAACTGGAGTAGTAGTAGCCTTCTTAACTGGAGTAGTAGTAGTAGCCTTCTTAACTGGAGTAGTAGTAGTAGCCTTCTTTACTGGTGTAGTAGTAGTCTTCTTTATAGTTGTTTTGGCGGCAGTGGTGGTCTTTTTAACAGCTGCCTTTGTAGTGGTCTTAACGACAGGGATGGTAGTAGTGGTAGTAGTGGTAGTAGTAGTGGTGGTGGTGGTGGTGGTGGTGGTAGTAGTAGTAGTAATCTTTATAGCAGCTTTGGAAGTAGTGTTGACGACAGGAGTGGTTGTGTTATTTTCAGTAGTTTCAGGCATTTCCCAATCAATAGGATTCTTTAATTTAATAATTTTAGCTTGACCCTTTTGTAATGGAACCCAAACAGTAATTGGATCATTACCAACATGTTCAATGGTAGCACCAGAAGGAATAGCAGAAACCTTACCTGGAACTGTTACTGGAATAGTACAATCACCCTTACTAGCAGAGACATAAATACTAACAACCTTATTATTTTCAATAACTAATTTACTCTTAGCACCACAAGTTTCTAACTTGGCACGTTCGGTGTAAATTTCTGCTTGCTTATCAAGTTTAATAGAAATTAATGGCCAATCTACATATTTAGTGTAAAGGTTAACGACACTTCTAGTCCAATCTTCAAGAAGAGATTCACCTAAACCATTTCCCTTTTGGAAATAACGAAGGTTAGCTTGATGGAATTGATGAGCTTCATGACGTAATTGAGTCATTAAAAGAAGAGTACGTTCACTTTCCTTTTTTAAGAATTCATTGTAATTTAATTTTCTACCATAATAACTTTCATATTGGTCATTATACATCCAAAGATTTTCTTCTCTAGTAGAACAAAAGTAATAAATTTCAGTTGGAGTACGTGGAATAATTGGGAAACCTGCTAAATGACTACTTTCATTTGTAGTATAGAATGGAAGATATGGATTATTAGTGTTAGTAATAGCCTTACGAGAAAGATCACCAGTTGCAGATTGGATACCATATTTTCTAAAGATTTCAAGAGCATCCTTGTTGTGAAGACCAGAAATTTGTGGAGTAATAATGGAAGCACCAGACCAATATTCAGTATCAACAATACCCATTCTTTTACCGATATCAATATTTAAACGAATTTCATTATCTACATCAGTTGCATGAATTTGATCTAAATTTTCGTGAGTAAATGTGTGAGAACTCCAGAAGAATTCCTTTTGAGCAGTAACATTATGACTGAAATAGTTGAAAATTGGATCATTTTTAAATGCATTAATTTGAGCATTACTAAATTGATAATTAATTTTTGGCCAACGTTGATCACCAGTTCCTGGTTCCTTTACCCATTCTTCATCATGATAACGATTACAATCAATTTGAATAGATTGGGTGTAGTCACCACTAATCAAAATACCATTACCATTGTAGGCTAATTCAGCACGGTAAAAGGAACCCTTTGGCATAATATTTAATACATTTTTTTGGAATTCAGCAATTTTTTGGAAATCATATGGAGAAGTACGGAAAGTTTCACCACCAGTGGTTGTTTCTGTTTCAGGATTAACTAATTCAGTACCTAAAAAGACATCATCAATATGAGGGGTGAAATAAACACGACGGAAACCATTAAATAAAGCACGAGTACCCCAAGTTAACCATAAATGATTAATAATTGAACTACTTTGACTCCAAGAACCGAGACCAAAGAAGAATCTCATGACTTCACGACCATCATCATAAGTAGAAATGGTAGCAGCAACTTCCCCTTTTTTACCATTTTTACTGTAATATAAAAATGGACGAGTAGTCTTAGTATTAGTAATTTTAACACGGGAGAAATAAATATCATTTACGTCTAATGGAGCAGTCATCTTCACTCTAGCTTGATTAAATATAGTTTTAACTTCATCTGATTGTTCAACAATCAAGGATTGATTACTTGAAGTTTCACCCCATTTATCGGTTGCTAGAGCAACGTCAACCTTATTACTAATATCATCTGAAATGACAACTCTACGAATACTATTTTGAGCTTCGTATTTTTCCAAGAAAGACCATTGTTCAGGAGTTAAAGCACTTACCCAACTACCATTAAGTTCATAAGTAAGTTCACTACCATTAACAACAACGAGATTATATTTTGGTTCGTTACTTTTATTATATAAATCTAAATTACCAGTAAATGGACTAGCAGAAGAAAATTCAATAACTTCGTATGGGATACCATAAGAATTAAAATTATTTTTAATAGAAGTAATTTCAGTACCTTTTGTAGTTAAAACTAAAGCTTTCATAGTAATTTTACTACATGAAGAAACGGTAACTGCAATAGCAATACCGACTACTTTAAAAATTTTTGAAAAGATAACCATTTTTCTTTTTCTTTTTTTTTTTTTAATAAAATAATTCTATGTGTAATTTTTGTAATTTATTTTCTTATTTATTTATTTATTTATATTTGTTATAGTTTGTATAATTCAATTTTTTTTTTTTTAAGTGTTGGTTTGATTTTATTATTTTATTATTTATTTTATTATATTTTATTTGTTAATGATATAATTTTATAATTAAACATTTATTGTTTTTTATAATTTTGTTTTTTTTTTACTTTTCTTTTATTAATTATTTTGCTTTTTTTTTTTTTTTCTTTCTTTCTTTCTTATTATTTACTACTTTTTTTTCATAATAAAGAAATTAAAAAAACAAAATTTTAAATTGAAGTCCAATTTCGGATAAGAAAATTTTTAACAAAAAAAAAAAAACTCCTTCCTTTTTCTTATTTATATAAATAAAAAATTTTTTTTTTTTTAATTAATCCATCTTTGTTAATATAAAAAAAATAAATAAAAAAATGAATCATTTTTCAAACTTTTTTTTAATAAAATATAAAAATTTAAAATTATAATAAATAAAGTTTAGAATCCTCTAAAAATCAAAGTTACACAAATTAATATATACAAAGTAACATGAAATATATAAATGAATAATTAAATAAATTACTATAAAATAGATCATTTATTCTATATTATATGAATGAATGTATGTAAATAAATTTCTTTAATTTGTAAATTTTTTTTAATTTGGGGTGAAAAATAAATTAAAGACTTTGTAATATATAATTAAATACATAATAAATATATAATCAATTTATTACAATATATATTATAGTATATATATAATTAGTTTTATTTATTTTAAAAAAATTAATAATAAATTTAAATTAGTACAAGTTTTTAAAAATTCTTTTGAAATATTGTTATAATTAATAACTGTTGGTAATGATGAGTGATAAAAGAACGTAACGATTAAAATACTAAATGATGTATACAATATTTATAACTTATAATCTATATTATTGCGATCCATAAAGTCATCCTTTTTTTATTTAATTTATTTTTCAAACCAATTTATAAAAAAAAGAATTTCTGGATTATTCTTTAATAAAGTATATAAACTTTAATTTATAATAAAATAATTTTTATGTGTAACATATTCATATATTAATTTAAATTAAATTTAAAAAAATTTCAAATTTTTTAAAAAATTGATAAATTAAAAAAGTTTAAATATTAATAAATTTCATAAATTTCATAACCAAAAAATATTCGATAAAACAAAAGATTTTATTACAAATTAATTTGAAATATTAAATTTAAACTTTAATTATTAATAAAATTGAATTGTTTTAAATGATCTAGACGTCGTAATAAAGTTTATTATAAAGTGGAATCAATGATCTAGAATCGGAGGTTTAAATAAAAAAGAAAAAAAGGTAATACTCATCATAAGAGCAATAAGAGTTATTTTAATAAAAAAAAATAATAAAAAATTAAAATTTATACATTTATACAGCAAATAATAATAAAGATATGTGTATAAACAAAAATATTGGTAATAGAAAAAGGATACCCTTTGAAAATATAAAACTCTAAAGAACTATAAATTTATGAATATACCTTTTATTAAACATAATAATTATAATTTTTTTAACATTCATATCTTATTAATAATATTATTACATTTTATGTACTTCTTTTAAATTCATTTTATATATCTTTAAAATAAATAACATTTTAATAATAATCATAATTTTATTATTTAATATTTTTTTTTTTTTGGATATCTTATTTAATTAAAGTAACTGATTAAAAAACTTTGATAATTTAAATAATTTTAACAAAAAAATAAAAATATTATTTAATTTTGGTGTTTTTTAGGTAAAATGATGAAAACTATTTTAAATTACCAATATTTATTAATTTATTAATGATTTATTTATATAGGAAAGGTATTATGTATAAATAATAATAATGATAATGAATAAAATCAATATCCATTTAAAAAGTATATAATCAAAATAAAAAATGTTTATAAATCCATGTAAAGTTTTTTTTTATCAATTCAATATTTAAATTGATGTTTTAATATTTTGATGCAAGAATTAGTTAGGTATCCCATGAGTAAAAAAAATAAAAATAGCTTATTAAATTTTATTTTTTATATTTTAAATACTATGTCTCATAATAAGGACTTTAATTATTTGATTGATTTTTTACTTTAAAACTAAAATTAAATATTGTAAAATTGAAAATAGAAAGGTTTTTAAAATTTAAACTTTAATGCTTTAAAAATGTTAAAATCGACTGTGTAATATAGTTAAACCGAAATAAAGTTTAATGCTTAAAAACTTTCTATTAATTAATTTTCAAAATAAACTACAATTGATTAATAAAAGTTTAAATAGGTTAAAAATAGTTTAAAATCTTATTTATTTCGAAATTTGTATACCTTTATTTTTGTATTATTGGACTATTCTAAAAGAAATAGATGACACAAAAAAAAGTTAAAAATTAAAGTATAAAAATTCGTTTTCTTTTTTTTTTTTGTTTTTTTGTTTTTTGTTTTTCTGTTTTATCTTTACTTTTTTTTAAAAAATAATAAAAGAAAATAAGTTAACAATTAAATAACAATTTTTTTTACTTTTTTTAATAAATTATTAAAAATGTTTTACGATATTAATAATATTAATAATATTCATTATCAACAATTTGATATGTTAAATTCAAAGAATTCTAATAATTCCATTTTAAATCTTCAAAGTGGTAATTTCTCTGATGTGTTAGATCCTACCTTGACGAACTTTACTCAAAACAATATTAAGAATATTCAGGTTACTTCCCAGCCAAATATTGTCTCTCCTCCTTTTAATACTAACTACCTCTTTGGTAATAATACTATGAAAACAGCATATAGCAAGAATAATTATCAAAATAATAATAATAATCAAGTGAATTACATTCCAGTTATTGATGCTAATAATATCAATCTTAATAATAATAATAATAATAATAATAATAATAATAACAATATTGATTATGAAAATTTAGTCAATAATGAATTTACATTCAAAAATAACAATAATTATAATTATAGTAATTATAATGATTATTTAACTATTGTTAATGAGAATAATAATATTAATAACAATCAAATCTATATTAATCAAATTAATAATGGCCAAATCAACAATCTAGTCAATTGCGATCAATTGAATTATAATCAAATTGTTAATTATCAAGTAATCAATAATAGTTTTATAAATTATGATCAAAATATTAATAATATTATTA
Source organism: Piromyces finnis (assembly GCA_002104945.1). NCBI lineage: Eukaryota > Fungi > Neocallimastigomycota > Neocallimastigomycetes > Neocallimastigales > Neocallimastigaceae > Piromyces > Piromyces finnis. Next base: position 51,485 of record MCFH01000100.1, read on the forward strand.
ATATCAACAATAATATCAATAATAATAGCAATAATAATATCAGTATTGATGTTTATAAAAACGCTTTTAATAATAAAATTGATTATTATAATTATTATTATATACCATCTAATGAAAATGATGACTTTTCAAATGAAGTAAGAAAATTAATTCAACAAGCTTCAAATAGAATTGAAATATTAAGATTAGCAAAAGCAATGGATCAAGAATATCTTTTGTATTTTATGGAAGAATTGAATGAATTTGATGTTGAATTTTTAATGAAAGATAAAGATATTTTAAAAAAAATATCAACTGTTTACACATCATTTATTTTCAATAGAAAAAGAAAATACGGTAATAAAATACCTCGTCCATTAAATTGTTTTATGATTTTTAAAAAATACTTGACCTACTATTTTAAACAAAACAATGCAATTCATTATAATTATAAAATTTTAAATGGATATTTTGGAGAATTATGGAAATGTCAAAATGATGAGGTAAAGAACGCTTTTATTCACCGTCAGAACATTCATAAAATAATTCATCATTATGTGTATGTATATATTTATACAATTATGTATTTATGTATTTTAATATTTTAATATTTAATAATAATATAATTAATTAAATATGATTATTAATAAAATTAAAATTATTAAATTAATAATATTTATTCTAATATATTTTTAATGGTATCAAAATAACTCAACAGATATAAAGGTTACAAGTTTATTCAAACCAAAGGCAAAAATAAGCATGATTATAAGTTCATCATAAGTAAGGTGAAAAAGATGGTTAAAGAAAATAAAATGAAGAAATGCCTTAAATATTTAGAAATGATAAAACCTGAAGATAGAATAAAACATCGAGATGAAATTATCGAAATACTTAATTTTTTAAAGAAAAAAATCTAAGCATTCAATATTATCAAATTTATAACTAAAAATTTAATATATAATTAAATTTAAAATTATATAATATTGAATTTAAGGTGATAAAAAAAAAAAGTTAAAAATTGATTTTTTCTTTTAGGTTTAACAAAATAAACTTTTATTTGTAATACTTATTCATAAATGAAAATTATAATAAATATACTAATATAAAAAATTTTTATATTTATTTTACAATAAATAAAAAAATATGATATTATAATTTTTATAATTTTTACTTTAATGATTATAAAAAAAAAATAAACTACTTTGAAAGTAATTTTAATAATTATTTTTTATTTATAATGTTTTAAATGTGAAGAATACTTGATTTTAAATAAATATTTATAATTAAAAAATAAGAGAACACCAAAATATAAAATAATAAAATTGTCTTTAAAGTTTATTGTTACATATATAAATAATATATCTTTATGATTATTAATAATATTTAAAATTTTATAATACGAAATGAAATTATATTAATAAATTAATAGTATATAAAATGCCATCCTTGGAATCTGAGGTACATGATACAAAATGCTTTGAAAGATGAAAACATGAAGGTTCTTATTTATTATTATAATGATTATAATATATATTTAGAAATTCATATTAAATTTCTATTATTAAATTTATATATATTCTAAGACTGTTAAAGATGATTTAAAACAACTATATCAAATTAAAGCTACAACTTCTTTATTACAGGTAATTAATGAAACCCAATAAAAAGTATTATTTTTAAATTAATTTTATATTAATAATAATAATTAATAATTCTGTTTTTATTAATAATAAAAGCAAACTCAAATTGGTAAAGTTGTTAATCATGTTAAAAAAAATCCAAATGTTACGGATGATATTATAAAGCTTTCTAGAAAGATTATTTACAATTGGAAACAAGATATTGAAGAAGAAAATAAAAGTATTAATCAGATTCATGTATATAATTATTTAATTAAAATAAGTTTTTATTGTTAAAATTAAAAAAAATATATATATAATTAATAATTGAATATGTTGAAGATAAATCTGAAGCAACCAAAAAGTCACTATCACGTTGTAAATATTAAAATATAAAATATGCTAGATATTATAATTTATTAATGATCATAAATAGAATATGAATTGTTGGATATTAATTTATATAAATATAATTTAAGCATCATCTCATGATTCAGTATCAAAAGATTCTGTTAATAATGCAAAAGCAACAAAACCAGAATCTAAAGCTAAACCCGAACCACCAAAAAGAACTTCAGTTACTGATGGTATTAGACTTGTATCAACAGGAAATAAGGCTCGTGCTGGATGTGCAAATATGTTATATAAAGCTTTAGCACTTTATGAAGGTTCTAGTAAGTAATACCATAATTTATATAATACTTAGTAATAGTAAAAAGTTTCATAAGTTATGGCTATTTATTAAATATAAAATAGAAATAATGTTAAGGTAAAGGAATGAAATATATTTAATGCTTATATATATTTTTAAATATTTATATTAATAGGTCCACAAATACTTTCCAAAAAAAGCTTCACAAATCGAAAATGAAGTTTATAAATTGTTTCAAAGTGTTGATAGCAAATATAAAACAAAGATAATGTCTTTATATTTAAATTTAAAGGATAAATCAAACCCACAATTAAGAGAAAAAATTATTAATGATGATATTAGTGCATCAGAGTTTTGTCAAATGTCCCCAACTGTAAATTATTATAATGAATATTATTAATAGCAATACTATGTATAAATGCAATGTGTAAATAATAATTTATTTTTATTATTTATAATTATTATATAGGAAATGGCTTCAGAGCAAAAACAAGAAGAATTAAAGATAAAAATTTAATACAAATACATTAAATTAATACAAATACATAAATTGATGGGTTTGTAGAACAATGTAATAAATTAATATTATAAATTTAATTTAATTCTTTTGGTTGTTAATACTATTTAATATTATTAAAAAAAGAATAAATTAAAAAATATATTATATGTATTATACATATAATATATAGAACTTATATATAATATATTATATTCTAAATTAATACATATATAAATAATGTATGAATGTATGTTAAGTAATGTAATGTAATTTACTTATAAGATAAAAAAAAAAAAGGTGCTAAATAAATATAAAGTTTATTTAGTGTGTTGTCATTTGAAAACAGAAATGGAAAATTTAAATCATAACATTATAATTTAATAATAATATATAAAATAAATATTTTATGTTATTTATTTTTAAATATAATTAATAACTAATATATTATGATAAAAGAAAAATAAGTAGAAATTGATTAAAAATAAAATAAAATAAAATTAAAAAAAAAAAAAAAAACATATGTAAGCTATATAGAAAGTAAGCAAATTAATTTAAAACAATAATATTTATACCAAGAAATATTATAATATAAAATATGATCTGAAATACAAAATTAATTTAAAAGAAGGAAAAAAAAAAGAAGCATTTTAATAAATGATTTTATAACAATAAATTACCATTAGAATTAATTCTATAAAGATGGTAGAGGACAATTCTAAAGTGAAATCAAAACTGAATTTAAAGTTAAATAAACAAGAGCAAGTCCTGAAACGTAAAGATTCTGAAAATCTTGAGAGGTATTTTTTTTTAATTGATGTATTTCATCTATATTCTTTTCCAAAAACTAAATTATTTGTTTGAAGCAATATCAATAAAAGAAATTGCATTAAAGATTTAGATAATAAAAATGAAAGTAGTGTTGAAAATGAAAATGAAAGAAGCAATAAAATAACAAAAAAAAAAGAGGTAATTTAACTTATTAATTCATAAAAACTTCTTTCTTTATAAAATTTTTTATTATTTTTATTATTATTATTTAAAAAACAATTTATAATTAATTTTAATAAACTTTAAAAATACTCTTAATTAAAAAGGCCCAAGGTCAGGCTTTTTAAATGAAATGGTTAACAATAGAGTTAAAAAAATTTTGACAGATTCAAATATACAAATATACCTTTTGAAATTAAAAATGGCTCCATAGTTTTTAAAAATAGTACTGATGATAATATTATTGAAGGAGTAAACATTAAAGAATCCAAAAAAGAATTTGAAATTTTACAGAGCAATTCAATTCATCCCCAAGTTTCAAAAGGAAAATTAAATGAAACTGTTTCGGACATATTTGATGATAATATGAATAGATTACAAAATTTTTATAATATGTATTTAAATTCTTATAATAATGATGTAAAAGAATATCATAATACCCATGAAATTTTGTCCTTTGATGAATTCAATGAAATATCTATACCTTCTAGTATTAAATTTAAAAATACACAGAGAATAAAACTGTCTGATCAATCTTTGATTGAATGTACCTCGGAACTTTTACCAAATATTGTTCATTTGAATTTTAACATACTGACAGATTATTTTAAGTATGCACATAGTTATTCACCAATTATACAACCAACTGTCTTGATTTACTGTATAAAAAACAGAACACTATCACCTGGTCTACTTTTAACAATATATGCATTAACATTTTTATTTAGTCCCAATCAAAATAAATTACTAGCAGATTTTTATTTTGATAAAGCAGAACAATATTTAACTTGTAATATTAGTTCATCTGATATTCAGAATGTTCATACCACTTATTTATTATCTAATTATTATAAGTACTAGCAATAAGATTAATAAATAATAATTTGTAAAAAATTTTCATATATACTATCTGCATAATATTATAAATTTTATTCTAATTTCTTTTTTTATGAAAAAATATTTATTATATAAAAAAAAAAGATACCTTAGTAATAATGCTTTTACTGGTTCCATACCACATGAACTTGGAAATTTATTAAAATTAAATGTTTTGTAACTATTATTCATATATTTTATATTTTCTACTTCAAAAATAATAAAAATAAAAATTTACCCATTTCCTTTTCTTTTCTTTATTGCTATACAATTATATTAATTAAAAAAAAAAAAAAAGATCATTAAGTGGTAATTTAAGTGGTTCTATTCCTCCAGAAATTGACAATTTATCATACTTGGAATACTTGGAATATCTGTAAAGAGTTGATATTATTATTATTATTATTATTATTATTATTATTATTTTATTATTATTATTATTATTATTATTATTATTATTATTATTATTATTATTATTATTATTATTATTATTATTATTATTATTATTATTATTATTATTATTATTATTATTATTATTATTATTATTATTATATTATTATTATTATTATTATTATTATTATTATTATTATTATTATTATTATTATTATTATTATTATTATTATTATTATTATTATTATTATTATTATTATTATTATTATTATTATTATTATTATTATTATTATTATTATTTAAATTTTATTCTAATAATCTAATTTTTAATTTTTTTTTTTTTTTTTTTTTAAATATAATTAAAAATATTCATTCATTACTATTCTTTTTATTTACTTTTTTTTTCTTAAAAAAAAAATAAAAATAAAAATAAAAAAAAGATACTTGGATAATAATTATTTAAGTGGTTACATTCCACATTAATTTGGCAATTTAACAAACTTGAAAGATTTGTAATAAATAAATTTATAAAATATTCTTTATATAAAGTTTTATGCTTTTATATTAATCTTTTTTCACTTATAAAATAACTCATGATGCCTTAAAAAAATAACAACTAAATTTCATTTTTTTTTTTTTTTTTTTTTTTCAACTACAATTTTAATTTAAAAAAAAATAGATTTATTAGTAATAATGGATTTAGTGGTTCTATACCCAAAAAAATATTAAATAATAACATTATGTATTTGTAACTTATTTTTTTGTTTTATTTATTATATAATAGTATTAAATAGTTTATATATAATTTTATTAATTGTATTGTTGTATTAAAACATTCATTTTTATTCAAATATTTATTATTTAAAAATATAAAATAGTATTTATAATAAATATAATGATAAAAATAAACAAGTTATAGAAAAAGAAGAAAAGAATGATTTAAACAAAGATAATAAACCAAATAAGGAAACTGATGAAAATAAAAGTAATGATTTAAACAAAGAGGCTAAATCTAACAGAGGTGGTTTTTCATTTCTAAAAATAGTCATTGAGTTTGGAATAATTAGTATTGTTTTATCTATACTGTTATTCCTAGTTTTAAGAAAAAATAAAAATTTAAAAAAGAAAAATAATGAAAGCAATAGTTTTTCTATTTTAAGTAATGCTCAAATTAACATACTTTCAACTTCTGGAAATGCAGAAAGTACAATTAATCCTCCTGATGTAGCTTTTACTCCGCTTCATTCCTCTAAAAATAAATTTACTAATATTACTATTACTACTACTGATATTGATAATGATAATGATAATAATAATAATAATAATAATAGCAATAATGATGATAGTTATGGTAATCGTAATAATGATAAGTCTTTAAATAATACAAATAATAATAATAATAATATTATTATTATCAATGTAGGAGAAGATTTACCTCCAAGTTATGAGGACGTATTAAATGAAAATTGTGAAAATAACACTGGTAATATATAAGGCACAATCTCTAATTAAAATTTAAAAAAAAAAATGAAGAAAATAAAAAATCGCTTCATTCATTAAGAAAATAAAAAAGTAATTTTCAAATTTTGATTATTATGACTAATCAAAAATTGAAAAATAAAAAATAGAAAAAATAAATAAATAGAAGAAGAAGTCTATTCTCTTCTTAGACAAATAAAAAATAAAAAAAAAAATAGAATTTACACATTGATAGTGTATATAATAATAAAAAATATCATAGTAAAATAAAAGAAAAATAGAAAAATAGTAATATTTTTTTTTAATAATTCTTTAATAATAAAAAAAAAAAAATAAAATTAAAAGATAAAATAATTTGGTTCTATAATACTTTTTTTATTTTTCATTTTATTATTTTATTATTTTTTTTAAATAAAAATAAAAGCATGAAAATATTAAAATGAAAAAAAGTTTATCATTTGTATTATTAAATATTAAATACAACTAATTTTCATTATTTTTATTTGTTAAAGAGAGCAAAGCGATACTTTTTTCTTTATTAAAAAATTTTAATTTTCTTAATAATTATTTAAAAAAAAAAAAAATAAATAAAAACAAGAATAAAATTTTTTATTTTATTTTTTTTTTTTCCAATTTAAATGTTATTTTTTATATTACTTGTAATTTTAGTATATGAAATAATAAAATATTTTACTTATTTCTGTTGAATTATAAATTTTAAAAAATGTTGAAAAAAAGGCCACTTTTTAAATTTTCATTATTACTTTCAACTGCTCCCTTTTCATTTAAATATTTAATTATATTTACGTGCATAATATAATTGTGTCCTTCCATTATCATCTTGACTATTAACATCTATTTTTTCATTTTCAATTAAATATTTAACTATCTCTTCATTTCCTTGATAACATGCATAATGTAATAGTGTTCATCTATTATCATCTTGAATATTAACATCTATTTTTTCATTTTCAATTAAATATTTAACAAGATTAACATTTTCTTTTTGTGCTTGACATGCAAAATGGATGATTATGTTTCCATATTTACTTTTTGTGTTTACATCTGCTCCTTTTTCAATTAAATATTTAACTATCTCTTCATTTCCTTGATAACATGCATGATGTAATGGTGTCCATCCATTATCATCTTGACTATTAACATCTATTTTTTCATTTTCAATTAAATATTTAACTATCTCTTCATTTCCTCTATCACATGCAAAATGTAAAGGTGTACATCTATCCTTATTTTGAATATTGATATCTGCACCTTTATCAATTAAATATTTTACTATATTTTCATATCCTTTTTCACAGGCATAATGTAATGGTGTCCAATTATTCATATCTGTAGCATTCACATTTGCCCCTCTATCAATTAAATATTTAACAATATTTTCACATCCTTTTTTACATGCGTAATGTAAAAAAGTATAACCATCCTTGTCTTTATTGTTTATTTCAAATTTTAATTCTTCAATATTGTATATAATCGGGTATATATCATTATCATCAAAAGAAAACCTTTCAGTAAAAAGAAGATTATCATTTAATGACTCATTTGAGTCACAAATAGAAAATTCATCTTCACTAATATCTGAACCATTAATATCCATATTAAAACAATAATATAATGAAATAAAATAGGAATTATAAGTTTTTTATCAAATTATTAAACATTAATTATTTTAAAATAAATATTCTTAACTTGTATTTATAATAATATTAATAAGAAGTAAACTTTATTTATTAAAATTTTAACAATTAATTTAATTGTAAATTTTCTTTCTTTTTTTTTTATTTTCTAAAGTCATAAATCAAAAAATGATAATTTATATAATTTTTTTTTACTAATAATTATTTTTTTTTTGTAATCTTTTATTATATTTAAAAAGAAGATTAAAAATATAATATAAAGACCATTAAAACTATTAATAATATAATAGTAATTATTCTTTATTTATAAAAATAAAAATTATAATTATAAATACTAATATTTTTTCTTATTAATTTAATTATTTATTATATAGGTAAAAAAATTAAAATTAAAATATATTTGAAACGTCAAGAGAAAATTACAATAATTAAATAAAAATATTGGATAACAAAATACATTTTATATTATTAATTATACCTTAAATTATGAATAACATGACTAAGTAATTGTAACAATGTATTATTATAGTTAAACCAGCTTTCATATATAATATTTTATTTTTTGTTATTATTACTTATTTTTAATATAGAGTAAAAATATTAGAATTGATAAAAGATATTAATATAATTTATATTTAATAATGATACTAATTCATTTTATTTGGCATATTAAAAACACTCATCGTTCATTTAAAATCAAAAATAAACCTTATTATTAAAAATCATAATATTTTAATAATAATAATTAGATTAGTAATAATAATGATTTAACTTTTTAGTTAATATATTAATAAAATAACATAATGAAAAAATTATAATTATTATTTAAAAATATTACAATGTAAAGTAAAAAGTTGTAAATTTAATAAGCAAATAAAAAAATGAATATAAAATTATAATTAACATAATTCGTAATTAATTCAATTTATAAATTACATTAAAAAATAAATAAAATAGTTTTTTGTTTTCTCATAGTATAAAATATATTTTTTTCTTCTTTTTAGCAGCTTTTTTCTTTTTCGTATCTTTTAAATATTTTTTTAATTTGATAGTGCTCCGATTATTTTTTTTTTTTTATATTTAAAAAACCTTTTTAAAAATAACAAAGAAAACTTTTTAATTAAAAAATAATTAAATGATTTTTAAAAAAAGTTGACTTTTTTATTTATTATACTAAAATATTTTTAAATGAATTCTTATCTTTTAATTATGTAATATTCTTACTAATCTCTATAATATTTCAATATTGATAAATTGTAATTTTTAAGAATATTTAATATATTTAGTTTTATAATTAAATATATTTTAAAAAATATACATGTATAATAATAATAATATATCTCAATAAAAAAATATAAAAAAAAAAGGTTCTCTCTATCTTTTTAAAATTCATGTGTATAACTATTCAAATTTATATAATAAAAATTTGGAATATTTATGAAAACTTAGTATTAAGTAAAAGTTCATTTTAATATGTTATATTTTTTTTATTCATTATTAAAATCCACTTTTTGTTTTACGAAAATATATATATATATAAATTCAACCAATTTTCAAATGTTTTTGTTATAAAACACTTTTAAAATATATAATATAATTATATAAATGTTGTTATGGACCTAATTTATATATATGAAAGGTTTTCATATTTTTTTAATGATAAAATATTAATGAATATTTTATTGGTTATTATTTAATTGTAAACATGATATTTAGGTTGTTAACAGGCACAAAAGGTTTGGTTACATTAAAAGATGGTTTTACTTCTCCAAAATTTTTCATTTGGATTTGATGTCATTTTTGTGAATAAATAATAAAAATTGGAGATTCAAACAAAAATTATCAAAAGGGTTAGATATTAAAAATTAATTAAGGTGTATCTTTTCTTATTTACTACTACTACAAAAACATAAATAAAAATAGAATATATATTTTATGTATTAAATATTTAATAATTGATGCAAAATATGAAATTATTTTTTAACCTCATCTACAAACTCCTACTTTATTTTAATATTTAATATAAAAAAAGAATTATAATAAACTTTATTTAAAAACTTTAAATCAAAATTAATATAAATATTAAAATATCTATTATTTAAGTATTTTCCATCATCTTTATAAATAGCACAGTCTTTTCGTATCATAGACATAAATATATTATATACAATAAAATATTTAAAAATACTTTTTCTTTTTAATAATAAATATTCTTTAATTTATTTAAACTAGTGAAATTTTCTCATTGATTTTTTAACTTAATTATAATACTAAGGTTTTATGTTTCAAACATTTTAATTTCTAAATATTACAAATTAATAATATTATATTCATATATAATATAATTTATATTATAGGAATGATTTAAGAGAAAATTACTTTGTTAATATAAATTTAAAAAATTAGCAAAATTATTTATAAATAATTTTTACTTTTATTTCTTATTAGAAAAGATGCTTTATTATTAAAATTTAAATTGCATATAAAATTTTATATTATTTTTGGAATGATTAAATGCATCATAATTATTATTATTTTTAATTTATAAAAAATAAGCAAAATGAAAATTGACATATATATATAATTAAATTTTATACAAAAATATTTAAATTCCATTATTAATTTTTGTTAAAATAATGTATTTTTCTAATATATTTAATAAATAGTACTTTTTATAATTTCATTTTTAATAGGTGCTGATTTATTTTTATATTTTGAGGAATCTGAGTTTAAATTAGTTGTTGAATTTAATGGTAAAAAACCATATTTTTTTAGTTTATATTTTCTTTGTAATATATATATCTTATGAATAACATTAAATGGAAGTTCTTTTGTTTCCATCCATAAAGCATCATTATGTCTTGTATAATTTTTAGAAAATATTACTTTTTTAATTATCATATGCCATCCGTTATGTTCCCAAATAGCATTCCTAACATTCAACGGTAAATCATCATTAACCCAAAAACTAGTCAGAGAAAAAAGAACATCAGTATAGGTACAATAATTATAATAAACTTTTAAATTTCTAAATAAAAGTTCAATAGGAGGCTTATTTCTAACATATCTAATATTTTGACTTCCCCATTCAAAGTTGGATGGAATTTTAACTGAATTATACATTGCTACAACATCTTTAAATGATAAGTACCCATTTCTATCTATATCATATTTATTCCATTCATCCGTGAAATATTCTTTTATCAATTCTATTTTATTAATTTCTTTCTGTTCTTGAAGCATCATTACAAAAGTATCCATAATAATAGCAATAAAACTATTTACAAATATCCAATTAAAAACAATTTGTAAAGACATATAATATAAAGGCGAAATAAAACTTCCACAATTTTCATTTTCTGAACAGAATCTTAAAGTTCTTCCAATACAATCTGACATTCCTATTGGATAATTCTCACCTATTTTTTTTTTTAACAAATAATAAAAAAATATTATTATTTTGATATTTTTTTAAAAAAAAAACTTTTTAAAATGAAATGGGTTACAAACCTGTTGTGAAAATAAATACAGTGAGCATACTTTTTAAAAAAGTAGAAAAATTTAAATGATTATTTAAAAGCTCTGTATTATTATAATTAATATCGCCAAAGAAATAACATCCTAAAAAGGCATAGACAACTAATACTATAATCATTAACTATTATTTATTATAATAATAAAATAATAAATTAATATATTAATTTAATATATATTAATACAATATATAATTAAAAAGCAACGCTATTTTATATTTATAATATATAATTTATATAACTTACGAAAAGAATATTTAATAATTGTTTATAATTTATAATTATAACTTGTAATAATGCTCTTATTCCATGGGCAAATTTCAAAAAACGTCCTATTCTAAGTAATCTAATAGTTAAAAAGATATTTGATTTTTGAATGTCCAATGAAAAAATTAAGCTTAGGTAAGAAAGAACAACAATTATTAAACAAAGATTTCTCCAACGATCATGGAAGAAATTCTTGAATCCATAAGATATAAAAGATAATAAAACTTCAATAGTATAAATTACAAGAAATATATATTCAGATATATTTTGAATATCATTTTCTAATTGACTTTGATCAAAATGACCTAATGAATGAATGATTACATTTATTAATAATACGAAAAATATAATGGTATCATATTTGGATGATTCAAAAAAATTTCTAATTTTGATACACCATTTGTTTTTAGAATGTGGAATGTTTTTATATGGTTTTTTAGTGATTAATAATTTAACATATTCATGAATTTTCTTTTGATTACTATTTAAATCCTAAAAATGAAAAATTAAATAAAATAATAAATTATATCAAAAAGTATTAGATTAGACAGTAAATAAAATTAGAAATTAATTAAATAAATATTTTTTAATATTTATGTAAATATATATAAATATGTAAATTAAAATTTACATTAATTCCTTTTAATATATTGGAATTTCTTTTGATACTATCATAAACTACACCCGTAATAACGGATAAAAAGATCCATCCTCCAACAATCATACTTCCTATATAATAAATAGAAGCCCATTTATTTGACCTTGGAACTCTTAATTCATTTTTACTTGAAAATCCCATGTAATAGTACATTAATTCTGGCCATCCTTCTTGATTAGCTATAATGAATGCGGTTTGTAAACTATCAAAAATATTATCAAATCCTGCAAAAAATCCCCATAATTCTCTATTCATTTCTCTATCCCAATCGGAATTATAAAAAGTACCAGTACAATTACTAATTGTTTTAATATCTGGATCTGGATCATTGCAAGTATAGCCATCACCTGAAAATAATGAAAGTCCGATAATCGAAACAATAATCATATAGAAAATAAATGGAACCATAACCATTACTATAGAAGGAATAGTTTTCCAAATAGCTAAAGAAATGATTCTTAGATCTTCACTCAATTTGATTAATCTTACAATTCTTAAAAGCCTGAAAACTCTAAATACCAAAATATGATTTGCAAAATCATACAAACCAATAACTGAAATAATGATGATAGATAAATCAATCCAATTTAGAGGATTTCTTAAATAAGCTTTGGAATCAATAATTAATCCTTGAGCAATTGCCTCAAAAGCAAATTCCAATACAAAGATTATACTAAAGAGAACATTTAGTATATAAACAATGGTATTAGTTTTATTATCATAAGGTACAGTAATTATTCCTTCATTTGTCATTTCACGTTTTGGGATATCGAAGTAGAGAATAACACAACTTAACATAATAAGTATATTAATAATTACAATATAAGATGTACTTTCAGTCAATTTTTTAAAAAAAGCAACAAATTCGGATAAACGATATTTATAATATAATCCTTTTAATCCATTTTGATGACTTAATTCTTCCATTTTCTCAACTTTACTCTTATCATTCATTTTTTTCTTTTCATTCATTTCATTAAGTAATTCCATGGAACCTTTATATATTTCTTCTTCAACAATTTTAAGATTTTCATTAATTGTCTGGAGTTTTCTTTCTTTTTCATTTCTTCTTATTTGTTCAGCTAATTCGTCACCATAATTAATTTCTTTTACATTAGTTTTGTTATTGCTTTGTTGAGACATTCTACGTTCTAATCTGTTTTTATTATTAAAAGAGAAACTAAAACTTGTATCCCTTGCTATATCAATAAAGCCTCCAAGAGTATTTTTAAGAAATTTTAATGTTTGAACTTGAATCTTAAATTCATTTGGTGTATTTTCATTTTCAGCCATGATTTTATTCTGGAAAGAACTAATGATAATTGAAACTAAAATATTTGAAAGAAAGAATGAACCTATAATTACTATTTTTGTTATTTTATTAATAATAACAAAATAAATAGATTAATTAATATATAAACAATTATTTTAATTTTTATTACTTTATTTTAAAAAAAATATTTATAAATATTATCTAAATATTATAATATAATTAATTTATATTAATATTTACTGATAATTATTGGAATAATAACAAAAGCTATTCCCCTTGCTCTAACACAAGCATTTTCAATATTTTTCCAACTTACCGTTGTAAATAACTGAACAATTGATAATATAGAATTAAATATATTGTCGAAATTTTCGTCAGGAATTCCATCTTCAAAATTCATTTTACCAGAAAATAATTGAAATCCAAATGTGGCAAATATTATAACAAAAATAATCCAAATAATGAATAAACATAATTGTTTAAGAAAAGAATCCTTAACAACAACAAATAAAAATTGCAATTGTTTAGAGAATTTACTAATTCGTAAAACTCTCAAAGATCTTAAAATTCTAAAAACAAATAAACCATTATTAGATGCTATGATAAATTGATCAATTACTGATAGAATGGTAAATATACAATCAATAATGTTGTATCCAGATTGTTTTACATAACCAATAGGATTTAGCATAATTAATTTACATATCATTTCCACTATAAATATTATAACGCATACTTTTGATATATTGTCAATAATTTTTTTACCCTTTTCTGTACTATCTTTGTTAATACAACAGGCACTAATAGTATCAACCATAATAACTATCATCATAAATGTATCCCATTTATTATTATTCATAATACGATTAAATATTTTTTGACAAGAAGTAATAAATTTTGATTTTCTTAATCTTATCATAAATTTACAATTTACAAATTTATTGATTATTTTATTAATTTTAGAAAATATTGAATTGTTTTTATTTTTTTTAATACTTTTATTAGATTTAACTATAATGGAAATTTCGTTATTATTTATTTTAAAGTTTTCAATTGATTTTTTTATTAACTGTTGTGAACTAACTCTATATTCTTCTTCAATTTCATCAACTAAGTTGTTCGAAAAAACACCAATAATGAGTTGTAATATAAACCAATTTCCAATGATAATAACCAATATATAATAGAATGAGCCAAAATAATTAGTTCCATCCGAAGTCATGTATAACATTTCACCCCATCCAACCTTTGTTATTATCTTTTATAAATCATTGAAAATTTATATACAATAATTTTAATATAAAATACTACGATGAATAAGATATATATTTTTATTATTTTATTTATAAACTTACTTGAAAAATAGATAAAAAGGCATAAAAAATGTTATCAAATCCAACGGTATTATAATATGGATTATAATCTGTTTTAGTACATGTAAAGCCTGAAGGGCATTGGTATCCTCTTGAATTTGATGTTGAACAAATTTGATTTTCATCATATACTAATCCATTTTCATTAATACATTTATATCTTAATTTCCCACCAAAAACAAATACTCCAAAAACTCCAAAACTTACAAAAAAAAACAATGTAAAAATTGTAATATCTCGAATAACTGGTAAGGACTTTTTAAAAGCCCTAAAAATACTATTAATTCCTCGTAGCCCTTTATTAAATAATAAAAATGTTAATTTAGATTATATATACTTTTTAATTTTAATATTACATATATCTTTTTTTTTATTTCTTTATTTATAGATATTATAATTACATGTTATTTTTGGTAGATACTTTAATATGGAAAGTAATCGAATTGATGAAAAATTTGGAAATCCTGATAAGTACAAAATACTTACTGTTATTACTAGTAAATCATAATAAGTTTCAAATTTACTAAATATTTGAGATATTCGTATTCGTGAAATAATTGATACTATCGCTTCAAATATGAAATAGACACAAAATATTTTATCAAAAGAAATCAAGTATTCATAGAAACCTTTTTTCTCTACTACACTATCATTTGAACTGTATACTACAATTAATAAATTCAGAAAAATTAATGTAATTGAAAAAATAGAAAAATATTTATTTTCTACTATTTTATAGCATAAATCTTGTAAACCCAATAATTTTCTTTTTATATTTTTATTCATTATGTATAAGAATATGAAACTATTTTTTTTATTATTAATATTTTTTTATTGGAAATTCTAAATGATTTATTAAAAAGTTACATACTCTTTAAATATACAATAAATAATTTAAAATTAAACTATATTAAATTTAGAAAAAATAAAAAATAAAAAGTATACTACTTAAAAATAAAAGTAATCTATATTTAATTTTATTAAATATTCCGTTAAGAACTAAGAAATTTTAATTATTCTAAATAATATTTGGTAATTCAAACGATTAAACGATTAGTAAATATATTAATTTTTTTTTCGTTATTATGGTTTTAAACATATATATCCATTGTAATTTTGCCTGTTTTATTTTGAAACTTTTGGAATTATGAAAACAAAATAGAAAATAAAACTATATTATTTAAATATCAATGAGAATATGTAAAAAATGATAAAGTATTTATTAATCCCTAAATTTAATATTAATAATTATTCAGAATATACTACTAAGAACTATTGAATCAGGCATAGAGCAAAAAATAGAAGAATTCAATATCAAATATAAGATGATATAATTGTTACATATTAATGAGTATTGTTATTTTTATATTTATTATTATGGAATACAATTATTATAATTTTTATTCATATGTTAAATAAATACCTACTAATTAATCTAAATATTTTTTTATACTTTTTATATAAAAAAATAAAAAACTACTTTAAAATAAAAGTTTAGTATATTTTTTTATTTTTTGATATATTTTTCATTTAATTATATAAAATAAATTAGTTAAAAATATATTGATATTAAAATAAAAAAAAATATACTAAATTTTATTTTTAAAGTAGTTTTTTTTTTATTTTTTTTTATTATAAAAAGTATTGAAAAAAAAATTATTTAGATTTAATTAGTAGGTATTTATTTAACATTATGAATAAAAATTATAATAATTGTATTCCATAATAATAAATATAAAAATAACAATTACTCATTAATATGTAACAATTATATCATCTTATATTTGATATTGAATTCTTCTATTTTTTGCTCTATGCCTGATTCAATAGTTCTTAGTAGTATATCTGAATAATTATTAATATTAAATTTAGGGATTAATAAATACTTTATCATTTTTTACATATTCTCATTGATATTTAAATATATAGTTTTATTTTCTATTTTGTTTTCATAATTCCAAAAGTTTCAAAATAAAACAGGCAAAATTACAATGGATATATATGTTTAAAACCATAATAACGAAAAAAAAATTAATATATTTACTAATCGTTTAATCGTTTGAATTACCAAATATTATTTAGAATAATTAAAATTTCTTAGTTCTTAACGGAATATTTAATAAAATTAAATATAGATTACTTTTATTTTTAAGTAGTATACTTTTTATTTTTTATTTTTTCTAAATTTAATATAGTTTAATTTTAAATTATTTATTGTATATTTAAAGAGTATGTAACTTTTTAATAAATCATTTAGAATTTCCAATAAAAAAATATTAATAATAAAAAAATAGTTTCATATTCTTATACATAATGAATAAAAATATAAAAAGAAAATTATTGGGTTTACAAGATTTATGCTATAAAATAGTAGAAAATAAATATTTTTCTATTTTTTCAATTACATTAATTTTTCTGAATTTATTAATTGTAGTATACAGTTCAAATGATAGTGTAGTAGAGAAAAAAGGTTTCTATGAATACTTGATTTCTTTTGATAAAATATTTTGTGTCTATTTCATATTTGAAGCGATAGTATCAATTATTTCACGAATACGAATATCTCAAATATTTAGTAAATTTGAAACTTATTATGATTTACTAGTAATAACAGTAAGTATTTTGTACTTATCAGGATTTCCAAATTTTTCATCAATTCGATTACTTTCCATATTAAAGTATCTACCAAAAATAACATGTAATTATAATATCTATAAATAAAGAAATAAAAAAAAAGATATATGTAATATTAAAATTAAAAAGTATATATAATCTAAATTAACATTTTTATTATTTAATAAAGGGCTACGAGGAATTAATAGTATTTTTAGGGCTTTTAAAAAGTCCTTACCAGTTATTCGAGATATTACAATTTTTACATTGTTTTTTTTGTAAGTTTTGGAGTTTTTGGAGTATTTGTTTTTGGTGGGAAATTAAGATATAAATGTATTAATGAAAATGGATTAGTATATGATGAAAATCAAATTTGTTCAACATCAAATTCAAGAGGATACCAATGCCCTTCAGGCTTTACATGTACTAAAACAGATTATAATCCATATTATAATACCGTTGGATTTGATAACATTTTTTATGCCTTTTTATCTATTTTTCAAGTAAGTTTATAAATAAATAATAAAAAATATATATCTTATTCATCGTAGTATTTTATATTAAAATTATTGTATATAAATTTTCAATGATTTATAAAAGATAATAACAAAGGTTGGATGGGGTGAAATGTTATACATGACTTCGGATGGAACTAATTATTTTGGCTCATTCTATTATATATTGGTTATTACATTGGAAATTGGTTTATATTACAACTCATTATTGGTGTTTTTTTCGAACAACTTAGTTGATGAAATTGAAGAAGAATATAGAGTTAGTTCACAACAGTTAATAAAAAAATCAATTGAAAACTTTAAAATAATAATAACGAAATTTCCATTATAGTTAAATCTAATAAAAGTATTAAAAAAAATAAAAACAATTCAATATTTTCTAAAATTAATAAAATAATCAATAAATTTGTAAATTGTAAATTTATGATAAGATTAAGAAAATCAAAATTTATTACTTCTTGTCAAAAAATATTTAATCGTATTATGAATAATAATAAATGGGATACATTTATGATGATAGTTATTATGGTTGATACTATTAGTGCCTGTTGTATTAACAAAGATAGTACAGAAAAGGGTAAAAAAATTATTGACAATATATCAAAAGTATGCGTTATAAATTTATAGTGGAAATGATATGTAAATTAATTATGCTAAATCCTATTGGTTATGTAAAACAATCTGGATACAACATTATTGATTGTATATTTACCATTCTATCAGTAATTGATCAATTTATCATAGCATCTAATAATGGTTTATTTGTTTTTAGAATTTTAAGATCTTTGAGAGTTTTACGAATTAGTAAATTCTCTAAACAATTGCAATTTTATTTGTTGTTGTTAAGGATTCTTTTCTTAAACAATTATGTTTTTTATTTGGATTATTTTTGTTATAATATTTGCCACATTTGGATTTCAATTATTTTCTGGTAAAATGAATTTTGAAGATGGAATTCCTGACGAAAATTTCGACAATATATTTAATTCTATATTATCAATTGTTCAGTTATTTACAACGGTAAGTTGGAAAAATATTGAAAATGCTTGTGTTAGAGCAAGGGGAATAGCTTTTGTTATTATTCCAATAATTATCAGTAAATATTAATATAAATTAATTATATTATAATATTTAGATAATATTTATAAATATTTTTTTTAAAATAAAGTAATAAAAATTAAAATAATTGTTTATATATTAATTAATCTATTTATTTTGTTATTATTAATAAAATAACAAAAATAGTAATTATAGGTTCATTCTTTCTTTCAAATATTTTAGTTTCAATTATCATTAGTTCTTTCCAGAATAAAATCATGGCTGAAAATGAAAATACACCAAATGAATTTAAGATTCAAGTTCAAACATTAAAATTTCTTAAAAATACTCTTGGAGGCTTTATTGATATAGCAAGGGATACAAGTTTTAGTTTCTCTTTTAATAATAAAAACAGATTAGAACGTAGAATGTCTCAACAAAGCAATAACAAAACTAATGTAAAAGAAATTAATTATGGTGACGAATTAGCTGAACAAATAAGAAGAAATGAAAAAGAAAGAAAACTCCAGACAATTAATGAAAATCTTAAAATTGTTGAAGAAGAATATATAAAGGTTCCATGGAATTACTTAATGAAATGAATGAAAAGAAAAAAATGAATGATAAGAGTAAAGTTGAGAAAATGGAAGAATTAAGTCATCAAAATGGATTAAAAGGATTATATTATAAATATCGTTTATCCGAATTTGTTGCTTTTTTTAAAAAATTGACTGAAAGTACATCTTATATTGTAATTATTAATATACTTATTATGTTAAGTTGTGTTATTCTCTACTTCGATATCCCAAAACGTGAAATGACAAATGAAGGAATAATTACTGTACCTTATGATAATAAAACTAATACCATTGTTTATATACTAAATGTTCTCTTTAGTATAATCTTTGTATTGGAATTTGCTTTTGAGGCAATTGCTCAAGGATTAATTATTGATTCCAAAGCTTATTTAAGAAATCCTCTAAATTGGATTGATTTATCTATCATCATTATTTCAGTTATTGGTTTGTATGATTTTGCAAATCATATTTTGGTATTTAGAGTTTTCAGGCTTTTAAGAATTGTAAGATTAATCAAATTGAGTGAAGATCTAAGAATCATTTCTTTAGCTATTTGGAAAACTATTCCTTCTATAGTAATGGTTATGGTTCCATTTATTTTCTATATGATTATTGTTTCGATTATCGGACTTTCATTATTTTCAGGTGATGGCTATACTTGCAATGATCCAGATCCAGATATTAAAACAATTAGTAATTGTACTGGTACTTTTTATAATTCCGATTGGGATAGAGAAATGAATAGAGAATTATGGGGATTTTTTGCAGGATTTGATAATATTTTTGATAGTTTACAAACCGCATTCATTATAGCTAATCAAGAAGGATGGCCAGAATTAATGTACTATTACATGGGATTTTCAAGTAAAAATGAATTAAGAGTTCCAAGGTCAAATAAATGGGCTTCTATTTATTATATAGGAAGTATGATTGTTGGAGGATGGATCTTTTTATCCGTTATTACGGGTGTAGTTTATGATAGTATCAAAAGAAATTCCAATATATTAAAAGGAATTAATGTAAATTTTAATTTACATATTTATATATATTTACATAAATATTAAAAAATATTTATTTAATTAATTTCTAATTTTATTTACTGTCTAATCTAATACTTTTTGATATAATTTATTATTTTATTTAATTTTTCATTTTTAGGATTTAAATAGTAATCAAAAGAAAATTCATGAATATGTTAAATTATTAATCACTAAAAAACCATATAAAAACATTCCACATTCTAAAAACAAATGGTGTATCAAAATTAGAAATTTTTTTGAATCATCCAAATATGATACCATTATATTTTTCGTATTATTAATAAATGTAATCATTCATTCATTAGGTCATTTTGATCAAAGTCAATTAGAAAATGATATTCAAAATATATCTGAATATATATTTCTTGTAATTTATACTATTGAAGTTTTATTATCTTTTATATCTTATGGATTCAAGAATTTCTTCCATGATCGTTGGAGAAATCTTTGTTTAATAATTGTTGTTCTTTCTTACCTAAGCTTAATTTTTTCATTGGACATTCAAAAATCAAATATCTTTTTAACTATTAGATTACTTAGAATAGGACGTTTTTTGAAATTTGCCCATGGAATAAG